>JAXQQM020089323.1:0-343077 GCA_034641835.2 Pinus albicaulis
GTTCTCTTATGAAGACGAGAAAACCAAAAGAACGATCTTGCTGATTTAAATTGACCAGCACAACCATCTGACCATACCAAATGTTCTTTAAAAGTGACCCTTAGTTTCAACAATTCATTATAAATAACATTAAAACAATGTTGAACAAAACATGTATCATGTGTTTGATCATCACTGATGTAGAAATGGTACTCCTTAATCACCTCACAATTATTTTCATCGCTATCAAAACCATCGATAGCAAGCTCTGCATGTCTATACAAAATATGAAAAAATATAGATACTTGGTCTGAATGATAATACTCATTTTGTATCTCCTTTTGTGGACTAAACATGTAATTCTCAACGAAATCAACCACTGATAATATTGTTCCTTTTGGGAGCACATCACATGATTGCTTGAACTGTAAATCCTGCCATCGTGCTATACGACAATGCTTAATATATTTGTATATTTTCACCCTAAACTTCTCCATAAAAGATGTCACTAGAATGTCATCGTCAAGTAAAGTGATATTTTTTTGATGTTGTGCTTGAATCTTCAACTGGAGTGTAAGTAACATTTTCATATCACTTCCAATTCAGACTGAGATTTGATAGTATGGGATCATTAGGATCAATGGGATACTTTGCATCATCAAGTGCCAAATGAGAACATTCTGGGAGTTTTCTTCCACCAACACATTCTTTTTTATAAAATAATTCATTATTTTCTCGTGCAAATAATATCTTCGATAAAAATTCATGAACACTTGAAGGAGGGGGGTCATTTGACCAATATTTTATGCCAAAATTTACAAATGTCTCATAAAATAATTGCAATTCTACATGGTATCGACAACAACATGTGTCTTGAAAAGTGATAGGACTAACATACCATGGTTTAATATTCATAAATGTGCTAAGGGAAACCTTCACATCAGTATTACTCTCCATAAAGTTTTGGAATAATTCTACTTGACTGGCATGTGTTATATGTTTGGCATGAGATTCATAAACTCCCTTAGATATATGTTGTCACACATTGTCCTTTTCATTTGGTGACACACAAGAATTCAAATCCAAAAACTCTTTTACCCTATCCCTCACACCATCAGGAACTCTATCATGATATGGACGCCTGCAAATATTAGCCCAACATGCAAGTTCATCATTCTCATCTAATTGAATTCTGAATTATGTATGCCTCCATAAAAATTTTCTTGATGTTTTAAACAATTTTGAAGTTGCTGACATCAACCGACTTGATGAAGTTCGTTTTGCAACTACACCTGTTAAAAGTGATCTACGAGCATTCTTTTCAACTTGAGATCGCTTTTTGGCTAGTGTGGCAAGCGCCGACGTCACATTTTTTGATACCATTTCATTTGTTAAAACCTCTTTCTCACTTTTAATGGCCAATAATTCCACAACGTTTATGAGAGATTTGTGCTTTAAAAATCTATGTAAAATCTGAGCTTGTGTTATGATATATTTACCTTCAAAAAGATGTTTCAACCCCCAATTTATTTTATCTTGAACTGTCCTTTCAGCCATTGGTGGTCCCATTTCTTCAAATTTAGTTGGATCCATATTTTCTAGAAAGTTGTAGTTGTATACAATGTTCTTGGAACTTCCAATTAATTGTAGTGAACTTCGAGGTGTGGTAGTATCTTCTTCTGGTTCTGATGTTGTCCCTGCATAAAAAACAATATTAACTTCTAATTTGAAATTGACATATACATATTTTTAATTTTAAAAATATCTTGAACTACAATGTTTTTTAACAAAAATTACAAAATTCAAATTGAAGAAACTATTGACTCACCAGTGAGATTGATATCAATATTCTCTTGGACATTTGTGTTTTCAATATTGTCGTTGACAAGTTCCTCAACATTTCTCATTTCCTTTTCATTGTCATGCACCTCTACATCTCTTTCACGATGCTGTACCTCCACATTTATTTCATGGCTTAATATTTCCCTTTCCTCTCGCCTTCTTTTTTTGTAATCTATCATTTTTATCCGCTGAATCAGTTCTTTTTCGATCGTGCCTTGATAGGAAATTCCTTTGGTTTCCCATGTTCAAAAAATTGGAAACCTAAAATCCAATTCTATTTGTACCAAATACCCAAAAAAACATAAATAATTCACAATAAGTACTTCATGTTTTCAATAAGAGAGAAAATTAAAAATAAATAATTAAATTCATAAAGACATTTTGAAAAAATACTTCATGCCTTCATAGAGACATTTTTCGAAAATACTTCATGTCTTTATAGAGACATTTTGCAAAAATACTTAATGTTTTCAGATAGAAATTTTGCAAAAATACTTCATGCATCCATGCACCCAAAAAAACTTTAAAAAAAAAGTTCACCAAAAAAAATTTTGCACCCAGAAAAAATTTCAAAAAAAATTTCACCAAAAAAATTTCGCACCCAAAAATACTTAAAAAAAGAATTTCTAGTAAAAAGAATTTTGCACCTAGAAAATATTCGCACCTTGGCAAAAAAAGAATTTAGACCCTCGCAACTTCGAAATTTTCGGACCCTCGCACCTTCACAATTTTCGCTCGTTCAGAATGGTGTGTGGAACTAATCTTTCGAATTTTCTCACTATTGTGTTGGAGGAGAATATGTTGGAGTTGTTTGATGTTGATATATTTATGGCATTGAGAATTCATGTAGATGATGGATTAGTTCGAGCACTTCAACTTTCCATGGGTTGTCGTGCAGCTTCTCCATCAATGATACCGATATTAAGGTTGTCATCCAACGGTTGGAGGCAATAAGGCCTAAGATTAATTATGATTTATATACTCCAACTCATACTAGAAGTGAACTAGAGATTTGACGCAACAAAACTGAATTTGGACCCCTCTAAGGAGAGCTGGTTCGCTACGCTCGCTCTGTCAGCATTTCCATTGGTTAACCCCCATGTGGTTCTTTATTTTCTTGGCAATTTTATTTATCAATTTTGGAGAAAATTGATAAATAAATACATTCAGCAGCCTTTGAATGTTAAATTGTAACTCCGGCTTATATTTTATCTCCAACTTTATAACCAAGGTTTAATCCTTCACGTGTTATATATTAATACCGACACTCTATTTCTTAAACAAATGACTGTATAATAAACCCTCACACCAGGCCCCACCTCTACGATCGATGGCCCAATCAAATGCATGCCGTACCTTAGTTATCGTCCGTGCACCTTCATCAACCGACCACCGTCCGATGACATCCCACCAGATCGACAGTCTCTGGCGATATCGCTCAATCTCCTTGGTCGAGCATTAACGTGCGATGGCGCACATTGGAAGGCAGTTTTGGACCTCCATCCTGTGCCACGTGTTGAAGGCTTTATGGAATCGCTCCAATTATGGGAATACCACTCAACCCACAAAAGCAGTGCAATATGGGCAATCCGCTTCCGCAAATCCGCTCGCAGTTTTGGTTCAGTGCTTAACCAGGGTTTAAGTCGGCTACGCTATCTTGTGACTCTTTAACTCAGGGTCTGACTCCGGTTAGGAATTTCCAATTTCCAACGAACAAACATAATTTTCTTTATTAAGCGGGATTTCTATTACCACTAAACAAAGCTCAACGATCACGGTTTCACACTCACTCTTTGTCTGTGGTTGGGGTTTCCAATTATTCAAACATTTCAAGGGAACAACGAAAATAGAGATACCACAATTGTACAATGACTCGATTCAACAGTTACATCAAAGATAGTGTTCAATCGCCTCACAACTTAAACAAACTCCTCTCGAATAACAATCTAAGACAGTTGGATAGCCGACGGGAACTAAAATTCATTTAACTTGAAGCGATTGTTTAATACACAGATTTTATTGCAGAATATCTCTCTCCTTCTCTTCTCCCTTCAATGCATCCAAGGAATACACATATATACATCAATATATGACTCTTCGGCTCCTCTAAGAGGACCGTTCTAGAAATCAAAGGTCTAATTACAACTTATTCAAATAACTGAACTGACAGATGGATCGAATCAAACTATTCGAATTCTACCAATCCTAACTAATCTAAATAAAAACAGTCAGCTGAGGTATTGACACCTAGCTGTTACAATTCAAGGATTTCGAACCCTCCTAGCCACAACATGTGGACAAAACTCCTACATTGCTGGCTAGTGTCTAATGCCCCTGCATCATACTCCCGAGGGAAATCTTCTTCATGGGCTCCTGTCCATGAGATCTTCCACTAATCTGCCTATCTTCTGCAACATACCTTCAGTCATCCAAGTGGCATCTTCCTCTAGTTTGTCCTTCCATTTGATCAAGTACTGAAAGTACTCTTGTCCTCTGGTCTTCCTGGATACTCTTTTGTCCAATATCTTCTCTGGTTGAAATGGCTGTGCTGGAGGTAGCTGCTCTTTCCACTTAATCTGTTCCTTGTCTGCTGACCTTTCTTCTGCACCATCATCCTCATACTTGTACAAATTTGCAACATTAAAAATGGGAGATATTCCAACATCAGGAGGTAATTCAATCTCATAAGAATTTGCAGAAAACTTTCTAAGTATCTTGCATGGCCCAATCTTTTTGAACTTCAGTTTGTTATATTGCTTCTTTGGGAATCTCTCCTTTCTCAAGTGTGCCAAAACCTGATCTCCTACTTCAAAATGAAATTCTTTTACGCTCAATTCTGCTTTGCTTTTGTATCTGATGTTGCTGCCTTGTAGTTGTTGTTTCACTTGTTCATGTATGGCCTGGATTTCGGAAGCAAATTCCTCACCATCTGCACTCCTCAGTTCTGCCCTTCACATATTTCTCAACTCTGATATTCCTCTGGGGTGCATTCCATAAACAATATGGAATGGACTCTGCCCTGTGCTCCTGTTTGGTGAGTCATTATATGCATATTCTGCCCGGGGAAAAATATGATCCCACTGCTTGGGATGCTCTCCTGCAAGACTTCTAAAAGAATTTCCTAAGCTGAGCTAAAACTCATTTTGGTACCAAGTTTTTTCCATAGTGTCCTCCAAAAATGACCCAAAAATCTGGTGTCTCTGTCTGAAATAATACTCTTGGGCAACCCATGCAATCTAACAACTTCTTTGAAAAACAAGTTAGCAACATGGGTGGCATCACTAGTTTTATAGCATGGAATAAAATGTGCCATTTTGGAGAATCTGTCCACTACAACAAAGACTGCATCATTCCCTCTCCGAGTCTTGGGAAATCCTAGAACAAAATCCATACTCACCATGTCCCAAGGCCTGTCTGGAATAGGCAAGGGAGTGTACAATCCTGCATTCTGGCTCCTTCCTTTGGCATATTGACATATTTTGCAATTCTTCACAAACTTATCCACTTCTGTTCTCATCTTAGGCCAGTAATAGAAGTGACTCAGCTACTCATAAGTCTTATCAGTACCAAAGTTTCCAGCAAGTCCACCACTATGCTTCTCTTTGATCAAATTTTCTCTCATGGAAAATTTTGGTACACAGTTGGCTTCTTCTGAATAACAAGTTCTCCTGCAGGAAATAATCCAGCCACTGGCTTCTATTTGTTAAAACAGGGTTACTACATGCCTCAAATGCTTCTTTAAAATCTGGATCTGTTTTATACAATTCTTTGAGAAAATAAAATCCTACAACTTCAAAATTTGTTTCTTGAACAAGCATGTGCCTCCAACTCAAAGCATCAGCTACTTTATTGGCTTGGCCACTTATATGTTTCAAAAAAAAATTAAAACCTTGGAGATACTCAACCCATTTAGCATGCTTATGTTTCAACTTGGGCTGCTATATAATATACTGCAAAGCATGATTGTTAGAATATAATACAAATTCCCTGGACATCAAATAATGTCTCCACTTCTTCAGTGCCTGAACAATTGCATAGAATTCCTTCTCATAAGAGGAATAATTTCTTCTGGTGTCATTTAGATTTTCACTATAATAGGCTACAGTCTTATCATCTTGACTCAACACAGCTCCAATGGCTTCCCCACTGGCATCACACTTTACTTGAAGTGGTTTAGTAAAATTAGGCAGGATCAAAACAGGCTTCTCCGTTATCTTTTGCTTCAAAAATTTAAAGTTTCTTTCTGCTTCAGCAATCCACTTAAATGGTTGTTTTCTCTTCTTTATTGTCTCAATGATGGGTGCATTAATCTTACTGAAGTTTCTTATAAAATTCCTATAAAAATTGGCAAGTCCATGGAAACTTCTTACCTCAAAAACATTCCTGGGTGAAGGCCACTCCACAATTGCCTTAACCTTTTCTGGGTCCATCTTCAACCCTTCCACAGAAAAAACAAAACCCAAAATCACCAACTCTTCCTTCATGAATGAGCATTTATTTAAGTTGATCAACAATTTCTCTTGGTGTAGCTTCTTCAAGACATGATTAAGATGTCTTAAATGTTCTTCTTTAGTTCTGCTGAAAACTAATATATCATCCATATACACTATCAAAAATTTACCAATGAATTCTTTCAATACTTCATTCATAAGTCTCATGAAAGTGCTAGGTGCATTTGACAACCCAAAAGGCATTACCATCCATTCATATAATCCTTCATTTGTTTTAAAGGCAGTTTTCCACTCATCACCCTCTCTTATTCTAATCTGATGGTATCCACTTTTCAAATCTATCTTTGAAAAATATTTAGCACCACTCAAACAGTCCATTAAATCCTCAACTCTGGGCAAAGGGAATTTGTACCTGATTGTGATCTTATTGATTGCTCTGGAATCAGTACACATCCTCCAGCCTCCATCTTTCTTTGGGCTCAATACTGCTGGTACTGCACATGGACTCAAACTTTCTCTAATCAGCCCCTTGTCCACCAATTCCTGTACTTGTCTCCTGATTTCCTCATTTTCCTTGGGAGTCATTCTGTAGGCTACCTTATTTGGTAGATTTGAACCAGGGATAAAATCTATCTGATGACTGATCTTTCTCACAGGTGGCAGCTCATCAGGTAAATCATCCACAATAATGTCACAATAATCATCTAGCATCTCTTGGATTTCTATTGGCAAATCAGAAACCTTTGTAGAAGTAAGAACTAATTTAGGTTTGCAAACTAGAGCAAAAATTACCTCTTCTTCTTCTATCTACTGCAGATATTACTTCCCACTCAGCAACAAGGTCTTCGGATCAATCACTCTGCTGGATGGCTCTCCTTCTTCCATGGGTATCAATGTATGATGTACCCCATCTTTGAAGAACTTGTAAGTGCTCTTCTTGCCATCATGAACTGTTGCTCTGTCAAACTTCCAAGGTCTACCCAGTAGTATATGACACACATCCATGGGCATTACATCACACAGGACCTTATATTTGTATTTTCCCATTTGCAGATCTATCTCACACTGTTCTTTCACAACCAACTGGTGCCCCTTATGTAGCCAGGACACCCTGTAGGGAGTGGGATGCTCCCTTGTCTTCAACTTCAACTTCTCTATCACCTTAGTGGAAACTAGATTGTCTATGCTGCCACTATCAATGACTAGCTGGCAGCATTTCCCTTGGACTTTGCATATGCTCCTAAACAAATTCTTCCTTTGTGCAGGCTCAGTGACCTCTTTAGCTTGCTTCAACAGGACCTTATTAACCACCAAGGACTCTCCCCTCTCTGGAAGAATTTCTTCTTCAATTTCTGCCTCTTCTCTAGCCTGGGCAACAACAGCATTTCTTGGTCCAGCACCCACATTCTCCGGACACTCATAGTGCTTATGTCCCACTTGCTGACATCTATAACACCTCAACTCCCTACCTCTGCCTCTGTCTCTGCCTCCTCTTCCTTTCCCTCTATAATAACCCCTTCTGCCCCTTGCATCATCCTCTATAGATGCATTCTAAGGTGAGCTACTGTTAGCTCCATCCCTGGCTGTAGTAGGTTTTCCTCTACCACCCTGACTTCCCTTTCCACGGAAAGTACCTCTCTTCTTGGCAGACTGCTTCCTCAGGAGTTTCTCCTCTACTTTCAAGGCCATATGGTAGGCCTCTTCCACTGTCTTAGGAGACAGAAGACCAATCTCATCTTGGATCTCCAGCTTGAGACCATTCACATATCTGGCAGTCTTCTCTGGTGTGTCTTGGAATTTCCCAGCCCTTATGCTCACTCTGTAGAATTCCTCTGTGTATTCTTTTACTGTTAGCAACCTCTGTCTCAGGTTCTGCATTTGCTTATACAATGTCAGCTGATAATCATTAGGCAGGAATTTACCTTTTAGTTTAGCCATCATTCTGGTCCAACTCTTGATAGGTTTCTTGCCAACTCTTGTCCTTTCTGCCTGCACTCCATCCCACCAAAGTGCAGCATGTCCTTTCAGCTTTGTCACTGCAAACTTGACCTTTTTATCTTCACTTATTTCTTCATAATCGAAGCACTTGTTCATTTCATTTATCCAGTCCACTAGTTCCTCTGTATTCAGTCCCCCTGCATAACTCGACACTTCAATTCTAGGCTTAACTGCAGACCCCATAACAGTTCTAAGGAGCCTCATGTCAGGAGGAATCTCAACATTTTCTTCCGCTTCTTTTGTTTCAGGTTCACTGATCTCTTCAGGATCTTTGGTCTGTCTTCACTCAACGGCATCCACTTTGGCTTCGAACCTCTGCAAAATCTCCAACACCTCTGTGTTGGCAACAGGTCTCCTTCTGCCAGCACCTCTACCAACTCGGATTTCCATGTCAGTTCTCTACAAAAACAACTCAAAAAAATGGCTCTGATACCATAAATGATGGAACAAAACTGAATTCGGACCCCTCTAAGGAGAGCTGGTTCGCTACGCTCGCTCTGTCAGCATTTCCCTGAGTTAACCCTCGCGTGGTTCTTTATTTTCTTGGCAATTTTATTTATCAATTTTGGAGAAAATTGATAAATAAATACATTCAGCAGCCTTTGAATGTTAAATTGTAACTCCGGCTTATATTTTATCTCCAACTTTATAACCAAGGTTTAATGCTTCGCGCATTATATATTAATATCGACGCTCTATTTCTTAAACAAATGACTGTATAATAAACCCTCACACCGGGCCCCACCTCTACGATCGATGGCCCAATCAAATGTACGCCGTACCTTAGTTATCATCTGCGCACCTTCACCAATCGACCACCATTCGATGACATCCCACCAGATCGATGGTCTCTGGCGATATCACTTAATCTCCTTGGTCGAGCGTTAACGCGCGATGGCACGCATTAGAAGGCAGTTTTGGACCTCTGTCCTGTGCCACATGTCGAAGGCTCTATGGAATCGCTCGAATTCTAGGAATACCACTCAACCCACAAAAGCGGTGCGATATGGGCAATCCGCTTCTGCAAATCCGCTCACGGTTTTGGTTCAGTGCTTAACCAGGGTTTAAGTCGGCTACGCTATCCTGTGACTCTTTAACTCAGGGTCTGACTCCGGTTAGGAATTTCCAATTTCCAACGAACAAACGTAATTTTCTTTATTAAGCGGGATTTCTATTATCACTAAACAAAGCTCAACGATCATGGTTTCACACTCACTCTTCGTCTGTGGTTGGGGTTTCCAATTATTCAAACATTTCAAGGGAACAACGAAAACAGAGATACCACAATTGTACAATGACTCGATTCAACAGTTACATACAAGACAGTGTTCAATCGCCTCACAAATTAAACAAAATCCTCTCGAATAATAGTCTAAGACAGTTGGATAGCTGAAGGGAACTGAAATTCATTTAACTGGAAGCGATTTTTTAATACACATATTTTATTGCAGAATCTCTCTCTCCTTCTCTTCTCCCTTCAATGCATCCGAGGAATACACATATATACATCAATATATGACTCTTCGGTTCCTCTGAGAGGACCGTTCTAGAAATCAATGGTCTAATTACAACTTATTCAAATAAATGAACTGATAGATGGATCAAATCCAACTATTCGACTTCTACCAATCCTAACTAATCTAAATAAAAACAGTCAGCTGAGGTATTGACACCTAGCTGTTACAATTCAAGGATTTCGAACCCTCCTAGCCACAACATGTGGACAAAACTCCTACATTGTTGGCTAGTGTCTAATGCCCCTGCATCAAGATTTCATTTTAATCATTATTAAACTATTTTTTTCTCTCTGCTGGGAAAAGGCATCTATACTATATAGAAGGAGATATGCTAATCTTGATAGCTTATTCTGTAGCATCAGATATATGAAATGTTGTGTCACTTTTTTTTTTTTTAGATTGTGGATTTGGTAGATGCATGATTCATGCATGGGAAAGAGAAAAATATTAATAGAAATATGTGACAAATGATATCGAGGCCTTCAATATTTATTTGGATGCAAGTGTTGTGTTTCCCTCTAGTTACTTTAACAGAAATTTTGATTTCAGAATTCAATATGTTCTTGAATTTAAAATTCTGAATGAACATGTTAATCTTGTGTGCAACGCAAAAATGAAAAAGTCAATGTGGTTTTTATTGAGGTTTCAATTAGCGGTAGTCAATTCTATTAGTGAGACTAAGGTCTAAACTTCAGATATGTTAATCTAATATTTGAAGCAACATACTGATATTCTTTACATTTTATATGCAGTGTGGAGCTTATTACTTTGGCCAAAAATAACTACCTTCTCTAGGTCCTTTCCTTCTTCTGTACCAACATGATCGTGCTCCCATAGGATGATGAACTTGGCATGATGTACCCTTTATAAAAAAAACTCTTGAATCTTCCTTTTTATTTCATTGTTGTCCAGAATAGAGCGTCAATAAATCAATCCATTGGGTAACGATGCACCAGGGGTTATATCAATGGAGTGCTTGACCTAACAGTGTAGATGTAGCCTTGTGGGTGAGGTGAATATGTTCTTGTACTCCTCCAAAAACTTGTCCATCTGTTGTTGCCATGAAGTGGAGCCCTGTCTGGAGGTCGTGGCCACAATTTTCTTCTTTCCTTGAGGGATAATCATAAAGAAAACAAATTTCTCGGTCTGGGAAATGAACTTACTTCATTGCTTTGCAGTGATAAAATAGATAGCGGTAGGCGGTGCCACCTCTGGTATCCTGTACAAATTATTTCCCAAAGTAATAATAACAATGCGAGGTCTAGACTCATACACAACATGCCACAAATATTATCACTTTAACTAGAAAGTATCCACAATCTAATTCCACTTGGAAATTGAGGTCCATATTGCGACAATAAGATTCAAAAGGCTAAGGTCTAACACGATATTATAAAAATGAAGAATGCAAAAGAGTTTTTCATCTCACACACACATAAGTTAGGCTCTATATTCAATGTTAAGTCTTTACACTTATCTATACTTCATTCATAAAAATCCTCATCTTGTAGGTCTATGGGATTGGTCCTTACTTTGTTTTACTGATGCAAAAAGATCCTTGTTTTTGGAGATGCTCAAGGTGGGAGGCCCTCTTTGAACTAGGTTCGTAGGCACAATATTATTCTTGGAGTAGAAAGAGGACTTTCCCACCTTCACACTGGGATTGAAACATCCATCATTCATGGAAACCTCAAATCCAAGAATTTTTTGGTGGATGAAAACTATGTGGCACATTTGATTGATTATAGTATAGTCTGGTTAATGACTCTCTCATCTGTTTCTCATATGATGAATGCAACTTCACTTGAAGGATAGAAGGCTCTCGAGCTCTAGAAGATGAAGCATACCAATACCGAGACAGATATATACATATTTAGAATTATCTTGTTAGAAATACTCATAGGAGAGAAACCAGGCAAGAATGAGAGCTCTCCTGAATTTTTGGATTTTCCTTCTATTGTGAACACTGTTGTATTGGAGGAGCATATGTTGGAGTTGTTTGATGTTGATACCTTTAGGGGATTGAGAAGTCATGTAGATGATGGATTGGTTTAAGCAGTTCAACTTGCCATGGTTTGTCGTGCAGCTTCTCCATCGGTGATACCGATATTAAGTTTGTCATCCAACAGTTGGAGGCAATAATGCCTAAGACTCATTATGATTTATATACTCCAAATCATACTAGAAGTGAAGTAGAGCTTGCATTTTAATCATTATTAAACTGTTTTTTTCTCGCTGTTGGGAAAAGGCATCTATACTATTTAGCAGGAGATATGCTAATCTTGATAGCTTATTCTATAGCATTAGATATATGAAATGTTGTGTTACTTTTATTTTTATTTCAGATTTTGGTTTTGGTAGACGCATGATTCATGCATGGGAAAGCGAAAAATATTCTTAGAAATATGTGACAAATGATATCGAGGCCTTCAATATTTCTTTGGATGCAAGTGTTGTGTTCCCCTCTAGTTACTTTAACAAAAATTTTTATTTCAGAATTAAATATGTTCTTGAATTTAAAATTCTGAATGAACATGTTAATCTTGTGTGTAACATAAAAATGAAAATTCAGTGTGGTTTTTATTGAGGTTTCAATTAACGTTAGTCAATTTTATTAGAGAGACTGGGGTCCAAACTTCACATATCTTAATCTAATATTTCAAGCAACATACTGAGATTATTTACATTTTATATGTAGTGTGGATTTTATTACTTTGGCCACAAATAATTACCTTCATGATGAAAATTAACTTGGAGATGCTTCACTCTGTATATATGTTTGGTGAATAATTTGAATTCAATGTTTGTTATATTTTCATTCTTTTCTTTGCGTTGAATTATAAGGTCATTCTTTTAATATTAAATTGTTGTAATAAGATCTTGACATGGCTCTCAGAGCTTGGAAGCATATATTTTTGACCGATGTGTATCTAGGCATCTCATTGATTTCTACGTTTTTGTTGTTTGTTGATTCATATAGTCAATGAAATTTTAACTCTTAAAATATTGTATTCTCGTAGTCAAGAGGTTGGGACCACTACAGGTTGTTTTGAATTAGAATAATGGGATCAAGTAGACCTTTAATAAGGTCTACCTCTATACAGAGTCTGGGAAATGTTATAATTCCTTTGGAGACTTTGCCTGCATCTACCTTGAGGAACTTCCCAAAATAATTCCCTATCCCTTCTAATACTTTGTTATGCCAAAAATGCATGGATAAATTATGTAACCTAACCCACACTATAATTTTGGAGACCACCAAGGTATCATGAATAGACCTGCATTACCCCAAAAACATGGTGCCTCATAATCCATATCTTTTTTTGTGTCAAACTTTACAATAAAAAAACCCCTAGAACATAGGTGGATATCACAAATTTCTATCCAAGTAGAGAAAATACATTGATGTAAAGTCTCTTATTCTAGAAAAAATCCATTAAATTTTCATATAAATTCTCTTGCATGGAAATAAGAGAAGAGATAATTAACCTCAGGAAGGTTGACTATTAAAGCTGGCAGGTGGTTCATCTGCTCTAGGATATAAGGACTAGGGAGATTGGGGTATTGTTCTGAATTTTTTTGTGGATCAATCTTCCCTTTCACTGCATCCTTGAAAGCGACTGGACCTTTGGAGCTAGATCTAGGAGAACTTGTAAGATGTATCATGTTAATAATGATGGTTGAATCTCTTACCAGGCCATATTCCTACAACTTAAAGTCCTCTTGAAATGTTTTGCCTGCATAAATCAGATTTTCCATGCAAGTACACATATATTTCCCACTCGAAATTTCAATAAAAATTTGAAGCGAGACATCTTCAATCATATCTAAGGTTTGATATCCAAGATTCGTCCACTTATTGGACTTGACTAGTAAATTCAAGGGTGGATTGGGAATCCAAGATAGGTTTTCTGAACATTAGTAGGGAAAGGAGTTGAGAGTATCTGCATCATCGTAAACTCCAAAACTCTAATCCATATAGATTCTGAAGTCCCACATATCTGAAAAACTCCATGAGTTAATAAATCTGCAAGGTCCTCGAGATCTATGATGGGAGGAGGATCTGTATTTTGGGACCAAGATTCCTCGAAGATCAAAGTCCTTTGACTGTGTTCAGGGCCCACATGTGACGAAGCCTTGGCTCTTTGATGTTGTAGAGTCCACCAATTTGTATCATCATCATTAACTTATAAATAAACTCTTATAACTTATTACACTCTTCGAAATTAAAAAATAACGAAGAAATCTATCATTAACTTATAACTATACTCTTGGTCCAGTAAAACTGGTTGCAACCAAACATTAACATTTCACTTTATATTCAAAATATTTATTTAAAGCTTATTTAAAAACTTATCGAAATTAAAAACTCTATGTTTAACTTATAACTAAAATTTCCCCAAAAAAAACTCGTTAAAATCAACCATCAACATTTAACTTCATATTTATTTAAAGCTTATCACACAAATTTTGGGAAAAAGAAATAAAAAATAAAAATAAAAGATAAAATAAAAAATTTCAAGGTATTGCAGAAAAACCTTTAAACTCACGAGGAACATTTAAAAAATGCATGGATCAATTTTAAGGAATTTATTGCGTCGAAATATTTTCTTGGTAGAGATGTTGTAATGTTTGACATTTTGATTAGGTTAAAATCAAATAAAAATCAAATAAATTAATTAATAATTGTAATTATCAATAAAATATTTTAAGTCAATTATATTAATAAAACTAAAAATAAATATAAAATAATATTCTAAATAATCTTGGCACGCTCACTTGAAGGAACACAAGGTATCCTATGTGACATAACAATGTATTATGTATGTGAAATTTTGGAACTTCCTTACCTTCTAGGAGTGTCTAGTATGTGTCGCTGAATTCTGGATCTCTCTTGTACAAATGCGGGCACTCTAAAGTATCGTGACCATAAGAGTCAAGCACAATGGTCAGCGCCATGACCAAAGGTTGGATGAGGAAGTCTGCAACATTATTGGTGCTTGACTTCTTGTACTTAATTTTAAAGTGTAACTTTTTCAGGTATGTGGACCATTTCCGATAGCAATCATTCTGCAACTTCCCTTGTGTTTGTATGAACTGTAGGGTTCAGTTGTATGTGTGGAGATTTTTTCCTTCCCATAATGTAATTTTTCCATTGTCGGCAGACCTACAAAATGGAATACATCTCTTTGTCATAGGTGGGATACTTTTTCACTGTGTCTGAAAGTGTCTCCCTCTAATATGCCACTAGATGCCCCTACTAATTAAGAAATGCACCAATAACATAGTCATAAGCATATGTCTCAATCTCAAATGGTTGTTGTAGGTCTGGTAATGTGAGCACTAGTGCAGAGCGGAGGAAATGTTTGAACTCGGAAAATTCCTTCTATTGGGATTCATACCAAAATAATTTTTCTTTCGCTCCACCCTTGGTGACTTGACTCAAAGGCCAGGTGATATGAGAGAACCCCAACATGAGCTTTCTGTAGAAATTGGCAAGACCCAGAAAGTTGTAGAACTTTGTTAGAGTGGTTGGGGCTGGCCAATACCGAATGACTTATATCTTGGTTGAGTCCACATGCACACTCCGCTCATCAATGATGTACCCCATATATTGAACCTGGGTCATTCCAAAAGTGCATTTCTACAAATTGGCACAGAGCTTGTCTTGTCGCATAGTTTGGAGGAATTTTCAAATATGGAAGAGGTCCTCTTCCCAACTCTAGATGAAGATCATAATGTTCTCCAGAATATAGCGTCAAGAAATTGATCCATTGGGCAACAATGCACCTGGGATTAGATCAATGTAGTGCTTGACCTAACAAATTAGGGGTACCCTTGTGGGTGAGGTGAAGATTTTCCTGTACTCCTCCAAAACCTCATCCTTGTGCTGCTATCATGCAAAGGAGCCCTACTCTAGAGGTCATGGCCACAATTTTCTTCTTGCCTTGAGGGAGAAGCATAAAGAAAACAAATTTCCTGGTCTGGGAAATGAACTTACTTTATTGCTTCGCAATTATCAAAGAGATAGCAGTAGGCAGTGCCACCTCCAGTATGTTGTACAAATTATTTCCCAAAGTAATAATAACAATGCGAGGTATAGACTCATACACAACATGCCACAAATATTATCACTTTAACTAGAAAGTACCCACAATCTACTTTCACTTTCAAATTGAGGTCCATATTGTGACAATAAGATTCAAAAGGCCAAGGTCTAACACGATATTATGAAAATGAAGAATTCAAAAGAGTTTTGCATCTCACACGCACATAATTTAGGATCTATATTCGATGTGAATTCTTTAAAATTCTCTGTACTTCATTCATAGAAATCCTCATCTTGTAGGTCTATGGGATTGGTCCTTACTTTGTTTTACTAATGCAAAAATATCCTTGTTTTTGTAGATGCTGAAGGTGGGAGGCCCTCTTTGAACTAGGTTCGTAGGCATAAGATTATTCTTGGAGAGGCAAGAGGACTTTCCCACCTTCACACTGGCATGGAAACACCCATCATTCATGGCAACCTCAAATCCAATAATGTTTTGGTGCATGAAAACTGTGTGGCACATTTGACTGATTATAGTCTAGACTGGTTAATGACACTCTCATTTTTTTCTCACATGATGAATGCAACTGCACTTGAAGGATAGAAGGCTCTCGAGCTCTAGAAGATGAAGCATACAAATACTAAGACAGATATATACATATTTGTAATTATCTTGTTAGAAATACTCATAGGAGAGAAACCAAGTAGGAATGAGAGCTCTGCTGAATTTTTGGATTTTCCTTCTATTGTGAAAACTGTTGTATTGGAGGAGCATATGTTGGAGTAGTTTGATGTTGATATCTTTAGGGGATTGAGAAGTCATGTAGATGATGGATTAATTTGAGAACTTCAACTTGCCATGGGTTTTCCTGCAGCTTCTCCATCGGTAATACCGATATTAAGGTTGTCATCCAAAATTTGGAGGCGATAAAGCCTAAGACTCATTCTGCTTTATATACTCCAACTCATACTAGAAGTGAAGTAGAGCTTGCATTTCAATCATTATTAAACTGTTTTTTTCTCCCTGTTGGGCAAAGGCATCTACAATATTTAGCAAGACATATGCTAATCTTGATGGCTTATTATGTAGCATCAGATATATGAAATGTTGTGTCACTTTTATTTTTATTTCAGATTGTGGATTTGGTAAACACATGATTCATGCATGGGAAAGCGAAAAATATTCATAGAAATATGTGACAAATGATATCGAGGCCTTCAATATTTCTTTGGATGTAAGTGTTATGTTCACCTCTAGTTACTTTAACAAAAATTTTGATTTCAGAATTCAATGTGTTCTTGAATTTAAAATTTTGAATGAACATGTTAATCTTGTGTGCAACATGAAAATGAAAAAGTCAATGTGGTTTTTATTGAGGTTTCAATTAGCAATAGACAATTTTATTAGTGAGGCTGAGGTCCAAACTTCACATATCTTAATCTAATATTTCAAGCAACATACTAAGATTCTTTACATTTTATATGCCATGTGGATTTTATTACTTTGGCCACAAATAATTACCTTCACGATGAAAATTAACTTGGAGATGCTTAACTCTGTATATATGTTTGGTGAATAATTTGAATTCAATCTTTGTTAGATTTGCATTCTTTTCTTTGTGTTGAAGTATAAGGTCACACTTGTACTCTTAAATTGTTCTAATAAGATCTCAACATGGCTCTCAGAGCTTGGAAGCATATATTTTTGACCGAAGTGTATTTAGGCATCTCATTGATTTCTATGTTTTTGTTGTTCATTGATTCATATAGTAAATGAAATTTTAACTCTTAAAATGTTGTATTCTCGTAGTTAAGAGGTTGGGACCACTACAGGTTATTGTGAATCAGAATAATGCGATCAGATAGACCTTTACTAAGGTCTACCTCTACAAATATTCTGGGAAATTTTAAAATTCCTTTGGATACTTTGCTTGCATCTACCTTGAGGAACTTCCCCAAATAATTCGCTATCCCTTCTAATACTTTGTTATGCGAAAAATGTAGGGGTAGATTATGTAACCTAACCCACACTGGAATTTTGGAGACCACCAAGGTATCATGAATAGACCTGCATTACCCTAGAACCATGGTGCCTCGTTTAATACATAATCCATATCTTTTGTTGTGTCAGACTTTACAATAAAAAACCCCTAGAACATAGGTGGATATCACAAATTTCTCTCCAAGTAGAGAAAATACATTGATGTAAATTCTCTTATTTGGGCCAAAATCCATTAAATCTTCATATACCTTCTCTTGCATGGAAATAAGAGAAGATATCATTAACCTCGGGAAGGTTGACTAATAAATCTGGCACGTGGTTCATTTGCTCTGGGATATAAGGACCATGGAAATTGGGGTATTGTTCTAAATCTTTTTGTGGATCAATCTTCCTTTTCACTGCATCCTTGAAGGAGACTGGACCTTTGGAGCTAGATCTAGGCAAACCTCAAGATGTTTCATGTTAAGGATGATGGTTGAATCTCTTACAAGGCCATATTCCAACAACTTATAGTCCTCTTGCAATGTTTTCCCTGCATAAATCAGATTTTCCATGCATGTACACATAGATTTCCTACTCGGCATTTTAATAAAAATTTGAAGCGACACATCTTCAAGCATATCTAAGGATTGAATCTAGGTCTAGTAAAACTAAACTCTTGGTCTAGTGAAACCCGTTGAAACCAAACATTAACATTTCACTTTATATTCAAAATATTTATTTAAAGCTTATCACAAAACTTCTAAAAATTAAAAAATAATTAAAAAAAAATCTATGGTTAACTTATAACTAAACTTTTCAGAAAAAAGAAAAAAAAAATAAAACCATCAAAATCAACCATTAACATTTAACTTCATATTTATTTATAGCTTATCCCTTAAATTTTTGGGAAAAAAAAAAACAAGATAGAAATTTTCAAGAAAAAATCTTTTAAAAAATGTATAAATCAATTTTAAGGAATTTATTAAATCGAAACGTTCTATATTGTAAGGTTTAAAATCAAAAAATAATAAAAAATAATAATTATAATTATCGATAAAATATTTTAAGTGAATTAAATTAATAAAATTAAAAATAAATATAAAATTAATAATTAAAATTTGAATAAATGGTTAAAATCTGGCCTATGTCAGCAATCCATGGCGCTATATATGGGCCAATAAGAAAGACTCTCCACTCCCTATATAATGAAACGGCCTTAGGCTTTCAATTTCCATAGACGCGTTTCCTTTTCACGGACAGTGGTCTCAGTCTGTGGTCTCAGGTTCGAGTCAGGATAGTGGCATCAATGGCTCCGAAGGCGGAGAAAATAGTGGCATCAATAGTTGCAAATGTTACTTTCGATTAGGTAAGGGTATTTAATTTAGATTTAATATGATTAATTAAAATGTGGCATCAATAATTAATTAAAGAAAAATTAATTAGGTAAGGGTATTTAATTTAGATTTAATATTATTTTGATTTTTTTCTTAATTAGTATAGATTTATTTTACTTTTGGATTTCGATAAATGATTAGAGTGTTTATAAGTGTTTTGGTTTCTAGTTTTGTATTCTTAAGGGGATTTTTATTTAGGAAATTTGATTTTTTTGTGTTTATAAATCTAAATTTAAAATAGATTTATATTGCTGTGACTTTAGTCCCAAAATTATGTTTAATCATAAAAAAGCCAAAAAAAAGGAAATACTTTAAATACTCTAATAAAAATATTTAGAAATAATATAGTGTTTTAAAATATACTCATACGATTTTACATTGTTATTATTAAGAATATCAAATTATTAGAAAAACACATTTTATTTAAGTGATTAGTGCATTTGGATTAACATATTATATAGATAATCAATCTTTTATTTGTTGGAAACCTGGTCACTACTAAGAGGGGGTTGTGGGAAGGGGATAGTGGTAGAAAATATAACTTTTAAAAACTTTTCACCAATATATTAAACGATCAATAAAGGAGGGAGGGGATAGTGGTAGCAAATATACAACTTTTAAAAACATTTCACCAATATATTAAACGATCAATAAGTCAACATATAAGCAGTAAATATGAACACAATTTCATCAATAATCAACACATAAGAGTCATGACACATAAAGAAAATCAGACACATAAGTCTACTAACATCTACATTTCTTATAACATATACATTTGTATGTCAAACATAAAAAATAAATTGTGAATTGCCAAATCTTTAAATTGATAACATATAATCATGTGCCCTAGAGATCAAACCAATAAGATTGTGGGCCATATGAATCACTCACGATGAGGTAGAGATGTCAATGGGCTCAAATAGGGTTCTTGGCAAAGTTGGTCCTTTGCCATAATTGAGAATGGCTTTGTTATACACCCACCTAAGAGTTGTATACATGTGTTCGAGTCCCATACTATGATCAATTTGAATTTCATCCAATTGCAATGGTATTTATCACTTAGCCTCATTGTGTTATAGAAGAACATTGCGGAGAAGGGCTTTGATAAATTTATAGTAGAGCTCAACGGTGTAGAGGTATTGGTTTTGGCATCCCTAAGTATGGCTTGGATTTTTGACCCATTCTAAAATTTATGTTAATACCTATGTGTTGTTGAGTTCGTCCTTGTTTGCAAGAACCTTTTTTGTAGCATGTTTAATTTCTTGTTGAATGTCATTAGGATTTTGGATTTGATAGAAACAATTTGCATTGTGGGCACGAAGGTGAGCTTGTGCACTCCCTTACACTATGCTGGATGAGACATATTGGCTTGTGACCCTTTGATGTGAAGGTGTTAGGGATGAGAAAAGAAATCTGGGAGAGGATGGATGCATGATAAAAAACCCGAAAAGAACGATGCACAAGAGATAAGGAAACGAAAGTCCTGAGAGAGAAAAGAGGAAGGGTGGTGCACCAAGAGTTTAGAGTTATGAGAAAAAATTATTTGGGCAATGAAGGTATAGGAAGTGCACGTTAAATGGGGAAGATACAATTTTAGAGAATTAAAAACACATCCAAAGAAAAAACCAATAAACTCGTATCCAAGGTGGAAAATTTTCCAAGAGAAGATCTTGTCTGACATAGGACTAGGAATAGAACAACCACCATTTTAGACAAAAAAATGCTTCAAAAAGCAAGACTTTTCAACAGACACATAAAACCAACAATTGTAAAACTAAATGCAACCAAAAATAATTTCTATAGATACTTGAGTGTAGACTCGTATTTTAATATGGCCAACACTATGGTTGGGGTACCAATACCTCTTAACATATCCAACCCAACCAACATAAGTGAATTCCACACCAAGAGAAACCAACCTCCACTCAAAGAAAGTAAAGAATTTCCCAAAATCTAGCCTGTGTAAGTTCTCCTCAATTTTGTTGAGTGTATGAGGCAAAAGCCAAATAATAGGCACAATGGGGGAGGCCAAGTCTAGAGGACTTGGTCCTACCCCCCTTAGAAGAAAGGAAACAATAGTCTAGGAGCTGAAATCAGGTTTGGGAGGGGTAATTTTCTTGGGAGAAAAGTGCACAGATTACTTAATGAGAATAATAGAGATTTCTCCTTGCCAACCTACATTGAGACTCACCAATCTACCATTGAGAGAGTTCCATCAATTTCCACCCGGATTCCTTAAATGCATAACGATTTTACTATTTTGTGGATCATGATTTTGAGAAAGTGTAGGATGTGTGACGAGTTGGATGGCCATGCTTCCCCCCTTGTTTGAGTTCGGTAATGGAAATGGAGCCATATCTTTCCACACTTTACCCTTGTTTCTCATCCCATCCGGGAGTTATAAATATTTGTCCTTAAAAAAATGAAAATAATGGATAAATAAATGTTACAATACATGTTAAAATGAATATTATTAATCTACTCACGATAAAAGAGACTTAACAATTAACAAGAAATAAGATGGTTTTTTGGTTTTTGTCTTTGTTTCATGTAACTAAGAATTTTATAACAACAATATATATGATATGAATTAATTATGTAATTTATAAGGGACTGGGAGGATAAAAATCATTACTCTCAAATATTTGGAATAAATTCAATTGACAATAATTAACAATTAATATTATTAGAATATTTTAAAAAATATTTAAGTGTAATTGATAAAATTTGAATAGTTTTGGAATCAAAGTTTGTGATACATGGTGGTAGTTGATTGCATTGAAAGGAGCTCTACAATCCAAAAATAGGAAGACGTGGTGATGCATATGAAAAAAACATAATTTTGGCTGAATTGAAATAGTAATAACAATAATAATTACATTCAATTCAATTTATTATATTATTAATTTTTAACAAAATTTATATTGGTATTACCTCAAAACATCAAAACATCAAGATATAATTTTCATATGGTCATGATTTTATTGATTTCACTATAAGCGAACTTAATCTTCCACAAGGGAAACCGGATATAATGGTCACCTATGGAGGATACAGCCTGAGCAAGATAAAAAAACTAATGGAAGTAAACAAGACTATTAGTTACTAAATCACAAATATAAGCACTATTGTAATACATGACATAAAATCAGGAGTTCCAAGAAATCACAGGAGCATGATCCTTAGCAATGGAACTTGGAGGAGCTGGAGGATTTCCTAACACTAGAGATGGCTCTCCAAGTGGGCTATCCTGGCATCCAAAATCTCCAAGAACAAATGATAATACTACTCGACACACTTGATGTTTTTTAGGGAAGATAAAATGTTATACTTCTCCTCTTGTTTCTCCTTTGTAATTATTCCTAGGATGGTTTACAACTGCCAATGAAGGATAATGGAGTTAAAGTATAGTTTTTGTCTTCCCCTACTATGACTAAGGTCTAGAACCCATTGGGATACTTCCTCAAGGATGTCACAACCTATGAAAAGTAGATGGTATTTAGTAGAGAGGGAATCAAGATAATGAATCTGAACACGAATGTATAAAGGGATAAATGTTTGGTAGATGGTCACAGCCTCCTGTGTATGTGTCTAGGCACGAGTTCTACCTTGGGGTCCATGGCCACCCCACTTCGGCAACCATGCAGTGCCAAGGCATGATGCTCAAGAGAAGGCAAATCCAATATAAGGCTCGAGAATTTATACTCTAGGGGAAGAGTAGCAAAGATAGGGGATGCCAAGAAAATCCTTAAATGATAATTGGAGGGAGGAAAAAATAGAAATAAAGGTTAGAGAGGTTGTGGGGGGGTGTGTGTTCAAAGGGGTCCTCGGGAAAGACAAAGCTTCAAACCATTTCCAACACGCCACGAGTCATGACGACAAAAACCAACAAACATTGAACACAAACCTAAACTGTAACCAACGAATTCAAGACCAAAAGATATGTGAAAAGAGCCAAGAGTCTCAGAAAGTACCCCATTAAACGCGTCCCACAATGTCCCAACCTCATAAAGGTGCAAACTAAATATGGAAGGGTGGCCAAAACAAGATATTGTATCAATAAAGTTGTGGCCACATTAATGAACAACTCCAAAAAATCAGCACAAGATATGCAAAGGAAATTGCTGGAAGTGGTTTACATATGATATTTTGTCATCTCTCTCTCTCTCTCTCTCTCTCTATCTCTATATATATATATATATATATATATATATATATATATATATATATATATATATATATATATATATATATATATATTATTTTTGATGAAGTTAGAATGTGTAAGATTAAATTTGTTTGTGAAGGTTCTATAAATTCAAGGGGGAATGAGTTCCAACATATAAATTTAATGTAGGGATGATATATTGTCCATGTCTTCAACACGCTATTTTCATTGGTGGCCAAAATAATATGACTTTTAATTAATTTGTAATTTTTTTTTAAAAAATTACAAATTACACGAAAGTTTCTATAAAATTAAATATTAAATTTATTATTTTGAAAATAAAAAAAATAATTTTTGAATTTAAGAAAAATAATTCTAGCTCTTTAATTGATGGATGTACATGAATTGACTAATTTTATTTGGTTTTAAATAAAATTGTCAAAAATAAAATTTGGTTATAAAAAGAAAAGAAAATATCTTCACACCACCAAGTGTCCAAAAAAATTAATTATCCAATTTGATTTGACACATGCACTGATTATTTACTTGTTTTATATTTATTTGGTATAATTATGTATGGTATTAAAGCGAGAGAAGAAACATTTCCATTTCAGATAGAATGAGACATGACAAGTAGTGAAGGGGATGATTCCTTGTATATTTTTCCAATGCCAATCGTGGTTTCCAGGAGGTTTTGTTTTGTAGATATTGGATGTTGTTGGCTGAACAATATGAAAAATATGCCAGAGCCTCACAAAAATACTACAATATTAATAGGTCTGCAAGGAAGAAATGCAAGGGAGAAGCACGATGGGGAGCCACGTTGTAGCATTTTGGAGAAGATCCCTATTTTCTTAAATGGTCAAAGGATGTGTTTTTTTGTTCAATGAAACTATGATTGATTGAATTTGAGGTGGGATGATCCTTCATCTCCTTTTCATCAATGGTTCCCATTAGTACCCATTGGTACATGATTGAAGGTTTCGTTATGCTTTAGTGCTGATTTCTCAGCACTCATTTTTCTATTATATATTATAAAGAGAACCCAATCATCCAACTACAACAAAAAGAGTACTTTTAATTAGTACACAAATAAAATGACAGAGAAAACATGGAAAATATATAATTTGTTGTGGAACAAAATCTCAACATATGTGTCTAATCACAAACAACCCAACAAAGAGAAGACATAATTACTTAGTCTTAATTTGTCTTTCTTCCTTGCAAGACTGTTAATATCAACAAGGCCACTACAAGGTATTTTCTATAAGGGCTTGAATACACCCTTATATTTCCATAGACTATACATTGGAGGCTTGAACAAAGTTCCTCTTACACATACATTTACCATGACCAAGTGTCGTGGGACTATAAGTCCAGGGCTTGTAGGAGTAAACAAAGAATCAGGCTTAAGTGTCGTGTGACCAGGCACCATGTCCAAGCACGAAGGCAAGAGAGATCCTGGTCGTTGAATGCTACAAATTGTTAGAGCCCCACACGTGTCTTGGAGGTTTGGTACCCCGAAGAATTAGATGGAAGACGGGGAAAATACTCCCTAATTGAAATACCGGGAAAATGTAATAGGGTGGGGTAGGAGGTTAAGAATTTTTTGCGTCAAGGTGGAGAACCCCCATATCTCATATAATGAGAAAGTTATGAAACACAAGGGGTTCAAATAATTACCTGGGACTGAGGCCACATAGAGGGCGTGAAGGGCTTGAAATCCTGTAATTTTTGTAGCACTAAATTTAAAAATTTTGAAATCTGACTGCAAAATAACAACAACAAAACGTTAGGTTCTCTGCATAATGTATTTAAATGTATGCAATTGATATATTTTATATAAACAAAATATAAACGTTTTCAAAATTATCCATAATTGTAATGCAATTTACCTTATAATATTATATATTATTTTGAATATTAAAGTTTTTACAGTTATTTATTACTCCAGTGAGTTTTTAAAAATAAAAATAGATTTTTGTTATAATAATATAATGTTAATTTGAACTGTTTTGTTTGGTTACATATGTTAAATATAGAAAGTTTTTTTTTTTTTGGTAAATATAAAAGAAAAATCAATTATGTAAGGGTATATAATTTAGTTTTACTATTATTTTGATTATTTATTTATTTGTTTTGTTTTTGGATCTCCATAAAAGATTAGAGAGTTTATAAAATGATTTTGTTTCCAGTTTTGTATTCTGAAGGGGATTTGTTTTTTTGGAAATTTGATTTTTCTGTATTTCATAAATCTAAATTTAAAATAGATTTATATTGGTGTGATTTTAGTCCACACATTATGTTTAATCATAAAAAAATCAAAAAGAAAATATACTTTAAATAGTTTAATAAAAATATATTATTAGTTTAAAATAGATTTATATTGTTGTGACTTTAGTCCACACATTATGTTTAATCATAAGAAAAACCAAAAAAACTAAATACTTTAAATACTTTAATAAATATATTTAGAAATAATATAGAGATTTAAAATATGCTCATGATTTTACATTGTTATTATTAAGCGTATCAAATTATTAGAAAAACACATTTTATTTAAGTGATGAGTGCATTTGGATTATAATATTATATAGATAATCAATCTTTTATTTCTTGGAAACCAGGTCACTACTAAGAGGGGGTTGTGGGAAGGGGACAGTGGTAAAAAATATAAATTTTAAGAACTTTTCACCAATATATTAAACTATCAATAAAGGGGGGAGGGGATAGTGGTAGCAAACATACAACTTTTAAAAACTCTTCACCAATATATTAAACGATCAATATATAAACATATAAGCAGTAAATATGAACACACAATTTCATCAATAATAAACACATAAGAGTCATGAAACATAAAGCAATCAACTCACAATCAGACAGATAAGTCTACTAACATCTCCATAAGTATGTCAAACATAAAAAATAAATTGCGACTTGCCAAATATTTAAATTGATAACATATAATCATGTTCCCCGAGAGATCAAACCAATAAGATTGTGGGCCATATGAATTGCTCAGGATGAGGTAGGGATGTCAATGGCATCAAATAGGGTTCTTGGCGAAGCTGGTCCTTTGCCACAATTTAGAATGGCTTTGTTATACGCCCACCTAAGAGTTGTATCCATGTGCTCGAGTCCCATATTGCTATGCTCAATTTGAATTTCATCCAATTGCAATGGTATTTATCACTTAGCCTCATTGTATTCTAGAAGAAAATTGCTGAGAAGGGCTTTGATAAATTTCTAGTAAAGCTCAATGGTGTAGAGGTATTGGTTTTTGCATCCGTAAGTATGACTTGGATTTGGGACCCATTCTAAAATTTATGTTAATACCTATGTATTTTTTAGTTCATCCTTGTTTACAAGAACCTTTGTTGTAGCATGTTCAATTTCTTGTTGAATGTCATTAGGATTTTGGATTTGATAGCAATGATTTGCATTGTGGGAATGAAGGTGAGCTCATGAGCTCCCTTCCACTATGTTAGATGAGACATAGTGGCTTGTGACCCTTTGATTTTAAGGGGTTAGGGATGAGAAAATAAATCTGGGAGAAGATGGATGCATGAGAAACCCCCCCAAAATAAGATGAATAAGAGGCAAGGAAATGAAAGACCTGAGAGAGCAAAGATGAAGGGTGGTGCACTAAGAGTTTAGAGTTAAGAGAGAAATTTCTCTCGGCAATGAAGGTGTAGGAAGTGCACCTTCAATGGGGGAAGATAAAATTTTAGAGAATTAAAAATGCATCCAAAGAAAAAACCAATAAACTTATATCCGAGGTGGAAAATTATCCAAGAGAAGATCTTGTCCGAAATTGGACTAAGAGTAGGAAAACCACCATTTTAGACAAAAAAATGCTTCAAAAAGCAAGACTTTTCAACTGACACATAAAACCAACAATTGTAAAATTAAATGCAACCAAAATAATTTCCAGAGATACTTGAGTGTAGATTCGGATTTTAATATGGCCAACACTGTGGTTGGGGGTGCGAGTTCTCCTCAATTTTGTTGAGTATACGAGGCAAGAGCCAAATAATAGGCACAATGGGGAAGGCCAAGTCTAGAGGACTTGGTCCTACCCGCCTTAGAAGAAAGGAAACAATAGTGTAGGAGTAGAAATCAGGTTTGGGAGGGGTAAGTTTCTTGGGAGAAAAGTGCACAGATAACTCAATGAGAATAATAGCGATTTCCTCTTGCCAACCTACATTAAGACTCACCAATCTACCATTGAGAGAGTTCCATCAATTTCCACCCTGATTCTTTAAATTCATAATGTTTTTATTATTGCATGGACCATCATTTTGAGAAAGTGTAGGATGTGTGGCAAGTTGGATGGCCATGCTTTGCCCCTCGTTTGAGTTGGGTGATGGTAATGGAGCCATATCCTTCCATGCTTTACCCTTATTTCTCATCCCATCTGGAGTTATAAAGATTTATCCTTAAAAAATGAGAATGTTGGATAAAAAATTTTATAGTGCATGTTAGAATGAATATTATTAATCTACTCACGATAAAAGAGACTTAACAATTAACAAGAAATAAGATGGTTTTTTGGATTTTGTCTTTTTTTTTCATGTAACTAAGCATTTTATAACAACAATATACATGATATGAATTAAGTATGTTATTTATAAGGGATTCAGAGATAAAAATCATTACTCTCAATTATTTGAAATAAATTCAATTAAAAATAATTAAAAATTAATATTATTAGAATATTTTAAAAAATATTTAAGAGTATTCGATAAAATTTGAATAGTTTTGGAAATCAAAGTTTGTGATACATGGTAGTAGTTGATTTCATTGAAAGGAGCTCTAAAATATAGAAATAGGAAGACGTAGTGATGCATGTAAAAAAAAACATAATTTGGCTCAATTGAAAAAGTAATAACAATAATAATTCCATTCAATTGAATTTATTATATCATTATTTTTTAACTAAATTTATATTGGTATTACCTCAAAACATCAAAACATCAAAACATCAATATATAATTTTCATACATTCATGATTTTATTGATTTCACTATAAGTGGACTCAATTTTCCACAAGGGAAACCAGATATAACGGTCACCTATGGAGGATACAACATGAGAAAGATAAAAACAACTAATGGAAGTAAACAAGCCTATTAGTTACTAAATCACAAATATAAGCACTATTGTAATATATGACATAAAATCAAGAGTTCAGGGAAATCACAGGAGCATGATCGTTGGCAGTGGAACCTAGAGGAGATGGAGGATTTTTCTCACACTAGAGATGGCTCTCCAAGTGGGCTATCCTGGCATCCAAAATCTCCAAGAACAAATTCTAGTACCGCTCGACATGCTTGATGTCATTTAGGGAAAAGAAAATGTTATACTACTCTTCTTGTTTCTCCTTCGTAACTCTGCATAGGATGGTTTTCAACTACCAATGAAGGATAATGGTGTTAAAGTATAGTTTTTGTCTTACCCTGCTGTGACTAGGGCCAGGAACCCAATGGGATACCTCCTCAAGGATGTCACAATCTATGAAATGTTGATGGTATTCAGTAGAGAGGGAATCAAGATGATGAATCTCAACGCAAATATATAGAGGGATAAATGATTGGTAGATGGTCGCAGCCTCCTATGCCTCTGTCTGGGCATAAGTTCTACCTTGGAGTTGATGGCCACCCCTCTTTGGAAACCATGCAGTGCCAAGGCATGATGCTCAGGAGAAGACAAATCCAAATACAAGGCTCAAGAATTGATACTCTAGGGGAAGGGTAGCAGAGATAGGGGGTGCCAAGAAAATCCTAAAACGATAATTGGAGGGAGGAAGAAACATGAAAAAAAGCAGAGAGATGATGGGGGTGAGGAAGAGGTCCCCGGGAAAGACAAAGCTTCAAACCATTTCCCACACACCATGAGTCATGAAGACAAAAACCAACAAACACTGAACACCAACCTAAACTGTAACCAACGAATTCAAGACCGAGAGATATGTGAAAAGAGCCGATAATATCAGAAAGTACCCCAATAAGTGTGTCCCACACTATCCCAACCTCTGAAAGGTGCTAGACTGAATATGGAAAGGTGGCCAATACAAGAGATTGTATTAATAAAGTTCGGGCCACATTAATGAACAACTCCAAAAAATTGGCACAAGATATGCAAAGGAAATTGTTGGAAGTGGTTTACTTAGCTTGAAAAATCAAAGAACTAACGGTATGATATTTTGTCTCTCTCTCTCTCACACACACACACACACATACACATAGATATATATATTATTTTTGATGAAGTCATAATGTGTAAGATTAAATTTGTTTGTGAAGGTTCTATAAATTCAAGGTCGAATGAGTTCCAACATATAAATCTAATGATGGGATGATATATTTTCCATGTCTTCGACATGCTATATTATTTTCAATTGTGGCCAAAAAGATATGACTTTTAATTAATTTATAAAAAAATTAAACAATTCACAAATTACACCAAGCTTTCTATAAAATTAAATATTAAACTTATTATTTTGAAAATAAAAATTTAATTTTTGAATTAAAAAAATTGAATTCTTATTTTTTAATTAATGGATGTACATGAATGGACTAATTTTATTTGCAGAGCTTCCTCTGGTTCCGTTGTCGGGACTCATGAGTCCATGATGGATTCATGGACTCAGTATCTTACTTGAATAACTGAAATATTGTAGAGCTTCCTCAGACTCTTCCACAACGGGCACGAGAAATACGAGAACACACTTGACTCCTCCGGTCTTCAACTCGCCTTAAAATCCCGACTTACAGTGATCTTGGAACAAACTATCCTCAGACAGGCGGCCCAGCAGGCTTCAGTATTAATTCAAATAATATGTTACATACCACGTTATGCTTCATATTAGAGCCTTATTGTCTCTGATCTCTTAGAGAATGAACACAAAAACTCTTTCACACAAACACTCAAAAGCACTCTCAAACACACGATGATCCTAACACAAACACACACACACTTATATATAATATGAGAAGTATTGAGGGTCCTTTTTAGGCATTACTGGCCCAGATGGTGTCTGCTCAATATTCTCGAGAACAATAGTTAAATTAAAACACACTACCAAGGACCTTTCGGTTCTCGGTCACTGTCAAAATCATTATCATGGTCAGGTTCACTGATTTCGGATGAAGATGAGGGATCCTTTTGGTTTGCCCAAGAGATATGATTTATCCATTCCAAGTACTCAGATTCCCATTGATGATCTGGCTGGTATTGAGCATCTTGATACAGGTCCACGAAAATGGCTGCTTTATCCTCGGATACCTTCTCTTTACATTTCTCTGTAGCTGCTTTTCCTTTAGTGGAGACTGTAGAAGATTCTTCTTTTCGTGGAGCTCGTGATGATTGCCCTATATCAAACTTTATCGTATCTGTCGTAACATAGAGATTCTTCTATGGAAAGATATATTTATCATCAGATTTCTGCCACCTGTTGACATACGCCATTGGGTCTATCTCTATTTCTAGGAAAGAATCTTTCTTGCTTCTACGGAATTCAGGCATTGATAGGACTGGCATCTCCAATCCGTCCAATAATTCCCATTTGAAAATTTGAAACATGCTGACAGAGCGTTCTATTGCACATTGGATCCAGTGTTTGCATGTATGATTGAAGTCTGTCTTTTGTTGCCATCCTAACTCAAAAATCATGGACGAAAATACTTTAGTTGACAACAATAAACTTATCAAACATACTACATCATCAGTCCAATTTCCGGCCATAACAGTAATAGTAACCAATGCCTTATGATTAATCATCAATTTAATTATTTTTATCCTTCCTTGACAGTCTTCAAGTTTTTTAATCAGGGACAATTTGTCGGGCAGCTTGAGTTTATGAAACTCTTTCAACCAAAGAGCTAACTTCTTTATTTATTCAACATTGTCAGCTAACACAGATTCATCAATCCTTTCTAGTCCATAAATTTGTGCGAAAGGATTTGGAACAATAGGATTTCTGAATTCTATACTCTGATAATCCAATGGAGTAGAGAAGGTTCTAAAATACTGCAATGTTCTCATAACACATTGAGATGCTCTAATCTGTGGTTTCTTCTTGCAACAACCATCTCTAATTTCCCAGTCAGCAAAAGGTTCAAACAATTCATACTGAGGGAAATAATTTGTACCTGCAAAATTTTCATCATTTCTTTGTAGGAAGGCAGCATCAATTTCTTCAAATAGATTAGGAATTCTTAAAGACTTCAAAAATCTCTGAACTCCTTCAGTCATGTTTGTTTCATCTAAATCCAACACCTTGGCTGAAGTATAAACTGCAAAAGAGAAATCTACACCACCAATAATTTGGTAATAGTTCAAAGTCTGTAAGATTTTGATCATATCCGCAGTGTATGTCCTTGACCAGTAGTCATCCAAAGTTTTAAAATAAAGTTTTAATTTCATATTGGGCAAAGGATAAACTTTTACCAGTTCTTCATCTAAACCTAATAAAATTCTAGCATTCTTAGACTGCCATGCTTGACATCTTTGTATCCACTAATTTCTTCGTATTCGAAGTCCAACAATTTTCTTAATTTCTTCGGCCACATCATCAAGAAATAATTCAAGAATCTGAAACCTTTTGAAAAAAGTTTCAAAATTATCATCTACAGCAGTCTTACCTGGAAGAATAAATAATTTAGTTCTTCTTACTCCACTATAAGCTTTGTTCATGTCTCTGGTAAGAGCATCAGTCAAATAGTTAGAAATACCTGGAACCCATTCAACATCAAAATCATACATCTGAAACCAAATCTTCCATGCCAATAATCTTCCTCTTGCGAGTTTTTTTGATATATTTGCTAATAAGAAATACTTAAAATTCATAGAATTGGTTCTTATCAGAAATTTGGCAGGGGCTAAATATAACTCAAATTTTTGAATACCATTAAAAATGGCGAGAGTCTCTTTTTCAGCCATGAAATAATTTTTCTGGTGAGGCTGAAACTCACCTGATGCATATGCACACAAAATTTCTTCTCCTATATCCTCCTTTCGTTCAAAAAGGATTGCGGCCCAAAAAGAATCAGAGGCATCGTTTTGAAGGATTAAAAATCTGTTACCTAGAGGCTTGAGCTCTGGCAGATTTTTGCATTCATCTTTTAAAATTCTGACTGCTGCGGTGGCTTCTGGTGACCAACCAGAATTCAAATGCTGTCAAATTGGAGCAGTCTTCTCAGAGAGGCGAGGAATGTATTTATGTACATAATTGAGCACGCCTAAAAATCTCTGGATCATATTTGTATCTATGAGCTCATCAGGAAACTCGGAGAGCTTTGTGAGGACATGCGGCTGCATCTGAATTTTTCCATTAATAACATGAATTCCCAAAAAATCTATACTATCTTGAAAGAGAACCATTTTCTTTTCAGAAAGAACAATACCGTGCTTTCTGGCTTCATCTAGAAATATCTGCAAATGCTTCATATGGTCTTCAAGATTTTGGCTATGAATCAATATATCATCAATATATACAACAATGAAATCATATTTACAAAAAATAAATCCATGCGCCTTTGAAAGAAGGCAGGCACATTCTTCAAACCAAAAGGAACAACTTTCCACTGAAAGAATCATGCGGGACAAGTGAAAGCAGTCTTATGACGATCTTCTTCTTTGATTTGGATCTGGTAATAGTCAAACTTCATGTCGAATTTACTGAAGATCTTACTATGCTGAATATTTTGCATAATCGTTTCCTGGCGAGGTAAAGGATAATTGAAGCTCTTGGTGATAGCATTCAAAGGTTTGTAATTTATCACCATTCTAGCTTTACCTCTTACTATTTCAGAATGATTTCTTACCAGGAAAGCAGAACATGAATAATGATAATTACTTGGTTCAATCAATTGAAGATTTAGAAGTTCTTCAATCTGCTTTCTAATTTCCTTTTCATCACTTGGAGTACAGGGTATAAGTTTTCCTTTGAACCCATTGTCATGAAGAGTAATGATCTCTTGTTGGGGACTCTCTATACTCCAAAAAGCTTGAGGATTTTCAGAACAATTTTTTAACAATTCATCAAAAATAACAACTTGTGCTGGAGACCAATCTGTATATCGATTTTCTTTTTGCTTAGTTTTATTATGACTCCTTTATTCATAGATCTGTAGCACTTCTTGCTAATTTTTAGAGTCATTTTGAGGTCTTCTGACACCTACTTTCTTTTGGCTATTTTCTCTTCGTGCTTCTGAATTAGCCATATTTAATCTTGGGACTGAAATTTCCTTTTTCTTGATGTTGAAGATAACTTTATCTTCACTGATAGTAACTGGTAATACATAATTGATAAAAGGCATTCCAAGAAACAAACTAGCAGATGTGTCATAATGCTGAACAACAGAAAAATTTACAATACTCCCCCCAATTTTTAAAGAAACATTGTCCACATAATGGGTGAGATTTACAGATCCACCAATGGTCTCAGAAATAAGGATGTTCTGCAAAGGTTTCCATAAACCTTTGAACAAAGAAGGGCGAGCTAAATTATTAGAACCGCCGGTGTCAATAAAGGCATCGACATTAATCCACTCACCTTTGACTTGAACTTCAACGGGAATGTACAAAAGATTGTTAGTTTTAACAATATTTTTGAGGAATGAAATTTCTTCAGTATTAACATATGTTGGGGCTGGTAAAGATGAGGACTGAGAAACTGTCTTCTGATAAGGGCAAAAAGAATTCAAAGTGGGTAATGGAGACAAGGAATTTAAAATGGGAGCTGAATTATTTTCACCAATATCTGTAGAAATAGAGAGCGAGGGAACAACAGAGACAATACCATCTGAAAGATATTCAGATGTTTCATCAGTATAATCATCAGAACTAAACTCATCACTGTAATGCAATTCATTGTCTTCATAGCATTCAGCATCATCATAACATCTATTCTTTTTTTGACAGGTATCTGGAACGGACTCAGAATCAGAGAGGGAAGCATCAGTTAGAATATATACATCTGATACTTCATCTTGAGAGTCAACAAGTGACCAGTTATCAACTAAATCATCAATCTCAATGCAAGCTTTTAACTTATTAGATGAACTCTTGGGACATTTGCGGGCAAAGTGTCCTTCTTGCTTGCAGATGAAACATGCATTGTGCTTTCGTGGTTGCCTACGTTTTTTCAAATATTTAAATTTTCGAAAAGGCCTTCTGGGGTTGGCTACTCTTTTGGGCTTGAATTTGCCATACCTTTTTTATTTTATTTTCTTGAATGGAGTCCATGGCAAAACAGAACGACAAACATCAAGACCTGGAGAAAACTCTTGAGCTTTCTTTTGCCAACAGAGATATTTGACTTTTTCTTGGCATATAAACAAAAGATCTATCCAGTAGGTTTGTTCAATCTTCTTTCCTTGGACTTCAAGATCTTTCATAATTAAATCTCCTAGATTACTAGGTAGCTTAGACAAAAATGAATTTTTCTGAACATAATCATTAGTCAGATTGGCTTTATAAATTTTTGCCATGTAATCATTGCCAAACTGATCTAGGAACTTAATATCTTTTAGTTCCATCATTTCTAAGTCTGTGATGATCTGTTTCTTTTCATCTGCCAGTTTTGGAACAAACTGGGTTTTGAGTAGCAGTTCTAAAGTGGCTAGGCCTAAGGCAGCAACATTCATTCTTTCTTCTTCTGGTGGTCCCATTCACCAGTCATAGACAATGCCAGCCATGCGTTTTTTAGCAAGGGAAAAAATAGAAATATTATCTAACTTAGAAACAACTTGCATTTCATAAAGAGCACCAATCCATACTCTTATGGATTAAGCTGGATTTGATGATTTATTTAAATCCAGAACATAACCAGTGGAATTGGTAGCAAGAAAATATTCTTCGACCCATGGGTACTTTGGGATTTATTTAAAGACATGAGCTTTTTGGAGAGAAGGTAAAATAAAAGATGGAAACTTGGAGGTAGCATTTTCTAGAGTAGCAATTTCACTCTTTGGTTTCTGAAAGTTTAAAGGCTGAATTGGCTCTAGTTTTCTTTCAGAAGCTTGAGCACTAGATTCTACTCCACTTTCTTCTTGCTTTTCATCTTCATCCCAATAGTTAGGAGTATCCATGGAAATAGAGAATGTGGGAGCTTTATTTTCTCTACGTTTCCTTTCTTTTTTCTTCTTCTCTTTTGCTTCTCTTATGTGCTTTTATTCTTGTTGTTCATCATGGAGAAGCTTAAGATTTTGGAGAATTAGCTCAGTCTAAGAGCCAAGGTCATATAGAACATCTTCGGCATGCGCACACCAAGTAGTAAGATAATTACCTATCTGGTAGGTCTAATCTAATTTATTGGTATTGGTGGCATTATGCTCGATCAGGGGAGCACAGTCAGCTCTAGTGGTCGGCTGTTTAGACATAGAAGAGGTGGTGAAATTTTTTTTCTTGGGAGGCCATTTCCCACCTTTTACAAAATGACGATTGGCATATTGCCATTCTTCAACAGGAGCAAAAGGAACATGAGAAATACGGTGCATTTTATTTATAGCAAGAAAAGGTTTAGACTCTGGTATATACAACTCATTGGAGTCTAGAACAAGTTCAGATTGAAATACTTCTGCAATAGGAGGCATATCAACTCTTCTGAAGGAAGAGGCTTCATTGGTAGAAACAAGAACAACATATCTACGTGGTCTAACAAGAGGTCTAGGAATCTCTGGTTTAGGCGGAATAAGCTTAACTCTACCATCAGAGATAGTAATGCGTTTGATTTTAGACTCTGGCTTCTTGTCATCAGCAATAGACTTATATTGGAAATACCAATTGTTAGGAAGTTCAGTGGGATCATAAAGAACACCTTCAACTTGGGCATTGGAAAGACCAACAGTTACACAGTCTTTTAAGACAGGTTGTTTTAACTTCGGATGAGCAGTATTAGTCATCTGGAAGGAAGTTTGAACTAATACAGAAAGATAATCACTGTCTTCTGCCATTTGGAGACCTTGAACTACAACCATCAATTTCCAACAGTCTTTCAAATGAACATCAGTCAGGCTTATAGAATAATCAGGGAAAATAGTACCATATTGACAGCCCGTTGACATATTACCCATAATGGTTCCTATTCGAGCATGGTCATAACTCTAATGTCGGGTATTAAAAATTTCAGCAGTACAGGGAGTGTTTAACCCATGACGGAATAAAGGAGCAAGACCAATACGAATACCCCCAAAATGAAGATAGTTATACTTCTTATCTTTGGCATACTGTTTAAATTTCTTAATCTCGTCGTCAGCAAATAGATTCAAAGCTACTATTTGGACAGACGGACCAGAAATCTTAATAGTGACTTCTACTTCTTTCAAAAAAGATTTTTTTTTTAAACATAAGACAAGGGAAGTTTATAGACATCAGTCCCATGAGGCGACGGAGGATTCCAATTTTCAGGATTATCTACAGACTCATGAGTTTCATTCGGATCCTCAGACTCAACATTTAGAGATGAAACTTCATTAATAATCTTACGATCTATGGATGAGAAAGAGCGTAATAGATTTTCCATAACACAATCGAGAACAGGGCTCTGATACCAAATAAGATGATGGACTCAGTAACTTACTTGAATAACTGAAATATTGCAGAGCTTCCTCTGGTTCCATTGCCGGGACTCATGAGTCCATGATGGACTCATGGACTTAGTAACTTACTTGAATAATTGAAATATTGCAAATATTCCTCACACTCTTCCACAACGGGAATGAGGTTTTAAATCAAATTGTAAAAAAAAAATGGTTTATAAAAAAAAAAAAAAAATCTTCACACCAGCACGTGTCCAAAATTTTTTATTATCCAGCTTGATTTGACACATGCACTGTTTATTTACTTGTTGAATAATGACTTTGTATATTTATGTATGGTATTAAAGTGAGAGAAGCATCATTTCCATGTCATATAGAATGAGACATGATGAGTAGGGAAAGGGATGATTCCTTGTAGATTTTTCCAATGCCAATTGTGGTTTCCAGAAAGTTTTGGTTTGTAGATATTGGATGTCATCGGCTGAACAATATGAACAATATGTTAGAGCCTCACAACAATACTACAATATTAATAGGTCTTCAAGGAAGAAATGCAAGGGATAAGTACGATAGGGAGCCACGTTGTAGCATTTTGGAGAAGATCCCTGTTTGCTTAAATGGTCAAAGAATGGGTTGTTTTTTTCAATGAAACTATGATTGATTGAATTTGAGGTGGGATAATCCTTCATATCCTTTTCATCAATGGTTTCCATTGGTACATGATTGAAGGTTTCCTTATGCTTTATTTTTGTTTTCTCAACACTGATTTTTCTATTATGTATTCTACAGAGAACCGAATTATCCAACTACAACAAAAAGAGCACTTTTAATTAGTACATAAATAAAATGACAGAGAAAGCATGGAAAATATAGAAATCGATGTGGAAAAAAATATCAACATAGGTGTCTAATCACAAAAAACCCCAACAAAGAGAAGGCATAATTACTTACTCTTAAGTTGTCCTTATTCCTTGCAGGAATGTTAATATCAACAAGGCCACTACAAGGCATTTCCCAGAAGGGCTTTCATACACCCTTATATTTCCATATACTATATGTTGGAGGCTTGAGAAAAGTTCCTTTTACACATACATTGACCATGACAAAGTGTCGTGGGACTAGAAGTCCAGGGCTTGTAGGATTAAGCAAAGAATCAGGCTCAAATGTAGTGTGACCAGGTACCATGTCCAAGCACGAACGCGGGAGAGATCCTGGTCATTGAATGTTACAAAGTTTTAGAGTGCCCCACGTGTCTTGGATGTTTGGTACACCGTAGAATTCGATGGAATAAGAGGAATATCCCGCCATAATTGAAATACTGGGAAAATGTAATAGGGTGGGGGGGGGGGAGGTTAAGAATTTTGTGTGTAAAGGTGGAGAACCCCCATATCTCATATATCGAGAAAGTTATGAAACAGAAGGGGTCAAAGAATTATGTGGGACTGAGGCCACATGGCGGGCGTGAAGGTGGATTACGTCACGTGGACATTTATTTATGGTGACAACACCCTTGATCCCCAGACCCCTGAGATTTTGAATGAATGACATGGTAGAGCGCCCAAGATTTAAGTCTGGGATTGACATGGCGCATGAGGCCCATTCAGGGGAGAAAATTTTTGTGTGGCGTGAACATGTCCGATTACAATTCAAGGGGGAGACTACGCCTTATTATAATATGTACATTACCACGTAACATTGGTACTTTCATAGGAGGCACCCATGTAATTTACGAGGTAGCCTTAGGGAGACATTATTGGGATTTAATCAATGGGGTGAGGCGGAAGTGGTGGAGCCCCGAGCTTGCTAAGTTAATGTTAGCTTGAGAGGTGCTGACCCAGGTTTGAAGTTGAGGTTAACCAACAAAACCCTCTTACTATTGGCACAATCGGTAGTGACCTACTTGTGCAAGTCAAAGTCTCACCTAAAGTAGTATGGGGGGGTGATGGAATTAGGTTCCCGCACCTTGAGAGAGAATGAAATGATGTGGATGTCTTCAGATCTAAGACAATTGTGATAACCTTCACAACAGAATCCCTAACCATAAACCCTAACCAAGAAAAGTTAGGTCAATTTACACAGGTTATCCTGCGTGCGCACATATACAGATCCCACAATCATTTAAATAGTATTTAATACATAACATTTTAGTTCAACAACAATAGGTCCATTCATTTTTCTTTAATCTAAGGCAGAAGATAGTTGGGCAACCGATCCAAACATACATAACTAAGTAAACGTAAATAACATACATAAACAGATCATAAAATAGAATACATATGAATTTGATACTCAGATTTATTCCAAAACGTTCCTTTATTCATTCACAGTTCAGATCTTCCTTACAATACTTCCATTCTACCCGCGCACATAGCCAGCGGGGTCCACACACAATAGGTTTGAGGCCTCCATGCACACAGCCAACAAGAGCCTTCTAAACCTAGATAATTCCACCTTTCAGCTCATAACATCAAAACATAGTTCATACTTCTTACTTATTCTCTATTTGGGTCGATCTAGATTCCTATTTATATCTTTAGCTTGCGCTCATCTAAGGTCTACAAACTGTGGTTTCCAGCCCCTAGTTCTACCCTTTTTCTGATTACAACTCACGAGGGGATTTGAATCGCCCCAAATCCCCTTGAATTGTGCTTAGCTTAGCGCGCATGACTTAACTTACAAAAAATACTATATTTTTATCCAAAATTTGGTCCTAAGGGACCCCGCTTGAACTGGCCCCCAACACAATATTGTGACTCGTCCCAAGTCACAGTGGTGCTGGGTTCTTCATCTTAGTATGAAACTATTCAATGGCAGCAAAAAAAGGCACCAAGATGCCCACGCTCTGATTAGCTGCACTCTGTTCTGTGTCTACCAGCTTCTGCGATGTCAACCCTTCGGCGGAGAGGTTGATGCTTTGATAATTCTCGCTCAAGTTCTTGATAGCTGCATCTAGATCCTGTGACAACTTCATCACCTCGTTGGCCCATGAATTCATGTGCTCTATCATGATCTACTCCTTTCTCTGCATCTCTTCTACTTTGTCACGCAAAATCTGGCTAGTTTGCAAGAGGGCCATGTGCTGAGGAGATTGGGGTATAGTTCTGATTTTTTTTTTTTTTTTCAATATTTCCTTTCACTGCATCATTGAAAGAGAGTGGGCCTTTGGAGCTAGATCCAAGAAAACCTCCAATATTTCTCATGTTAAGGGTGATGGTTGAATCTCTTACAAGGCCATATTCTTACAACTTAAAGTCCTCTTGCAATGTTTTCCCTGCATAAATCAGATTTTCCATACATGTACACATATATTTCCCATTCATCATTTTAATAAAAAATTGAAGCGACAAATCTTCAAGCATATCTAAGGATTGATATCCAAGATTCGTCCACTTATTGGACTCGACCAGTAAATTTAAGGGCGGATTAGGAATCCAAGATAGGTTTTCTGAATATTAGTAGGGAAAGGAATTGAGAGCCTCCCCATCATCGTAAACTCCAAAACTCTAATCCATATAGTTTCTGAAATCCCATATATCTGAAAAACTCCATGAGTTAATAAATCGGTAAGGTCCTCGAGATCTATGATGGGAGGAGGTTCTGTATTTTGTGACCAAGATTCCTCGAAGATCAAAGTCCTTTGACTGTGTTCAGGGCCCACATGCGACGAAGCCTTGGCTCTCAAATGTTGTAGAGTCCACCAATTGGTCTCATCATACGCAATATGTCAACAAAACATGTTGCAGATTGGTCCTCTGGTAGTAGTCACACACAGTTTATCATATTTCAAACAAATCCACCAGTTCACGCTCCTATACCTTAGATCGATGTGGAAAAGTGAGAAAAAAAATCTCTGAGATGCATTCCATCTCACTCTCAAGGTAACATGGCCAGATCCAATAGAAAACAGTGTATTTATCCATAGATCCACTCTTTCAAAATCACTATGAGTCCCAAGAAGAGTAAGGGCTTCATTATTTACCAAGTTAACCTTTAGCATGGTTAAATTTATTTTTATTTTCCACTCAACTATCATGAATTTTAAAGTTTAACCATCTTAAAATAAATCCCAAATAACAAAATTTGACATTATATTCAAAATACTTATCTATAACTTATAACAAAACTCTTTGAAATTTGAATAAAAATAAAAAATTCCCATAGTAAACTTTAAAACTAAATGTTAACATTTGACTTTATAAGCATAATAATTATTTATAACTTATTACACTCTTGGAAATTAAAAAATAACTAAAAAAGTCCATCATTAACTCATAACTAAAGTCTTGGTCCAGTAAAACCTATTGAGACCAAACATTAACATTTCACTTTATATTAAAAATATTTATTAAAATACTTATTTATAACTTATTACACTCTTCAAAATTAAAAAATAACTAAAAAATCCATCATGAACTCATAACTAAACTCTTGGTCTAGTAAAACCTGTTGAAACCAAACATTAGCATAACTTGATTTAAGTTAAGCTAAGTTAACCTTTAGCATGGTTAAATTTATTTTTAAATTCCACTCAACTATCATGAATTTTAAAGTTTAACCATATTAAAATAAATCCCAAATAACAAAATTTGACATTATATTCAAAATACTTATTTATAACTTATAACAAAATTCTTTGAAATTTGAATAAAAATAAAAATAAAATCCCTAATTAAAACCCTTTAAAAAAAATGTTAACATTTGAATTTATAATCAAAATACTTATTTATAACCTATTACACTCTTCGAAATTAAAAAATAACTAAAAAATCTATCATTAACTTATAACTAAAATCTTGGTCGAGTAAAACTCGTTGCAACCAAACATTAACATTTCACTTTATATTCAAAATATTTATTTAAAGCTTATTAAAAAACTTACCGAAATTAAGAAATGTATGGTTAACCTATAACTAAACTTTCCCAAAAAAAAAAACTCGTTAAAATCAACCATTAACATTTAACTTCATATTTATTTATAGCTTATCACACAACTTTTGAAAAAAATAAAAATAAAAAAATAAAAGATAAAATAAAAAATTTCAAGGTATTGCAGAAAAACCTTTAAACTCACCAAGAACATTTAAAAAATGTATGGATCAATTTTAAGGAATTTATTTCTTAGAAATATGTTCTTGCTAGAGATGTTGTAATGTTTAACATTTTGATTAGGTTAAAATAAAATAAAAATAAATTAAATTAATTAATAATTATAATTATCAATAAAATATTTTAAGTGAATTAAATTAATAAAACTAAAAATAAATATAAAATAATATTCCAAATAATCTTGGCACGCTCGCTTGAAGGAACACAAAGGTGTCCTAGGTAACATAACAATTTATCATGTAGGTGAAATTTTAGAACTTGCTTACCTTCTAGGAGTGTTTGGTATGTGTTGCTGAATTCTAGATCGCTCTTGTACAAATGTGGGCACTTTGAAGTCTTGTGCACATAAGAGTCGAGCACAATGGTCAGTGCCATGACTGGAGGTTGGATGAGGCAGTTTGAAACATTATTGGTGCTTCAATTCTTGTACTTAATGTTAAAGTGGAACTTTTTCAGGTATGTGGACCATTTCTGATGGCGATCATCCTGCAACTTCCCTTTTGTTTGTATGAACTGTAGGTTTCAGTGGTGTGTGTGGATGACTGTTTCCTTCCCCATAATGTAATGTTTCCATTTTCGGCAATCCTACACAATGGAATACATCTCTTTTTCATAGGTGGGATACTTTTGCACTATTTATGAAAGTGTCTCACTCTAATATGCCACTAGATGCCCCTATTGAGTAAGAACTGCACCAATAACATAGTAAGAAGCATCTGTCTCAATCTCAAATGGTTGTGGCAGGCCTGGTAATGTGAGCACTCATGCAGAGAAAAGGCAATGCTTCAACTCGGAAAACACCTTCTATTAGGATTCATGCCAAAATATTTTTTCTTTCCCTCCACCCTTGGTGACTTGACTCAAAGGCCAAGTGATATGAGAGAACCCCAACACAAACTTTCATTAGAAATTGGCAAGACCCAGAAAGTTGCAGAGCTTTGTTACAGTAGATGGGGTTGGTCAATACCAAATGACTTGTATCTTGGTTGGGTCCACATGCACACCCCGCTCATCAATTATGTACCCCATATATTGAACCTGGGTCATGCCAAAAGTGCATGTCTACAAATTGGCACAGAGCTTGTCTCGTCGCATATTTTGGAGGACTTTTTGAATATGGCAGAGGTTCTCTTCCCAAATCTGGTTGAAGATCATAATTTCATCTAAATAAAACACCAAAAATGAGTTGGTGAAGGGTCACAAGATGTCTTCCATCGGCCTCATGAATTTTGAGATGGCATTAGTCAACCTGAAAGTCATGACCAATCATTCGAATAGGCCCCCCATGGATTTGAAGGCAGACTTCCACACATCGGAGGGTTCGATTGGTACCTGGTGATACCGAGACTTCAAGTTGTCTCCCTTGAGTTGGTACAAAGGTCATAAATATATGGGATTGAATACCTATTCCGGACAATGATCTTGTTCATTGCCCGATAGTCAATACAGAGTCTCCAGGTCCTTTCCTTCTTCTGTACCAACATGATTGTGCTCCCACGAGGTTATGAACTTGGCCTGATGTGCCCTTTATAAAAAAAATCCTGAATCTTCCTTTTGATTTCATTATTCTCTGGAATAGAGCATCAATAAATCAATCCATTGGGTAGCGATGCACCGGGGGTTAGATCAATGGAGTGCTTGACCTAACGGTATAGAGGTACCCTTGTGGGTGAGGTGAAGATGTTCCTCTACTCCTCCAAAACTTTGTCCATCTGCTGCTATCATGCAGAGGAGCCCTATCTAGAGGTCGTGACCAAAATGTTATTCTTGCCTTGAGGGAGAATAATAAAGAAAAAATTTTTCCCGGTCTAGGAAATGAACTTACATCATTGATTCATAGTTATCAAAGAGATAGCAGTAGGCAGTGCCACCTCTAGTATCTTGTACAAATTATTTCCCAAAGTAATAATAACAATGCGAGGTCTAGACTTATACACAACAGTCCATAAATATTATCACTTTAATTGGAAAGTATCCACAATCTACTTCCACTTGCAAATTGAGGTCCATATTGCAACAATAAGAATCAAAAGGCCAAGGTCTAACACAATATTATAAGAATGAAGAATGCAAAAGAGTGTTTTATCACACACACACATAAGTCAGGCTCTATATTCAATGTGAAGTCTTTACACTTCTCTCTACTTCATTCATAGAAATCCTCATCTTGTAGGTCTATGGGATTGGTCCTTACTTTGTTTTACTGATGCAAAAAGATCCTTGTTTTTGTAGATGCTCAAGGTGGGAGGCCCTCTTTGAACTAGGTTCGTAGGCACAAGATTATTCTTGGAGTAGCAAGAGGACTTTCCCACCTTCACACTGGGATTGAAACACCCATCATTCATAGCAACCTCAAATCCAAGAATGTTTTGGTGGATGAAAACTATGTGGCACACTTGATTGATTATAGTCTAGACTGGTTAATGATTCTCTCATCTATTGCTCACATGACGAATGAAATTTCACTTGAAGGATAGAAGGCTCTCGAGCTCTAGAAGATGAATCATACCAATACCAAGACAGATATATACATCTTTGGAATTATCTTGTTAGAAATACTCATAGGAGAGAAACCAAGCAAGAATGAGAGCTTTGCTCACTTTTTGGATTTTCCTTCTATTGCGAAAACTGTTGTATTGGAGGAGCATATGTTGGAGTTGTTTGATGTTGATATCTTTAGGGGATTGAGAAGTCATGTAGATGATGGATTAGTTCAAGCACTTCAAATTGCCATTGGGTTTCATGTAACTTCTCCATCTATGATGCCGATACTAAGGTTGTCATCCAAAAGTTGGAGGTAATAAGGCCTAAGACTCATTCTGCTTTATATACTCCAACTCATACTAGAAGTGAACTAGAGCTTGCATTTTAATCATTATTAAACCATTTTTTTCTCCCTGTTGGGCAAAGCCGTCTATAATATTTAGCAGGAGATATGTCAATCTTGATAGCTTATTCTATAGCATCAGATATATGAAATGTTGTGTCATTTTTATTTTTATTTAAGATTGTGGATTTGGTAGACACATGATTCATGCATGGGAAAACGAAAAATATTTATAAAAATATGTGACAAATGATATCGAGGCCTTCAATATTGCTTTTTATGTAAGTGTTGTGTTCCCCTCTAGTTACTTTATCAAAAATTTTGATTTTAGAATTCAATATGTTGTTGAATTTAAAATTTTCAATGAACATGTTAATCTTGTGTGCAACATAAAAATGAAAAAGTCAATGTGGTTTTTATTGAGGTTTCAATTAACGGTAGTCAATTTTATTAGTGAGGCCGAGGTCCAAACTTCACATATCTTATTCTAATATTTCAAGCAACATGTTGACATTATTTACATTTTATATGCAGTGTGGAGTTTATTACTTTGGCCACAAATAATTACCTTCACGATGAACATTAACTTGGAGATGCTTCACTTTGTATATATGTTTGGTGAATAATTTGAATTCAATGTTTGTTAGCTTTTCATTCTTGTCTTTGTGTTGAATTATAAGGTCACGCTTTTACTCTTAAATTGTTGTAATAAGATCTCAACATGGCTCTCAGAGCTTGGAAGCATATATTTTTGATCGATTTGTATCTAGGCATCTCATTGATTTCTATTTTTTTTTTCGTTGATTCATATAGTAAATGAAATTTTAACTCTTAAAATGTCGTATTCTCGTAGTCAAGAGGTTGGGACCACTATAGGTTGTTGTGAATCAGAATAATACAGTCAGGTAGACCTTTACTAAGGTCTACTCTACAAAGAGTCTGGGAAATGTTAAAATTACTTTGGAGACTTTGCCCGCATCTACCTTGAGGAACTTCCCCAAATAATTCACTATCCCTTCTAATACTTTGTTATGCCAAAAATGCAGAGGGGTAAATTATGTAACCTGACCCACAGTGGAATTTTGGAGACCACCAAGGTATCATGAATAGACTTGCATTACCCCAAAACCATGGTGCCTCATTTAATACATAATCCATATATTTTGTTGTGTCAAACTTTACAATAAAAAAACCCCTAGAACATAGGTGGACATCACAAATTTCTGTCCATGTAGAGAAAATACATTAATGTAAAGTCTCTTATTTGGGCCAAAACCCATTAAATCTGCATGTAACTTCTCTTGCATGGAAATAAGAGAAGATATCATTAACCTGGGGAAGGTTGACTATTAAAGCTGGCATGTGGTTCATCTTTTGTATGATATAAGGACCATGGAGATTGGGGTATTGTTCTGAATTTTTTTGTGGATCAATCTTCCCTTTCATTGCATCCTTGAAAGAGACTAGACCTTTGGAACTAGATCCAGGAAAACCTTAAGATGTCTCATGTCAAGGATGATGGTTGAATCTCTTACAAGGCCATATTCCTACAACTTATAGTCCTCTCGTAATGTTTTCCCTGCATTAATCAGATTTTCCATGCATGTACACATAGATTTCCCACTTGGCATTTTAATACAAATTTGAAGCGACACATCTTCAAGCATATCTAAGGATTGATATCCAAGATTCATCCACTTATTGGACTCGACTAGTAAATTCAAGGGTGGATTGGGAATCCAAGATAGGTTTTTTGAATATTAGTAGGGAAAGGAGTTGAGAGCCTCCCCATCATCATAAAATCTAAAACTATAATCCATATAGTTCCCGAAATCCCATAGATCTGAAAAATTGCATGAGTTAATAACTCAGCAAGGTCCTCGAGATCTATGATGAGAGGAGGATCTTTAATTTGTGACCAAGATTCCTTGAAGATCAAAATCCTTCCACTGAGTTCAGGGCCCACATGCGACAAAGCCTTGGCTCTATAATTTTGTAGAGTCCACCAATTGGTCTCGTCATACGTAGTATGTCAACGAAACATGTTGCAGATTGGTCCTCTGGTAATAGTCACACATTTTTCATCGTATTTCCAATAGATCCACCAGTTCATGCTCCGAGACCTTAGATAAATGTGGAAAAGCGAGAAAACCAATGTCTGAGATGCATTCCATCTCACTCTGAAGGTAACATGGCCAAATCCAATAGAAAACAGTGTAGTTATCCATAGATCCACTCTTTCAAAATCACTATCAGTCCCAAGAAGAGCAAGGTCTTCATTTTTTACCAAGTTACCCTTTAGCATGGTTAAATTTATTTTTAATTTCCACTCAACTATCATGAATTTTAAAGTTTAACCATCTTAAAATAAATAGAAAATAACAAAATTTGACATTATATTCAAAATACTTATTTATAACTTATAACAAAACTCTTTGAAATTTGAATAAAAATAAAAAATTCCCATAGTACCCTTTAAAACAAAACGTTAACATTTGACTTTATAATCAAAATAATTATTTATAACTTATTACTCTCTTGGAAATTAAAAAATAACTAAAAAAGTCCATCATTAACCCATAACTAAACTCTTGGTCCATTAAAACCTGTTGAAACCAAACATTAACGTTTCATTTTATATTCAAAATATTTATTAAAATACTTATTTATAACTTATTACACTCTTCAAAAAATAAAAATAAAAGCTAAAAAATCCATCATTAACTCATAACTAAACTCTTGGTCTAGTAAAACTGTTGAAACCAAACATTAGCATAACTTGATTTAAGTTAAGCTAAGTTAACCTTTAGCATGGTTAAATTTATTTTTAAATTCCATTCAACTATCATGAATTTTAAAGTTTAACCATCTTAAAATAAATCCCAAATAACAAAATTTGACATTATATTCAAAATACTTATTTATAAGTTATAACAAAACTCTTTGAAATTTGAATAAAAATAAAAATAAAAAATCCTTAAATAAAACCCTTTAAAGAAAAATGTTAATATTTGACTTTATAATCAAAATGCTTATTTATAACTTATTACACTCTTCCAAATTAAAAAATAACTAAAAAATCTATCATTAACTTATAACTAAACTATTGGTCATTTCACTTGATATTCAAAATATTTAATTAAAGCTTATTAAAAAACTTATCGAAATTAAAAAACTTATCAAAATATTTCATTTCATTTTCCATTGAAGCTTTTCCTTTTAAGAGATATCGCCACCCCGAGTCTTGTCTGTGGTCTCAGGTTCCAGTTAACAATAGTTGCATCAATGGCTTTGAAGGTAGAGAAAAGACTCGTGGCTCGGAAAAAACCCATGGCTGAGAAATCCCCTTCAACAGAAAAGAAGGCTTCAAACTCTGAGAATAAGCTACCAAAGGAAGGAGACAAAAAGAGAAAGAAGCATAAGAAAAGTGTGGAGACGTACATAGGTGGATATCACAAACTTCTGTCCAAGTAGAGAAAATACATTGATGTAAAGTCTCTTATTTGGGCCAAAATTCATTAAATCTTCATATAACTTCTCTTGCATGGAAATAAGAGAAGAGATCATTAACCTCGAGAAGGTTGACTATTAAAGTTGGCACATGGTTCATCTGCTCTAGGATATAACAACCATGGAGATTGGGGTATTGTTCTAAATTTTTTTCTAGATCAATCTTCCCTTTCACTGCATTCTTGAAAGAGACTGGACCTTTGGAGCTAGATCCAAGACAACCTCAAGATTTATCATGTTAAGGATGATGGTTGAATCTCTTACAAGGCCATATTCCTACAACTTATAGTCCTCTTGCAATGTTTTCCCTGCATTAATCAGATTTTCCATGCATGTACACATAGATTTCCCACTCGGCATTTTAATAAAAAATTGAGGCGACACATCTTCAAGCATATCTAAGGATTGATATCCAAGATTCGTCCATTTATTGGACTCGACTAGTAAATTCAAGGGTGGATTGGGAATCCAAGATAGATCTTTTGAATATTAGTAGGGAAAGGAGTTGAGAGCCTCCCCATCATCGTAAAATCCAAAACTCTAATCCATATAGTTCTCAAAATCCCACAGATCTGAAAAAGTGCATGAGTTAATAACTCAGGAAGGTCCTCGAGATCTATGACTAAAAAATAACTAAAAAAATCCATCATTAACTCATAACTAAACTTTTGGTCTAGTAAAACATGTTGAAACCAAACATCAACATTTCACTTTATATTCAAAATATTTATTAAAATACTTATTTATAACTTATTACACTCTTCGAAATTAAAAAATACCTTAAAAATTCCATCACTAACTCATAACTAAACTCTTGGTCTAGTAAAACCTGTTGAAACCAAACATTAACATTTCACTTTATATTCAAAATATTTATTTAAAGCTTATCAGAAAACTTCTAAAAATTAAAAAATAATTAAAAAAAATCTATGGTTAACTTATAACTAAACTTTTTGGGCAAAAAAAACTCATCAAAATCAACCATTAACATTTGACTTCATATTTATTTATAGTTTATTCCACAACTTTTGGGAAAAAAAATAAAATAAGATAAAAAATTTCAAGAAAAAATATTTTAAAATTTGTATAAATCAATTTTAAGGAATTTATTACATCGAAAGACGTTCTATGTTGTAATGTTTAACATTTTAATTGGGTTAAAATCAAATAAAAATAAAATAAAATAAAATAATTAATAATTATAATTGTCAATAAAATATCTTAAGTCAAAAATATTTTAAGTCAATTAAATTAATAAAACTAAAAATAAATATAAATTTAAATAAATGGTTAAAATCTGGCCTACGTCGGCAATCCATAGCGCTATAGATGGGCCAATAAGAAAGACACTCCACTCCCTATATAATGAAACGGCCTCAGGCTTTCAATTTCCATAGACGGGTTTCCTTTTCACGGATATTGCCACCTTGAGTCTTGTCTGTGGTCTCAGGTTCGAATCAGGATAGTGACATCAATGGCTCCGAAGGTAGAGAAAATAGCGGCATCAATGGCTCCGAAGGCAGAGAAAATGCCCGTTGCTGGGAAAAAACCCATTGCAGAGAAATCCCCTTCAACAGAAAAGAAGCCTTCCAATTCTGATAATAAGCTACCAAAGGAAGTAGACAAAAAGAGCAAGAAGCATAAGAAAAGTGTGGAGACGTACAAGATCTATCTTTTCAAGGTTCTGAAGCAGGTCCATCCAGAAATGGGTATTTCCAGCAATGCCATGGGAATAATGAACAGTTTTATCAATGATTTATTTGAGAAATTGGCGAGCGAGGCTTCGAAACTCGCTCGCTACAGCAAGAAGCCAACTATTACTTCCCGGGAGATCCAGACAGCCGTAAAACTCGTCATTCCGGGGGAGCTGGCCAAGCACGCCGTGTCTGAGGGTACTAAGGCTGTTACAAAATTCACCAGCGCTTAGAGTCCAGTCCTCTTTTGAGGATTTTTTTAAATAGGTCTAGGGTTTTATTTTCTGCATCACAGATTTTGCATTTTCGCATTTTTTGCATCCCAATTTTTGCATTTTCGCATTTTCGGTTAGGTTCTTTTTCTTTTGTAAGACTCCTAAATGGATTCTTATTCTAAATGAATTTCTTTTTCTTTTGTAAGACTCCTAAATGAATTGCTCTTGAATTGAGCTTTCACATGTTCCTTTAAATATTTGAAGCTGATCTACTAAATTTATTTTTTGGTTATCTGAAAAACTTGCAGTATCTTTCGTTGATTTTTAAAGATTTGAAGCTGATATAATAAATTTATTTTCTGGTTATCTGAAAAACTTGCAGTATCTTTCTTTGATATACAGAATTGTTACATGTAGCATATGTTGTTCAGCAGTGCGCATCTTTCATTGGATTTGAAGCTGATACAATAAATTTATTTTCTCGTTATCTGAAAAAATTGCAGTATCTTTCGTTGATTTTAAAGATTTGAAGCTGATATAATAAATTTATTTTCTGGTTATCTGAAAAACTTGCAGTATCTTTCTTTGATATACAGAATTGTTACATGTAGCATATGTTGTTTAGCCGTGCGCATCAAGGCCCTGGTAAGAGGATTGGTCTGCTGACCGGCATCCATTTCCTCTTTTTAAACTTATATTGTAACAAGAAACCATGTGTTACTCTCAGTACTGTAGATGCTCAGAAGCGTAGGAATTTGGCAGCAGATAATTGAGTTCGAAATTGGATCTCAAAGACTTCTAAATAATGTTTTCAGATGTTTGGAAATGAGTAATTTTGGTACGGCTGAATGGGAAAATTTTGAATTCCGACTGCAAAATGACAACAACAGATGGTTTGGTTCTCTGCATAATGTCTTTAAATGTAAGCATCAAGGCCCTGGTAGGAGGATTTTTTTATAATAGTGCTATAAAGAAGAAACAATATTGTTAGGGTTACAGTGGAGATTTGGTATGAGGATTGGTCTGGTAACCGGCATCCATTTCCTCTTTTTAAACCATTGGTCAGTACTGTAGAAGCATGTGGATATGTGTTAGTCTTAGTAACAAGAAACCATGTGGATATGTGTTAGTCTTAGTAACAAGAAATACATGCATTTAATATAGTTGGCGGATTCTCCACAGAATCTTGTAGGAATTTGGCAGCAGATAAAAGTATTTCTAATTGATTCTGTTCTGTTTTGAAATCTGACTGCAAAATGACATCAACAAAAGGTTTTGTAAATCTACGCATGAAAGTTTCCACTGTCAATATATTTTATATCCCAGTATGAAGAGAATATAAACTTTTTCACAATTAACCATAATTGTAATGCAATTCGCCTTATATATTATTTTGAATATAAAAGTCTTACAATTATTTATTAATTCAGTGCGTTTTTAAAGAATAGTTTTATGCTATAATAATAGAATATTAATTTCAACAGTTTTTTCTTTTTTCCTTTTTTCTCGGTTAAATATAGAGTTTTTTTTGAAAAATATAAAGAAAAATTAATTAGGTAAGAGTATTTAATTTAGATTTAATATTATTTTGATTTTTTCTTAATTAGTATAGACTTATTTTACTTTTGGATTTCCATAAAAGAATAGAGAGTTTATAAGTGTTTTGGTTTCCAGTTTTGTATTCTTAAGGGGATTTTTCTTTTAGAAAACATGATTTTTTTTGTGTTTATAAATCTAAATTTAAAATAGATTTATATTGGTGTGACTTTAGTCCACAAATTATGTTTAATCATAAAAAAAACCAAAAAAAAAGAAAACACTTTAGGTACTTTAATAAAAATATTTAGAAATAATAAAGTGTTTTAAAATATACTCATATGATTTTAAATTGTTATTATTAAGCATATCAAATTATTAGAAGAACACATTTTATTTAAGTGATGAGTGCATTTGGGTTAACATATTATATCGATAATCAATCTTTTATTTGTTGGAAACCTGGTCACTACTAGGAGGGGGTTGTGGGAAGGGGATAATGGTAGAAAATATAACTTTTAAAATCTTTTCACCAATATATTAAACGATCAATAAAGGAGGGAGGGGATAGTGGTAGAAAATATACAACTTTTAAAAACTTTCACCAATATATTAAGCAATCAATAAATCAACATATAAGCAGTAAATATGAACACAATTTCATCAACAATCAACACATAGGAGTCATGACACATAAAGAAAATCAGACACATAAGTCTACTAACATCTACATTTCTTATAACATATACATTTGTATGTCAAACATAAGAAGTAAATTGTGACTTGCAAAATCTTTAAATTGGTAACATATAATCATGTGCGCGAGAGACCAAACCAATAAGATTGTAGGCCATATGAATCCCTCACGATGAGGTAGAGATGTCAATGGGCTCAAATAAGGTTCTTGGCGAAGTTGGTCCTTCGCCACAATTTAGAATGGATTTGTAATACACCGACCTAAGAGTTGTATCCATGTGTTCGAGTCCCATACTATGCTCAATTTGAATTTCATCCAATTGCAATGGTATTTATCACTTAGCCTCATTGTGTTCTAGAAGAACATTGTGGAGAAGGGCTTTGATAAATTTATAGTAGAGCTCAACAGTGTAGAGATATTGGTTTAGGCATCCCTAAGTATGACTTGGATTTGGGACCCATTCTAAAATTTATGTTAATAACTATGTCTTGTTGAGGCCATCCTTGTTTGCAAGAACATTTTTTGTAGCATGTTCAATTTCTTGTTGAATGTCATTAGGATTTTGGATTTGATAGCAACGATTTGCATTGTGGGCATGAAGGCGAGCTCGTGCGCTCCCTTCCACTATGCTGGATGAGACATATTTTCTTGTGACCCTTTGATGTGAAGGTGTTAGGGATGAGAAAAGAAATCTGGGAGAGGATGGATGCATGAGAAAAAACCCCAAAAGAACGATGCACAAGAGACAAGGAAATGAAAGTCCTGAGAGAGAAAAGAGGAAGGGTGGTGCACCAACAGTTTAGAATTATGAGAAAAGGTTCTTTGGGCAATGAAGGTGTAGGAAATGCACCTTAAATGGGGGAAGATAAAATTTTAGAGAATTAAAAACACATGCAAAGAAAAAACCAATAAACTCGTATCCAAGGTGGAAAATTGTGCAAGAGAAGATCTTGTCTGACATAGGACTAGGAGTAGGACAACCACTATTTTAGACAAAAAAAATGCTTCAAAAAGAAACACTTTTCAACGAACACATAAAACCAAAAATTGTAAAATTAAATGCAACCAAAAATAATTTCTAGAGATACTTGAGTGTAGGCTCATATTTTAATATGGCCAACATTGTGGTTCAGGGTACAAATACCACGCAACCTATCCAACCCAACCAACATAAGGGAATTCCACACCAAGAGAAACCAACCTCCACTCAAAGAAAGTAAAGCATTTCCAAAAATCTAGCCTGTGTAAATTCTCCTCAATTTTGTTGAGTATATGAGGAAAAAGCCAAATAATAGGCACAATGGGGGAGGCCAGGTCTAGAGGACTTGGTCCTACCCCCCTTAGAAGAAAGGAAACAATAGTCTTGGAGCAGAAATCAGGTTTGGGATGGGTAAGTTTCTTGGGATAAAAGTACACAGATAACTCAACAAAAATAATAGAGATTTCCCCTTGCCAACCTACATTGAGACTCACCAATCTACCATTGAAAGAGTTCCATCAATTTCCACCCTGATTCATTAAATGCATAACGATATTACTATTGTGTGGATCATCATTTTGAGAAAGTGTAGGATGTGTGGCGAGTTGGATGGCCATGCTTCCCCCCTTGTTTTAGTTGGGTGATGGCAATGGAGCGATATGTTTCCACACTTTACCCTTGTTTCTCATCCCATTCAGGAGTTATAAATATTTGTCCTTAAAAAAATGAAAATGATGGATAAATAAATGTCACAATACACGTTAAAATGAATATTATTAATCTACTCACAATAAAAGAGACTTAACAATTAACAAGAAATAAGATGGTTTTTTGGTTTTTGTCTTTGTTTCATGTAACTAAGAATTTTATAACAACAATATACATTATATGAATTAAGTATGTTATTTATAAGGGATTGGGAGGATAACAATCATTACTCTCAATTATTTAAAATAAATTCAGTTGACAATAATTAACAATTAATATTATTGGAATATTTAAAAAGATATTTAAGAGAAATTGATAAAATTTGAATAGTTTTGGAAATCAAAGTTTGTGATACATGGTGGTAATTGATTGCATTGAAAGGAGCTCTACAATCCAGAAATAGGAAGACGTAGTGATGCATATGAAAAAAACATAATTTTGGCTCAATTGAAATAGTAATAACAATAATAATTAAATTAAATTAAATTTATTACTTTATTAGTTCTTAACTAAATTTATATTGGTATTACCTCAAAACATCAAAACATCAAGATATAATTTTCATATGTTCATGATTTTATTGATTTCACTATAAGCGAACTAAATCTGCCACAAGGGAAACCAGATATAATGGTCACCAAAGGAGGATACAACCTGAGAAAGATTAAAAAAAATAATGGAAGTAAACAAGACTATTAGTTACTAAATCACAAATATAAGCACTATTGTAATACATGACATAAAATCAGGAGTTCTAGGAAATAACAGGAGCATGATCCTTGGCAATGGAACCTGGAGGAGCTGGAGGATTTTCCTCACACTAGAGATGGCTCTCCAAGTGGGATATCCTGGCATCCAAAATATCCAAGAACAAATGATAATAATTCTCGACACACTTGACGTCATTTAGGGAAGATAAAATGTTATACTGCTCCTCTTGTTTCTCCTTCGTAATTCTACCTAGGATGGTTTTAAACTGCCAGTGAAGGATAATGGAGTTAAAGTATAGTTTTTGTCTTCCCCTACTATGACTAAGGCCAAGAACCCACTGGGATACCTCCTCAAAGATGTCACAATCTACGAAAATTTGATGGTATTCAGTAGGGAGGGAATCAAGATGATGAATATCAACACGAATGTATAAAGGGATAAATGTCTGGTAGATGGTCGCAGCCTCCAGTGTTTATGTCTAGGCATGAGCTCTACCTTGGGGTCCATTTCCACCCCACTTCGGCAACCATGCAATGCGAAGGCATGATGCTCAAGAGAAGACAAATCCAGATACAAGGCTCGAGAATTGATACTCTAGGGGAAGAGTAGCAAAGATAGGGGATGCCAAGAAAAGCCTAAAATGATAATTGGAGGGAGGAAAAAACAGAAAAAAAGGTAGAGAGGCATTCAAACAATTTCCAACACACCACGAGTCTTGAAGAAAAAAATCGACAAACACTGAACACCAACCTAAACTGTAACCAACGAATTCAAGACCAAACGATATGTAAAAAGAGCCAAGAGTCTCAGAAAGTACCCCAATAAACACATCCTACAATGTCCCAACCTGTGAAAGGTGGAAAATGAATATGGAAAGGTGGCCAATACAAGATATTGTATCAGTAAAGTTGGGGCCACATTAATGAACAACTCCAAAAAATGGGCACAAGATATGGAAAGGAAATTGCTGGAAGTGGTTTACATATGGTATTTTTTCATATATATATATATATATATATATATATATAATTTTTTGATGAAGTTAGAATGTGTAAGATTAAATTTGTTTGTGAAGGTTCTATAAATTCAAGGTGGAATGAGTTCCAACATATAAATTTAATGTAGGGATGATATATTGTCCATGTCTTCGACAAGCTATTTTCATTTGTGGCCAAAAAAATATGAATTTTTATTAATTTGTGAAATTTTTAAAGCAATTTACAAATTACACCAAAGTTTCTATAAAATTAAATATTAAATTTATTATTTTGAAAATAAAAAATTAATTTTAGAATTAAAAAAAAAAATTCTTGTTCTTTAATTAATGGATGTACATTAATGGACTAATTTTATTTGGTTTTAAATCAAATTGTCAAAAATAAAATTTGGTTTAAAAAAAAAAAAAAAAAAAATTCTTAAATCTTCACACCACAAGTGTCCAAAAAAATTAATTATCCAACTTGATTTGACACATGCACTAATTATTTACTTGTTTTATAATTATTTGGTATTTATGTATGGTACTAAAGCGAGAGAAGAAACAATTCCATGTCAGATAGAATGAGACATGGTGAGTAGGGAAGGGGATGATTCCTTGTATATTTTTCCAATGCCAAACGTGGTTTCCAAGAGGTTTTGGTTTGTAGATATTGGATGTCGTTGACTGAACAATATGAAAATTATGCTAGAGCCTCATAAAAATACTGCAATATTAATAGGTCTAAAAGGAAGAAATGCAAGGGAGAAGCATGATGGGGAGCCACGTTCTAGCATTTTGGAGAAGATCTCTATTTTCTTAAATGGTCAAAGGATGGGTTTTTTTTTTAAATGAAACAATGATTGATTGAATTCGAGGTGGGATGATCCTTCATCTCCTTTTCATTAATGGTTCCCATTGCTACATGATTGAAGGTTTCCTTATGCTTTAGTGCTGATTTCTGAGCACTGATTTTTCTATTATATATTACACAGAGAACCCAATCATCCAACTACAACAAGAAGAGTACTTTTAATTAGTACACAAATAAAGTGATAGAGAAAACATGGAAAATATATAATTTGTTGTGGAACAAAATCTCAACATAGGTGTCTAATAAAAAAAAACACAACAAAGAGAAGACATAATTACTTACTCTTAAGTTGTCTTTCTTCCTTGTTGGACTGTTAATATTAACAAGGCCACTACAAGGTATTTTCTGGAAGGATTTGAATACACCCTTATATTTCCATAAACTATACATTGGAGGCTTGAGAAAAGTTCCTTTTACACATACATTCACCATGACCGAGTGTCGTGGGACTGGAAGTCGACGGCTTGTAGGGATTAAGAAAGAATCGGGCTTAACTGTCCTGTAACCAGGCACCATGTCCAAGCATGAAGGCGGGAGAGATCCCAGTCGTTGAATGCTACAAAGTGTTAGATCCCCCCACATTTCTTGGATGTTTGGTACCACAAAGAATTAGATGGAAGACGGGGAAAATCCTGCCTAATTGAAATATCGGGAAAATGCAATAGGGTGGGGTGGGAGGTTAATAATTTTGTGTGTCAAGGTGGAGAACCCCCATATCTCATATAACAAGAAAGTTATGAAACATAAGGAGTTCAAATAATTACTTGGGACTCAGGCCACATGGAGGGCGTGAAGGTGGATAACGTCACACTGAGATTTAGTTATGGTGACAACACCCTGGAAACCCCAGACCCCTGAGATTTCGAATGGATGAAATGGTGGAGCGCCCGGGATTTAAGTCCAGGGTTGACATGGTGCACGAGGCCCATTCAGTGGAGAAAATTTTCGTGTGGCATGAACATGTCCAATTACATTTCAAGGGGGAGACAAAGCCTTATTATAAAATGTACATTACCACGTAACCTCAGTACTTTCATAAGAGGCACCCATATACTTGGCAAGGGAGCCTTAGGGATACATTATTGGGATTTAATCAATGGGGTGAGGTGGAAGTGGTGGAGCCCCGAGCTTGCTAAGTTAATGTTGGCTTGAGGGGTCCTGACCCATGTTCGAAGTTGAGATTAACCAACAAAACTCTCTTACTACTGGCCCTTTCAACAGTGACCTACTTGCGCAAGTCAAAGTTAATATGTTTGGAGGATTCTCCATGCACGACCTACATGCATTTAATATGGTTGGAGGATTCTCCATGTGACATGGATACAAAGAATGTTGTAGGAATTTTGTAGCAGATAAAAGTCTTTCTAATTTGATTGATTCTGTTCTGTTTTCAATGGATATTTTAAGTTAATTTGGATATATCAAAAACTTCTAAATGATCATACTTCAAAACTTGAAATCTTGTAATTTTGGTAGCACGGAATTTGAAAATTTTGAAATTTGACTGCAAAATAACAACAACAAAATGTTTGGTTCTCTCCGTAATGTATTTAAATGTACACAAATAATATATTTTATATAAATAAAATATAAACTTCTTCACGATAATTGTAATGCAATTTACCTTATAATATTATATATTAGTTTCAATATAGTGAGTTTTTAAAAATAAAAATAGATTTGTGTTATAATAATATAATGTTAATTTGAACCGTTTTGTTTGGTTACGTGAAGTTCTTTTTGGTAAATATAAAATAAAAATCAATTATGTAAGGGTATCTAATTTATTTTTAATATTAGTTTTATTTTTTTTTATTTTTTTTATTTCGGATTTCCAGAAAAGGTTATAGAGTTTATAAAGTGCTTTTCTTTCTAGTTTATATTGTGAAGGGGATTCGTTTTTCTGGAAATTTGATTTTCCTGTATTTCATAAATTTAAATTTAAAATATATTTATATTGGTGTTATTTTAGTTTACACATTATGTTTAATCATAAAAAATCAAAAAGAAAAAAATACTTTAAATACTTTAATAAAAATACATTATTAGTTTAAAATAGATTTATATTGGTGTGACTTTAGTCCACACATGATGATTATATTATTTTGAATATTAAAGTCTTTACAATTATTTATTACTCCAGTGAGTTTTTAAAAAATAGATTTGTGTTATAATACTAGAATATTAATTTGATTTTTTTTTTTGGGTTAAATATAGAAAGTTTTATTTTTGGCAAATATAAAAGAAAAATTAACTAGGTAAGGGTATTTAATTTAGATTTAATATTGTTTTGATTTTTTTTTAATTAGTATAGATTTATTTTACTTTTGGATCTAGATAAAAGATTAGAGAGTTTATAAGTGCTTTGATAAAGATTAGAGAGTTTATAAGTGCTTTGGTTTCTAGTTTTGTGTTTTGTATTCTTAAGGGGATTTGTCTTATAGGAAATTTCATTTTATGTTTTATAAATCTAAATTTAAAATAGATTTATATTGGTGTGACTTTAGTCCACACATTATGTTTAATCATAAAAAAAGAAAAAATCCAAAAAAAGGAAATACTTTAAATACTTTAATAAATTTATTTAGAAATAATATAGTGATTTAAAATATACTCGTATGATTTTACATTGTTATTATTAAGCATATCAAATTATTAGAAAAACACATTTTATTTAAGTGATGAGTGCATTTGTATTAACATATTATATAGATAATCAATCTTTTATTTGTTGGAAACTAGGTCACTACTAAGAGGGGGTTGTGGGAAGGGGAAAGTAGTAGAAAATATAACTTTTAAGAACTTTTCACCAATATATTAAACTATCAATAAAGGGGGGAGGGGATAGTGGTAGAAATATACAACTTTTAAAAACTCTTCACCAATATATTAAACGATCAATAAATCAACATATAAGAAGTAAATATGAACACACAATTTCATCAATAATCAACACATTAGAGTCATGAAACATAAAGAAATCAACTCACAATCAGACAGATAAGTCTACTAACATCTCCATTTATTATAACATATACATTAGTATGTCAAACATAGAAAATAAATTGTGACTTGCCAAATATTTAAATTGATAACATATAATCATGTGCCCCGACAGATCAAACCAATAATATTGCGAACCATATGAATTGCTCAGGATGAGGTAGGGATGTCAATGGGATCAAATAGGGTTCTTGGCGAAGTTGGTCCTTTGCCACCTAAGAATTGTATCCATGTGTTCGAGTCCCATATTGCTATTCTCAATTTGAATTTCATCCAATTGCAATGGTATTTATCACTTAGCCTCATTGTGTTCTAGAAGAACTTTGCTGAGAAGGGCTTTGATAAATTTCTAGCAAAGCTCAATGGCGTAGAGGTATTGGTTTTGGCATCCATAAGTATGGCTTGGATTTGGGACCCATTCTAAAATTTATGTTAATACCTATGTATTGTTTAGTTCGTTCTTGTTTCCAAGAACCTTTGTTGTAGCATGTTCAATTTCTTGTTCAATGTCATTAGGATATTGGATTTGATAGCAATGGTTTTCATTTTGGGAATGAAGGTGAACTCATGCGCTTCCTTCCACTATGTTGGATGAGACATAGTGGCTTATGACCCTTTGAGGCGAATGTGTTAGGGATGAGAAAATAAATCTGGGAGAAGATAGATGCATGATAAAACCCCCTAAAATAACAATGAACAAGAGACAAGGAAACGAAAGACCTGAGAGAGAAAATACGAAGGATGGTACGAATACCTCACAACCTATCCAACCCAACCAACATAAGGGAATTCAACACCAATAGAAACCAATCTCCGCTCAAAGAAAGTAAAGCATTTCCCAAAATCTATCCTGTGTAAATTATCCTCAATTTTGTTGATTATATGAGGCAAGAGCCAAATAATAGACACAATGGGGGAGGCCAGGTCTAGAGGACTTGGTCCTACCCCCGTTAGAAGAAAGGAAAAAATAGTGTAGGAGTAGAAATTAGGTTTGGGAGGGGTAAGTTTCTTAGGAGAAAAGTGCACAGATAACTCAACGAGAATAATAGTGGTTTCCTCTTGCCAACCTACATTAAGACTCACCAATATACTAACAAATACATTAGTATGTCGAACATAAAAAATAAATTGTGACTTGCCAAATATTTAAATTGATAACATATAATCATGTGCCTCGAGAGATCAAACCAATAAGAGTTGTATCCATGTGTTCAAGTTCCATATTTCTATGCTCAATTTGAATTTCATCCAATTGCAATGGTATTTATCACTTAGCCTCATTCTGTTCTTGTAAAACATTACTGAGAAGGGCTTTGATAAATTTATAGTAAAGCTCAATGGTGTAGAGGTATTGGTTTTGGCATTCGTAAGTATGACTTGGATTTGGGACCCATTCTAAAATTTATGTTAATACTTATGTATTGTTTAGTTATTCCTTTTTGCAAGAACCTTTGTTGTAGCATGTTCAATTTCTTGTTGAATGTCATTAGGATTTTGGATTTGATAGCAATGTTTTGCATTGTGGGAATGAATGTGAGCTCGTGCGCTCCCTTACACTATGTTGGATGAGACATAGTGGCTTGTGACGCTTTGATGTGAAGGGGTTAGGGATGAGAAAATAAATCTAGGATAGGATGGATGCATGACAAAACCCCCCAAAATAACGATGAACAAGAAAAAGGAAATGAAAGAACTAATATAGCAAAGACGAATGGTGGTATTTCCCAAAAATATAGCCTCGACTCAAAGAAAGTAAAGCGTTTCCCAAAATATAGCCTGTGTAAATTCTCCTCAATTTGTTGAGTATACGAGGCAAGAGCCAAATAATAGGCACAATGGGGGATGCCAGGGCTAGAGGACTTGGTCCTAACCCCCTTAGAAGAAAGGAAACAATAGTGTGGTAGAATAAATCAGGTTTGGGAGGGGTAATTTTCTTGGGAGAAAAGTGCACAGATAACTCAACGAGAATAATAGTGGTTTCCACTTACCAACCTACATTAAGACTCACCAATCTACCATTGAGAGAGTTCCATCAATTTCCACCCTGATTTCTTAAATGCATAATGTTTTTAGTATTGTGTGGATCATAATTTTGAGAAACTGTAGGATGTGGGGAGATTTGGATGGCCATGCTTCCCCCCTCGTTTGATTTCGGTATTGGTAATGGAGCCATATCCTTCCATGCTTTACCCTTGTTTCTCATCCCATCTGGAGTTATAAATATTTATCCTTAAAAAAACGAGAATGATGGATAAATAAATGTTACACTACATGTTAGAATGAATATTATTAATCTACTCACGATAAAAGAGACTTAACAATTAACAAGAAATAAGATGGTTTTTTGGGTTTTGTCTTTTTTCATGTAACTAAGAATTTTATAACAACAATATACATGATATGAATTAAGTATGTTATTTATAAGGGATTGGGAGGATTAAAATCATTACTCTGAATTACTTGAAATAAATTCAATTGAAAATAATTAAAAATTAATATTATTAGAATATTTTAAAAAATATTTAAGGGTATTTGATAAAATTTGAATAGTTTTGGAAATCAAATTTTGGGATACATGGTGGTAGTTGATTGCATTGAAAGGAAATCTACAATCCAGAAATAGGAAGAACTACTGATGCATATAAAAAAAAAAACATAATTTGGATCAACTGAAAAAGTAATAACAATAATAATTCCATTCAATTGAATTTATTATATCATTATTTTTTAACTAAATTTATATTGGTATTACCTCAAAACATCAAAACATCAAGATATAATTTTCATATGTTCATGATTTTATTGATTTCACTATAAGTGGACTTAATTTCCCACAAGGGAAACTAGATATAATGGTCACCTATGGAGGATACAACATGAGAAAGATAAAAACAAATAATGGAAGTAAACAAACCTATTAGTTACTAAATCACAAATATAAGCAGTATTGTAATAAATGACATAAAATCAGGAGTTCGGGGAAATCACAGGAGCATGATTCTTGGCACTAGAACCTAGAGGAGCTAGAGGATTTTTCTCACACTAGAGATGGCTCTCCAAGTGAGCTATCCTGGCATCCAAAATATCCAAGAAAAAATTCTAATACCGCTCGACACGCTTGATGTCATTTAGGGAAGATAAAATGTTATATTGATCCACTTGTTTCTCTTTCGTAACTCTGCCTAGGATGGTTTTCGACTACCAATGAAGGATAATGGTGTTCAAGTATAGTTTTTGTCTTCCCTTGCTGTGACTAGGGCTAGGAACCCAATGGGATACCTCCTCAAGGATGTCACAATATATGAAAATTTGATGGTATTCAGTAGAGAGGGAATCAAGATGATGAATCTCAGCACGAATGTATAAAGGGATAAATGATTGGAAGATGGTCACAACCTCCTGTGCCTGTGTCCAGGCATGAGTTCTACCTTGGGGTCCATGGCTGTTACACAACATTTTTTCACTATTCCTGCAATCCCCAAATCGGACATTGGAGGGTCATTTATGTGACCAATACGGAGTGTCATGCTTTGAAATTACCATCCTTGCATCCCTTTTGATGAAGGAAACATTCTCCTTGTTGACATTTCCCTAAGAAGAGCTGTAAAAATCCCTATTATTGCCTTGGTGCGAGTAGCCCTTTACCTCCTTGTGCCGACCGGGGAGTTTAACATTGAGCCTACGCCACTTGGCACTCTGTGCTAGTTAGACACCCGTGCCAAGCTATTTATGAATTTTTTTTTAAATATAGAGGCGGAGGTTCCATTCCAACCACCTCGGGGATGAGTCATTGTGAGTGGTTGAACTGAAACAACCACGAGCTCCCTCCTTTAGTTAATAGTTTCCACCTCCCTTGGAACAATCCTAAAGGATAGGCCTCCCTTCCACCTTTGTAGGGATCCCAACCTCCTCCTTTTCCTCTATATAAACAAGCCTTCTCTCTTTATGAAAACTAGCTGAAAAAAAAGAATTATGCAGCTGAAACGTTGAACTAGGACAACTCAGCGATAGCTGAATAACTGCGTTATTGAGAAGGTAGAACAAGGAAGAAATCCATCGAGAGGGATTTTATCCCATATGAATTCCGAGATGAGGTTTGAGACGTGCTTCGCCCGAACCCCGCCGGAGGAGACCGCGATGTCAGAGCATGGTTGTATCTCTTCCTTATACTTAATAATATAGGTGACTATTGTCTGGTTCCCATCTTGTATTTTGTTTTTATCTAATGCAATATGCTTAGTATTCTCTGATTTACTAGTAGATTTGGGATGAAATTAGTATGTGGTATGTGTTTATCATTTTCTGATCTTTGTGCAGGTGTTCAAGTGCGATAAGAAAAGGGATTATGTCTTGCCGAATCGGGAGCGAGAAGTTCTCCTCGTCACTACAATTGCTGACAACAACATTGGACCATAGGTAGGCCATCTTATCACATCCTCTTTCATTCAAATATCTAGGAACCTACACCTTAGCATGATTCCTTGTTACTAGACCCACTCTAGGGCTAGAGTGATCGTCTCTTTCTGTAGAGAGGATTTACCTTCATAACAAGTTGGCGACCATACTGGGGATTAGTGTGAGTTTGTATTTGATCTTGTTGGGTCATTTTGTGGGTTTTTTCTCTTGTTGTTTACCTTTATGGTTGTTTAACTGTGCTTCAAACCCTTGTTTAGCCCCTAAGTGTCAAGATTGACCTCTGCTCTGTTGAGTTTTTCCCTTTTTATTGGTTAACTGGCTTGGCGTGTTTTTTCCCTGAACGGTTGCGCCAATTGGCGCATGTTTCTTTTATGGCACTAGCGTCATGCCCTATTTGTCGTTGAATACTACCTCACATTCACGCCGACCCCTATGAGTTTTTGGGTGTCAAATTTTCATGAGTTTTTGGTTGATTGTACTTGTTTCTGGGTTATTCTTGAGAGTAATTAGAGTGTTTTGGACCGTCTTTGATTACTGGAGGCTCATTTTCCTCAGTTTTTTGTTCATTTCTTATCAGTGTGACTTGAGGTCTTAGGGTCTATGAGTGCCTTGGTGCACTGAGCCTTCTGTTTGGAGATCGAGTTTCTTGATAGTTGTCGAATTCGTTCCGTGTTCGATTGCTTTTGGTATCTTTGATCCTGTTGAGTATGTTCATTGGTTGAATGATCCTTGCTTTTCTCATTTGATTATTCTTCCTCTTACTCCAGGCACCGATTACAGTTCTTGTATGGGTCATTTTGGAGATTTCTCTTTGATTTGTAAAGATTGTAGCATTGGTTTGAGTATTGTTGTGTTTGTTTCTTGTTTTTGGAGTCATTCCATTTCAAATTTTACATTCGCTCTCTCAAGCTAGTGTATAGTTTTGTTTTTCATGTTATTTAGTGCACTATTTTCTCTATTGCATTGAAAAAACCAAATTATTTCATTATTTTTTCTTTGAAAATGAAACATTCTCTCGCATAAATAGCATTGCATAGGATAGGAAAGAGTTTTGTTTTCTGTAGATTGCATTAGATGCATTAGTGGATTTTTTCGCATGATTTCATTATTCGTTATTGCTTGAAAGTTTTCTTTCCTTCTCGTAGATAGCTTTCATTGAATGAAAATGGTGTCCTTCTGCATGTAGTTTTTCATTTAGGAAGATTTCAGATCTGAAATACGTTAAGTCCTGGAAATTGAAACCTAATCTAGGATCAACGTTAAAATATATTTCAATTAACCTAAGGCAACATTGAAACCTAACAAAATATTCTAGTGGTCTAAGTTAGAAATGTGTTCCGACGTCTTAAAACCTAGTAGCTGTTGTTCGCCATCTAACTCCAGACAGCACTAGTACAGACTTGTGCTCCCCGTACTGTCGAGTATATAAAGGGAGACCCCTCTAGGTTGCAATCCTTTTATTCATAGGAAGTCGAGCCTGCCGCCCTGTAACCGTGATACATCGAACACAACATTCAGGGAGAATACCTCCACGTACGTTAAGTCCTTGGTCATTTCTCTTTCATTTGATCACCAAGGTGTATATGGAAATTCATGGAAACTTGGCATACCCTCTTGCTTAGATTACCTGAGTAGTAATTTTTTATCTTTACTGACTCCTTAAATTTGAAAAGGTCGTTGAGCACTTGTCCTTTCGCGCTCGTTCAAAATTGAAAGTGACTAGAGTCATTTTTTGCCTTTTTCTTGACTCTTAAAACGTGAAACAGAAAAGTTTGGTTTCAATGTCATAAAATAAACTACCTACGATCACACGCCCATTAAAAGTTTTAGCACTTGGCTTGTTTTTTTTTTTCCTTGGTTTTTTGAGTCTTTGTTCAGATCTCTCTTTTTTTTTCTTGTTGTGAAGCAGTCACGGTGGCAGAACCATAGGTTTTTTCGTCCTCGCTCCCTTCTAGAGGTAGTCCTTTACCAGACAGTTCATTTGAAACTCCTCAATCCTCTAGGTCTTTCAAGCTTCAGTAGCCCATTCTCCCGTCGATCTTACCCCTTGCTACCCAGTCTCCTGCTGACGAGCCAGTTGAGTTCAATTGGCCTCCCACGGGCGCTTGTTCTGGTTTTGGGGACGAGGAAGATTTCCCTCCTCTCACGTTGGGATCACCATTTTTAGCTGTTGTTATACCTCCTAGTCCTCATATTCTTTTCGAAGATCTTATGGAGGAGTCAGACATGGACACATCAAGTCCTATTGGTAGTGATGGAATTCCTGTTTCTACAAAAGAGTATCAACTTTTCCCTGAAAACACCACTCATGTGTCTATTCAATCTTCACCATCAGTGTCACTTCTAGCCGGATATAGATCCCTGGGTTAGATTATTGTTGGTGTTGCCTCCATGACAAGATCTAATCCGTCCAGCAGTCCAATCCTTCCATCATTAGGATTGTCACCAACGACACCTGTTTCGTCAGTTGCGGTTACATCTATCCCAGTTCAACCTACTGTCTACATGGCTTCATCTGCACCGGTCACTCAGCCACCAAAGGTCTCGACTGAGATACCTGGTGGGCTCACTTTTGAAGAATATCTGTTGGATGTTCAGTAGCAGAATTCTCAGGGTTTTCAACAACCCCCACCTCCTGGAAATCCTCGTTTTCATCATTATGATGCTGTTGGTACTCCCATATATGAATATCTGCTTTATTATGATGACCATGGAAATCCCGTTTATATGCCCCCTATATATCCTTATCAGGCCGTTTATGATCCTTATCTGGCTGGTTATGATCCTTATCAGGTGCAACCCCCTGGCCCACAAGGACAACCCTTTCAGGGACAACCTTCAGCTCAATCGGGATTTGCATATGGTCCACAGGGACAACCTTATGGTCCACAGGGCAAACCTTTACAAGGCCAACCCATGGTCCAACAAGGACAACCTCAGCGGCCTTCCGGTCAACCTTTGTATCAACCAGGACCTTCTTATGGTCTTGGGGGGACAATATATTTATCTCAGGGACAACCTTTTGTCCAAAAACCGGTATCATATACTCAAATTGGTCCGAACGTTGGGAAACAAGGACAACCTTGTGGTCCTCCTCCAGCGCAACCTGGTCCATCACAACCATCAGGCCAACCGACTCAGCCAGTGCAACCTGCTGACTCTCAGCATCCAGGCCAATCTACTCCGCAGGGGAAACCTACTCAATCGGCCCAACAACTAGCTCAATCTGTTCAACATCAATTTTTCTCTGCTTCATAGAAGGGTCCTACTTTTCAGCAGCCTGTTCAGTCTGCTCAAAAGCCAGTTCGCCTTGTTTATTCAGCTCAACAGCGACCCACTTATCAATAGCCAGCCCACCCCAAGGCGTTTATTATCCTCATGGTAAATATCGACCAGTATATAGTGTGCCTCACAGTTTTACTTATCACCCTCAATCTCAGTTGCCGTATAATCAACCGCAAGGCCACACTTACATTCCACTGCAAAATCCTCAGCAAGGACCTCGATGGTATACTCATAATCAGTATTCTGGTCCTCAAGATCAATAGAATTATTTGGCTTATTCTCCATATCGTCAGAATCCTTCTGAACAGAACCAATGGGGGAAATTTTTTTCTCAAATAGGATGGAATGCAAGTTTGAGTTCTTATCAAGGACCTACTATGCCTTTTAACCCTCAATTACCATTTCTCGCCACGTTGGAGTTACCGTATGTGTCAAATTCAACGAATGATTCTGTTCTTCACAACTCGTATTGGCCTCCAGTTCCGACTAAGATTCCTGGTGATTGTCCCAAATTTGAGGGCAAGTCTAGAGAATACCCCCAAGCACATGTTATGACTTACCACTTGTAGTGTTACTCTAACTCTTTGGTTGATGATTCTATTTGGCTTCATATTTTCCAACGGACTCTTACTGGTGTTGCTGCTAAGTGGTATATCGAGCTCTCTCATGGTATCTTTCAATATTTCAACTCTCTCGCCATGGCATTCCTTACTCATTTGCAGTTACCAGTTTGTTATGAAGGTGGGACGCATCTCCTCACCTCCTTGAAACAGGACCAGGCTACTCATATCTCAGACCATATTCATGAATGGAGACGTCTTCGTCACTTGATCAAGTTTTAAATTCCTGATAAGCTTCTTACTCATTGGTTCACTACCTCCTTTGTCAATTAGATTGCAAAAGACATAGCCATGGGGGCATGTGTAACCGAGGAACAGGCCATTGCTCGTGCCCAGTACCTTGATCTCGTGTACTCTCAATTAGGCATATTGTATGATATTTTGACTGATGCCTCTTGACCTGGAAATTCTAATGCACCAGTGACCCCATCCGTCAATAGTATTATTGGTTCTTTGTCTCAGACTTCCCGTAAGTCTTCCTCCTCCAACCCTGGGAAGAAAAAATCTAATTCTTCCAATGATATTGCTCCTCAGTCTAGTTCGAATCCTGGTAAAACCTCGGAGGTCAATGTCGTTAAGGTCAATCCTGGGGATAAGAATTATAAAGGAAAAAATAAGGGTAAAGGCAAGACCAAGGCCGATGCCCCGAAACTAGATTTGTTCAAATCTCATTGATGATGGTTCGTAGCATAAGCCGAAGTATCCCTGTCTGATTTGTGATGAAGAGAACTACACCAGAGATTGTCCTCAATGGTCCGAGGTGAGTAGATTGATGGAAGGCCATTGGCTCTCCAGCCCTGAATTCCTCACCGAATGTCCTTGAAGCATTTGATGGAAGGGAATCAAAACCCTTGGGTGTTCTTGCCAGTTTGTCGATTACATTGAAGGGGAAGACAACCAATGTTGAGGTAGAAGTAGTTGATGCCAAACTCAATTATAATATTATACTCGGTCGTAGTTGGACTCATGCTATGATTTGCGTTCCATCCACCCTCTTTCGTGTTTTGAAATTTCCACACGATGGTAAAATTGTTACTGTCGACCACTTGTCATTCTTCACCTCTTCTTCCGAGAACAATGTTCCGTATGTGGATAAGATCCCTACTCCCTTCGAGAGCATTGGGCTGGGTCTCTTCAAGGATCCAGCCCTCATGGGTATTTTTCCCCTTTCACCACCAAAGACTATTCAAGTTAATATGATCTCTCGGTCTGATGACCCATGGATTATTCCTTCACCTGAATAGGTCGATTCATATGGAGATTCGATGCCTTTGAGTCTGATTGAAATCAATTATTGTGAACTCATTGCTGCATCAGATACTCCACCTTCTGATGGTGCTCCTTTGAGCTTATGTCTTGATGTGTATTCTCAATCCCCCTGGCTCGGTGATTCAAACTGGTCTGATCCTTTGAAAGAAGTGTTTCCTTCTGATGAATCCATCATGGAAACCATGTCCCTCGAATACCTGCCGTGGGACGATGGTCATCATCGTTCTTCGTTTATGCCTGGCCTTAGGGCTATGTCTACATGTCTTGAGCGTTTTGCATCTCAAGTCCCTTCTCCTCCACTTCAAATGCCAATTCTGATACATGAAGTCTTTACAGAAGGTAAATTGAGTAATATAACATAGACAATGCCTATTGACATTTCCGTGAAGTCAGGAATCATCGAGAACATCCATGTGGGAGTCACTTGTTCTTCAGATGAAGTCCAAGTTTATACTAGCCCTTTCCACGAATTTCGTGATTTATTTGCATGGTCCTATGAAGAAATTACCGGCATTGATCCTACTATAGTGGTGCATGAAATTCCTACCTATCCTGGTTCAAAGCCTGTTCGCCAGCGTCTTTGTTTGGTGCACCCTAGAAAAGTTGTGGCCATTGAAAGTGAAGTTGAAAAACTTCCCAAAGATGGTTTCATTTATCCAATTCCCTTGATAGATTGGGTTTCAAATATCATTCCTGTCGATAAGAAACAAGGAACTGTCCATGTCTATGTTGATTACCATGACATAAATCGGGCTTTTCCTAAGGATAATTATCCTACTCCCTTCATCGATTAGATCATTGACGACTATGCCGGGAGTGAGATTTTTTCCCTTATGGATGGTTTTTCTAGATATAATCAGATTAAAATTCTCCTGGATGATCAGCATAAGATGGATTTTATCTGTACTTGGGGTACCTTCGCATATAGGAAACTCCCTTTTGGCTTGAAGAATGCCAGAGCCACATTACAACGAGCGATGTATTACGCTTTTCATGACATCCATAACATTGTTCAGCGTTACCTGGATGACCTTTTGGCTCATTCAGCTAAACGTAGGGACCATCTAGATCATCTTCGTCAGATATTTCTTCGTTTTCAACACTATAACATTCGGCTTAATCCGCATAAATGTGTCTTCTGCATTGATTCTGGTAGAATTTTAGGGTTTATCGTATCTAAAGATAGAATTTGTCTCGATCCACTTAAGGTTGAGGCTATTTTCAATCTCCCCTCTCCATCCTCATTACATCAATTGCAGAGTCTACAAGGAAAGGTGAATTTTCTATGCCGTTTTATACCGAACTATTCCGAACTAGCTAAAGAATACACGCGACTTTTGAAATAGGACGTCCCTTTCAATTGGGATGAGATTGCTCAACAATATTTTGATACAATCAAGACATTTTTGGTCAACACTCCTTTGTTACATCCTCCAAATTATGATCGTGATTTTTCCCTCTACTTAGTCGTCGCTTTTAGTACAATTTCCATGCTTTTGGTGCAAGACGATGATGACGGTCACGAACATGTCATTCATTACTTGTCTCGTAACCTTCTCGATCCTAAAATGTGTTATGTTCATGTCGAGAAGTTGTCACTAGCTGTGGTCTAGGCCGTCCAACGCTTTCGTCATTATATCCTTTTGCGTATGGTGATTGTGATTTCCGATTGGAACCCCATGACCTATATTTTGTCTCGAAAATTGCTGGGGGGAAAATAATCAAAGTGGATCGTTATCCTCCAAGATTTCTATTTGGAATTTACTACTGCCAAATCAACGAAATCACTGGTTTTTGCTGATTTAATTTGTTCCCTACCTTCCGACTCTACTCCGTCTTGTTCTGAGGAAAGTATTCTGGATGATACACTTTCTTGATTATCACCCTCGATCCCTGGTACGGTGATATAATCGTATATCTCTAGACTTCCACATTCCAGTCTGAGTTGACAAAGGATGCCCGCCGTCGAATCTGGCATCACTCGCAACCTTATCGCATAGTCAGAGATATGCTCTATCGCGTTGGAGTTGATTCCGTACTCCACCGATGTTTGACCCTCGAGGAAGCTGAGAAAGTGTTGAATCATTGTCATAGTGGTGCCTATGGTGGTCACATATCTGGTTATGCTACCGCACAAAATATACTTCGTGTCGGTTATTTTTGGCCTTCCATTTTCAAAGACTGTATTGTCGCAGTTTGTAAATTTCATGATTGCCAAATTTATCAACGCAAATTGAATGCACCACCTGTTCCTCTTCACCCTGTCATTACCATTGGTCCCTTTGCTAAATGGAGCATCAATTTTATGACGTGTAACCCTCACTTGGTCGTGGGGGCATGCTTATATCATTGTAGTCATGGATTACTTCACCAAATGGGCCGAAGCAATGCCTACACTTGTCGTTGATGGTAAGACAACCACTCAATTCATTTTCAATCATATTATTGCTAGTTTTGGTGTCCCTCAAGCCATCGTTACTGATCATGGTTCCCATTTTCGACATCATATGGTGGCCAAGTTGATTTATAAGTTGGGTCTGTGTCACGATAGCTTAACGCCATACTACCCTCAAGCCAATAGCCAGGTTGAAGCTGTGAACAAAGTTCTTGTCACAATGCTTCAACTTACAATTGGGATCCACAAAACAAACTAGCATCTCATGTTATTTTTGGCTCTTTGGGCATACCGAACCTCAGTGAAGAGTTCGACCAGATTTACCCCTTTTCAGTTGGTTTACGGTCTGGAAGCTACTCTCCCAATTGAATGTGAAATACCTTCGCTCAAGTTAGCTATGGAATTAGTACCTAATACTTCGCTAGAAGAAGAGTGTCTCCTTTACTAGGGAATCAAAGCTCATTTTGATCAATCCATTTCCCCTCGTTCTTTCGTTGAAGGAGATCTCGTCTCCTATATGACCAAGCTCATGATAAGCTGGGGCCAGGAAAATTTCAACCTATGTGGCATGGGCCCTACATCATTAAACATGTGTTGAAAAATGGGGCCTATGAGCTAATTGATTACGAAGGCCATCCTCTTGAACAACCCATAAATGGGTTGCATCTCAAAAAATACTATGCATGAGTCATTTATGCATAACGGGTGTACATAGGTGTTATTTTCATTTTTGTACATGTTTTGGCTTTGGTGTGCTTTGTGAGCATTTTCCTACTTATTGGGTCTTGCTTATTGTGAAGATGTCTATTACCCCTTATGTCGGTTTCATGGATGGTGCTTCTCGCAATACCAAGAATTTGTCTTCAGTAGCCTGGGTAATTTATAATCCTACTAGTGAGTTGATATATCTGTAAGGTATTTGTCTAGGACGAACTACAAACAATGTCGCTGAATATAGTGTTATCATTGAGCTATTAATCGAGGCAATTAACCTCGGCATACGTGCATTTATTGTAAATCTAGATTCACAACTTGTTGTTTTGCAACTCAATAATCATTATTCGGTTAGAAATCCGCACATTCTAAGATTGTATTTACGTATTCGTTTGTTGGAAAGAAATTTTGATTTCATTACTTATCAACATATTCCTAGACGAATGAACACATTAACTGATACAGTGGCTAACATTATATTAGATAGACATTTGCATAATCTGTAAACGCATCATCATATGTAAAATGATCCATGTAAGGAAATAGATGTATGTATATATATATATACATACATATATACATACACACACAAACACACACACACACACACACACACACACACACACACACACACACGTATATATATATATATATATATATATATATATAGATATAGATATATCGTATGTTTGCAATGGTGTGCATCATAACGTCAAAAATATGTGTATGTTTCTGTTGCATCCCGAGACATTATGTCTCGCAAAATAGGCAGATAAAATAAACCTAGGTGTCTAATCAACATGATGCCCGTGATAACATGTCACGGCCCGTACTAGCCGCCTCAGCAAGCGGTGGATCCGTTTGGGCACCCCTATAGTATGTCTTTGAGTTGCATAAGGAACATCATCAAAACGTGCATAGTTTGGGACTCCTCGAGTAATCCCCTCCCCGCCCTTGCCTTGAGGGTAGAAATCATGAGTAATTCGCCTCGTTATTGGTGACATATTGGCAGGTCTCTCTAGGCCAACATCTGCATCACATGGATTTAATGTCAGAAAATACATAAATAAACAAAAAAATCATAATACTCATAAAATTCAAAAATTGAGTCTTACCCAAATCTTCATCCCAGTCTTCTCTCTCCGGGAGTGGAAGGTACGGGTCATCAGTGAAATATGTGCCAGCGTAGGGACAATCCTCCATGACAATTAGTTGTCGATGGAGCCAATCAAAAAATTTTGGCCTCCAAGAAATTTTTTGGCCACCCCCTGCCCTTGGCATCAGTGCTACCCATCGGGCCATCCATGGTTCTCTCGCTAGTGGATTCAGAACTATGACCTCCTGTCATTGAGAAATTGGTAATCCTTCCAAGAAGAATGATAATAGGATGGATCCATAACCAAATTGTTTCATTTTGGTCTTCCTGCATTTGGTTAATTGGCGCTTCATTTTTATGGTCACGGCCTCTACCTAGTTGTAGAGGGTCGGCACCATGCAGTCCACAGCAAGAAGAAACTATGCCTTTGTTGCTTCATGTGGTGCTTGTGATCTCGCAGCCCATGTGATGGTATGCAATACCATGTGTAGTGTCAAATCTGGGATAGTTTGTATATCAACTTTCCCACTACTGGATCCTTTCCACGCTCCTCGACACACCCTATCTATCACCATGGTCATGTTTTCCATGCAGGGCCGAGTACCGGTTAGGAGTGGTGTTGCACCTCTCCATGATAATCTTGTGATGAAGTACACGTTGGAAACATCAATCTCAAGGTCTTGATCTCGTAGGATGAACTTCTCTTGATTTTCGTCCCATATACTGATAAGATATTGTAGCAATTCTGGTTGGGCTCGGAGACATGGTGTGAAAAAGAATTTTTTCAAACCACAGTTTCTGAGGGCTTCCATAACTCCCTCATTTTCCATGGCTAACTCATCTTCTTCACTATGTTCCCGTTCTTTCCATTCGATGACCATGTTGCTCTTCTTTACCTGCAAACACACACATATGAGTGGTATTAGTCAATTTTCATCCTTAAATTTGTAAATAATTGGGACATTTGGTGTGTATTTTTACTTGAAATTGGTTTGCGCCATTTCCGTGACTGTTTCTAAAATAGTCACGCCAATGGGCGTGCCCAGTTTGAAAAATGCGCAGTTGGCACGACTTCTTGCTCGAAACCTACGCCAACCACGCAACCCTAAATTTTACAATTTCTCCCCCCAAATTCAAAATTGACAAATGTAGGAAGAAAGTAATAACTTAAAATCACAAGAGGGATCTCAGCTCTTACCTGGAGTTGACAGATTTGCGATTGATTTACTGAATTGGCCGCTATCGTCAACGTAAGATTGCATAGTAAAATGGATAAATATTTCTCTAGAAGAGGTACAAAGTGAAAAGTAATTGTTTTTACTATTTTTGGTATTTTATAACTTTTCCACAACCCTAAATAGGTTTTAAGGCATGTTTTTTTTATTATTTTATGATATTATTTTCAAAAAATGGGTTTTATACATGTCTCTTGGGCAGTAATAGGTTTTCACGTGACAAGGATGAAGTAACAAGTTATATTTTATACTTTTTTGGACTCGGTAAAAACATGAAAAAGTCACTACTGGAGTCGTATTTCAGCTCTTTTCTGACTCTCTAAAATTGAAAAGATTGCCGAGACGCTTGTCATTTTAAACTCGTTAAATGGTTGTGAAACAATATCTACCTAGTATAAGTTTACCCATTTTTCGGGCTGGGATGGATTATTTACGGAAAAGGAATACCTTAGCCTATCGCGACTAAGAGGTTCTCTTAGACACAGTTTTCTACCCTTTCGGATCTGTGAGACTACCTACGAAAAGGGACTACTGGAGTTTTATTTTCTTCCTTATTTTCAAAATGTCTAAACATGAAAATATGCTGAGTTCTTCCTTTGTCAGACTCATTAAAACCTAATGACATCGGACTTCATCACCATGACATTATTCAAGTTCCTCCTTCCTAGGGCTCGTAAAATGTACTAGGATGGATTTGTCTGAAGGACAAACTTATAGTGCAAACATATGCTATCCCCTTCAAGCTTGTTTTCAAAAAGTAACTCGGGTACTCGCCATAAATGGTGGGGGAAAATGGAACCAGATTTTAGTTGTGTTGGCAGTATGTCGCTCTTGGACATGGCACTTGTCTACATTCGTGTCGGGTTGGGGACATCTCATTTCGTCATTTTTTTCCTCCATGGGTTTGGGTAATCTCTTTTGAGCTTTCATTCGCTCTTTTCCATGTCATCATGACCTCAAACCCTTTGATGTCAAATACTGCCAAATCCAGTGTCGTGTCGCTAATATGTTCAAGAGAAGTTTGCCTTTACAATTTTTTTCAACCTCCCCCTGATTCTCTGTTGGTCCTGATTCACAAACATCATGTTCCTCTGTCTCGTGTCGTTAATGTGGGAAACATCATGGCCCTCCTTCGACTAGGTCACTTCCTATCGACTTCAGCTCATTATCTAGGAATTTGATCTAAGGACTCCTTTTTGGTACCTTGGAGCCTGCATGTCTTAATGGCAGGTTCTTTGCATTCAATGCAAGGTCCACATCATTGGTCTTTGATCGACTGACTCTATAGGTGTTCAATGTCAGATCACTGTTCACATTCCTTGGATTGTACCTTTCGTACCTTGAGAGCCATTTTCATTATTGGTGGTCCCTCTCGTGCCTGTTAACAACTTTCATCATCGGTTGGTAATCAGACGATTTTTTTGCATGTTTGACTTCAGCTCATACATTTGCATGCTAGAAATTGTACTTGTTTGGGTTGAGATGGAGCGCAAGACCCTAGATTTTGTTTGATAAAATCCAGGCTGTGGGTTCTTTGTGGATTATCATGACTTATTGCATGACTCTTTGATTGGATGGATGCGACCATACCTAAGTCTATTTTGTTGATCTTTACTACTAGATGGCTGCATCCATACATAGATCTCAGTTTTCATATACTCTATTATGGATGGTTGCACCCATGCCACATGTTCATGTATCAGAGATATCATTTGTATTTCTAATTGCAGGTTTTCTGACAACAGTGTTTGGTTCAAATGCATTCTCATAAAGCATTTCGCCCCTCCCTCTCCCTTGGACCTCATGCTTTAGGGGGCATCTGTTACACAAAATTTTTTCATTGTCCCTGCAACTCCAACTCGCACATTGAAGGGTTGTTTCTATGAATACGTAGTGTCATGCTTTGCAAATACCATCCTTGCATCCCTTTTGATGAAGGAAACATTCTCCTTGTTGAAATTTCCCTAAGCAAAGCTATACAAATCCCTATTTTTTCCTTAACGTGAGCAGCCCTTTACCTCCTCTTGCCGACCGAGGAATTTGACATTGAGCCCGCGCCACTTGGCGCTCTGTGCCAGTTAGACACCTGCGCTAAGATATTTATGAAATGTTTTTTAAATATAGAGGTGGAGGTTCCATTCCAACCACCTCAGGGATGAGTCATTGGGAGTGGTTAAATTGAAACAACCACAGGCTCCCTCCTTTAGTTAGTAGTTTCCACCCCCCTTGGAACACTCCTAAAGGATAGGCCTCCCTTCCACCTTTTTAGCAATCCCAACCTCCTCCTTTGCCTCTATATAAACAAGCCTTCTCTCTTTATGAAAAATAGATAAACAAAGAGAATTATACAGTTAAAACGTTGAACTAGGACAACTGAGCTATAGCTGAATAACTAAGTTATTGAGAAGGTAGAACAAGGAAGAAATCCATTGAGAGGGATTTTATCCCGTCCGAATTCCCTGACGAGCTTTGAGACATGCTTCACCCGAACCCCACTGGAGGAGACCGCGACGTCAGAGCGTGGTTGTATCTCTTCCTTCTACTTAATAATATAAGTGACTATTGTCTAGTTCCCATCTTGTATTTTTTCTTTATCGAATGCAATATGCTTAGTCTTCTCTGACTGACTAGTAGATTTTGGATGAAATTAGTATGTGGTATGCAGTTATCATTTTCTGATCTTTGTGCAGGTGTTCAAGCACAATAAGCAAAGGGATTGTGACTTTCCGAATCGGGAGCGAGAATTTCTCCTCGTCACTACGATTGCCGACAACAGCATTGGGCCACAGGTAGGCCATCTTATCACATCCTCTTTCATTCAAATATCTAGGAACCTACACCTTAGCATCTTTCCTTGTTACTAGACCCACTCTAGGGCTAGAGGGATAGTCTCTGTCCGCAGAGAGGATTTACCTTCATAACAATGGCCACCCCCCTTCAGAAACCATGCAATGCCAAGGCATGATGCTCAGGAGAAGACAAATCCAAATACAAGGCTCAAGAATTGATACTCTAGGGGAAGAGTAGCAGAGATAGGGGGTGCCAATAAAAGCCTAAAATGATAATTAGAGGGAGGAAAAAACAAGAAAAAAGGTAGAGAGACGGTTGGGGGGGGGGGAAGGAAGAGGTCCCCGGAAAAGACAAAGCTTCAAACCATTTCCCACACACCACGAGTCATAAAGACAAAAACCAACAAACACTGAACACCAACCTAAACTGTAACCAATGAATTCAAGACCAAAATATATGTGAAAAGAGCCAAGAATCTCATAAAATTCCCCAATAAAAGTGCCCCACAATGTCCCAACCTCTGAAAGGTGCTAGACTGAATATGGAAAGGTGGCCAATACAAGAGATTGTATCAATAATGTTTGGGCCACATTAATTAACAACTACAAAAAATGGGCACAAGAACTAACGGTAAGCTATGCAAAGGAAATTGCTGGAAGTGGTTTACTTAGCTTGAAAATTCAAACAACTAACGGTAAGATATTTTGTCACACACGCACACACACACAGAGATATATATATTATTTTTGATGAATTTATAATGTGTAAGATTAAATTTGTTTTTGAAGGTTCTATAAATTCAAGGTGGAATGAGTTCCAACATATAAATTTAATGATGGGATTATATATTTTCCATGTCTTCGACATGCTATATCATTTTCATTTGTGGCCCCAAAAATATGACTTTTAATTAATTTATAAAAATTTTAAAACAATTTACAAATTACACCATACTTTCTATAAAATTAAATATTAAATTTATTATTTTGAAAATAAAAATTTAATTTTTGAATGAAAAAAGGAAAATGAATTCTTATTTTTTAATTAATGGATGTACATGAATGGACTAATTTTATTTGGTTTTAAATTGGTTTATTAAAAAAAAAAAAGAAAAAAAAAACTTCACACCACCACATTTCCAAAAAAATTAATTATCCAACTTGATTTGACACATGCACTGTTTATTTACTTGTTTTATAATGATTTGGTATATTTATGTATGGTATCAAAGCGAGATAAGCAACATTTCCATGTCATATAGAATGAGACATGACGAGTAGGGAAGGGGATGCTTCCTTGTATATTTTTCCAATTCCAATCGTGGTTTCCAAAAACTTTTGGTTTGTATATATTGGATGTCGTCGACTGAACAATATGAACAATATGTTAGAGCCTCACAACAATACTGAAATATTAACACGTCTTCAAGGAAAAAATGCAAGGGAGAAGCACGATGGGAAGCCATGTTGTAGCATTTTGGAGAAGATCCCTATTGGCTTAAGTGGTCAAAGGATGGGTTGTTTTTTTAAATGAAACTATGATTGATTAAATTTGAGGTGGGATGATCCTTCATCTCCTTTTCCTCAATGGTTTCCATTGGTACATGATTGAAGGTTTCCTTTTCTTCAGTGCTGATTTCTCAACAATGATTTTTTTATTATGTATTCCACAGAGAACCAAATCATCCAACTACAACAAGAAGAGAACTTTTAATTAGTACACAAATAAAATGACAGAGAAATCATGGAAAATATAGAATTCGCTATGGAAAAAAATCTCAACATAGGTGTCTAATCACAAAAAACTAAACAAAGAGAAGACATAATTACTTGCTCTTAAGTTGTCTTTCTTCCTTGCAGGAATGTTAAATTCAACAAGGTCACTACAAGGTATTTCCCGGAAGGGCTTGCATACACCCTTATATTTCCATAGACTATACATTGGAAGCTTGAGAAAAGTTCCTTTTAAACATTCATTTACCATGACCAAGTGTCGTGGGACTGGAAGTCCAGGGCTTGTAGAATTAAACAAATAATCGTGCTCAAGTGTCGTGTGACCAGGCACCATGTTCAGGCATGAATGTGGGAGAGATCCTGGTTGCTAAATTCTACAAAGTTTTAGAGCCCCCAACGTGTCTTGGAGGTTTGTTACCTTGGAGAATTCGATGGAAGACGGGGAGAATCCCGCCATAATTGAAATACTGGGACAATGTAATAGGGTGGGGTGGGAGGTTAATATTTTTGTTCATCAAGTTGGAGAACCCCCATATCTCATATAATGATAAAGTTATGAAACACAAGGGGTTAAAATAATTACATGGGACTGAGGCCACATGGAGGGTGTGATGGCGGATAACGTCACGCTGATATTTATTTATGGTGACAACATCCTCGATCCCCGGACCCCCAAGATTTTGAATGGACAACATGGTAGCACGCCCGAGATTGAAGTCCCAGGTTGACATGGTGCACGAGGCCCATTTAGGGGAGAAAAGTTTCGTGTGGCGTGAACGTGTCTGATTATATTTCAAAGGGGAGTCTAATCCTTATTATAATATGTACATTACCACTCAACCTCGGTACTTTCATAGGAGGCACCTATTTACTTTGCGAGGTAGCCTTAGGGAGACATTATTGGGATTTAATCAATGGGGTGAGGTGGAAGTGGTGGAGCCATGAGCTTGCTAAGTTAATGCTGGCATGAGGGATCCTGACCCAGGTTTGATGTTGAGGTTAACCAACAAAACCCTCTTACTACTAGCCCATTCGGTAGTGACCTACTTGCGCAAGTCAAAGTCTCACCTGAGGAAGTATGGGGGGGTGTTGGAATGAGGTTTCCACACCATGAGAGAGAATGAAATGGCGTGGATGTCTTCAGATCTAAGACAATTGTGATTTAACATTCGCAACAGAAGCCCTAACCAGAAACCCTATCCAGGAAGAGTTAGGTCCATTTACACATGTTATCCTGCGCGTGCACATATATAGATCCCAAAATCCTTTAAATAGTCTTTAATACATAACATTCTATCTCAACAACAATAGATCCATTCATTTTTCATTAATCTAAGGCAGAATATAGTTGTGAAACCGATCCAAACATAGATAACACAGTAAACATAAATAACATACATAAACAGATCATAAAATAGAATACAAATGCATTTGATACTCAATTTTTTTTCAAAAAGTTTCTTTATTCATTCACAGTTTAGATCTTCCTTAAAATACTTCCATTCTACCCGTGCACATAGCCAGCAGGGTCCACACACAACAGGTTTAAGGTATCCACGCACACAACCAATAGTAGCCTTCTAAACCTAAAGAAGTCCTCCTTTCAGCTCAGAACATCAAAACATAGTTCATACTTCTTACTTATTCTCTATTCGGGTCGATTTAGACTCCTATTTATATCTTTAGCTTGTGCTCATCTAAGGTCTAAAAAGTGTGGTTTTGCGGCCCCTAGTTATACCCTTTTTCCGATTACAACTCATGAGGGGATTTGAACTACCCAAAATCCCCTTGACTTGTGCTTAGCTTAGCGCACACAACTTAACTTACAAAAAATACTATATTTTTATCCAAAATTCGGTCCTAAGGGACCCCGCTCCAACTGGCGCCCAACATAATCTTGTGACTCGTCCCAAGTCACATCGGTGCTAGGTTATTTACCTTGGTATGCAACTCTTCAATGGAAGCAACAACGGGCACCAAGATGCCTGGGCTCTGATCATCTGCACTCTATGTTGTGTCTATCATCTTCTGCGATGTCAACCCTTCGACGAAAAGGTTGATGCTTTGATAAGTCTGGTTCAAGTTCTTGACAAATGCATCCAGATCCTACGACAAATTCATCACCTCGTCGTCCCATGACTTCATGTGCTATGTCATGATCTTCTTCTTTCTCCACAACTCCTCTACTTTGTCGTGAAAAATCTGGCTAGTCTACAAGAGGGCCATGCACTGAGGATATTGGGGTATTATTCTGATTTTTTTTGTGTTTCAATCTTCCCTTTCACTGCATCCTTGAAAGAGAGTGAACATTTGAAGCTAGATCTAGGAAAACCTCCAAGATGTCTCATGTTAAGGATGATGGTTGAATCTCTTACAAGGTGTTGTGTAGGTAAATCCTATCTGCAGACAGAGACTATCCCTCTAGCCCTAGAGTGGGTATAGCAAAAAAGGGACAAGCTAAGGTGTAGGTTCCTAATTAATGAGTGAAAAGGACAGGGTAGATTTACCTACCTGGAGTCCAATGTTGTCGTCGTTGTAATGGTGGTGGCCTCTTGATCTCTGCTTTGACGGGTCACAATCCTTCTGCAACGATGCTCAGATACTTGTATGAAGATCATAAAACAAGAGTAGCACACAAGACAACGATTTCATTCATAATCACCTAACCAGTCAAGGAGGGTTAAGCATATTGTATCAAATAAGCCATATTAACAGAAGATTGGAACCAGACAATACTCATGTGTATGTATAAATAGAAGAAAGAGTTACAACGGAGCCTTGATGTCGCAGCCTCCTTCAGCCGGGTTCAGTCAAAGCGCATCTCGAAGGATTGTCGATAATTCGGATGGGATGAGGACACAAGTGTAAGCTCTCTCTCGACAAATTTCTCTTCCGTTCTTTCTCTCTAGCAATGTTCAAGAATTCTCTTCAGCTATTCGGCTATGACATGTTCAGCTAGTGGATTACTGGAAGATAATTTTATTTATAGAGGAAGAGGAGGAGGTTGGGATCCCTACAACGATGGGAGGGAGGCCTTATCCCTTGGGTAGTTTCCAAAAAGGTGGAAACAAGAGGCCAAAGGAGGGAGTCCATGGTTATTCATTTGAACCACTCCGCTGACTCGCCCATGAATTTGTTATGACAGAAACTTCACCTCGATATTTAAAAAACATTCCATAAATAGCTTGGCATGGGTAATGCACTAGGACAGAGTGCCAATGAGCACGGGGCCCATTGTTAATCTTCCTCATCAGTGCGAGGGTATAACAACCTACTAGCGCCAAGGAAAAAACATGTGTTTCCAATGATCTGCTCAAGGAATTGTCAATAGAAGGAATATTTCCCTCATGGAAAGGGATGCAATGATGGTCTTTGCAAGGCATGGCACTGCTTATTAGTCACAGAAATGATCCTCCAATGTGCGGGATGGGGATTACAAGCATGGTTACAAAATTTTGTGTAACAGATGCCCCCTAAAGCATGAGGTCCGAGAGAGAGGGAGGGGTGAAATGCTTTACAAGAACGCATTCGAACCAAACACCGCTGTCGGAAGACCTGCAATTAAAAATACAACTGATATCTCTAATACATGAATATGTGGTATGGGCACAACCATCCATAATAGAGTTTATATACACTACAAGGAAAAGACCCTCTAGTGGATTTTTTTGAGGAACCCCTTATAAAAATACCCCAAACATCCGTTTCTAGCGGAGGTTCCTAGAGGAGGTTGGCAGGCAGAGGTTTTTCTGGATGTATTTTGATTGGTGCTCTTATCACCGTAAAATAGACTAATGTGTTCAAGATGACAAAGCACCGGTGCAGTTAAAAAATTGGCACACCAGACACCGTGCACTTCGTACACACCCACCTAGTGCATTGTAATTCTGTATAGTACCGATACTTTACATAACTTCCATGCTGGCACCTCATAAAAAACATACAAAAACTGACACCGCTCGGGTCTCCAATGCACTGGGCTGCCCTGAAATCCCTGTGCACCAGCACAGGGTTAAATAAATAAAAAATTACAGCCAAAAAACCGCACAAAACATAGGCACACCAGGAATCGTGCACTCCTAACACCCTCGCCTGGTGCATCATATTCCTGTACAGCACCAGTTCCTTACATGTCTACCACACCGGTGCTTTCGAAAATGTGCACGGAAATAGATACTGCCTGGTGTGGAATAAAGAAAACGCACCAAGACGCCCGTAAAAGACACGCACCGATAGATGGTTAAATAAAAAAATTACGGCAAAAAAACCGCCTAAAACATTGGCACACCAGACACTGTGCGCTCCGTACACACCCGCCTGGTGGATTTAATTAAGGAACAACACTAGTACGTGTCAACTCATCAACACCAGTGCCTCATGAAAAGTGCGTGAAATAGAAATTTCCTGGGGCAGAATGACGGAAATGCACTAGGGTTTCCATAAACATTGCACACTAGAAAAGGGTTAAAAAAGAACAAAATTACAGCCAAAAAACTGCACAAAACATTGGTTCACCGGACACCATACTTGGTGCGTCTTATTATTGTAGAGCACTGGTGCATTACCGCTACACCACCTAGGTGCCTCCTAAAAGCACACGAAAACAAAAACTGCCCGGGGTGGCATAGTGCAAACTCACCGGTACGCCAATAAAAACCCCGCGCATAGAAACTGGGCTAAATAAAAAAAATTATGGCAAAAAAACAACATTTTTCATTTTTTTCAGTGCTACATAGCTCTCAAGCACCGATGCAATTTATCCTTGTTTGAGCAGCACTAACATCCATGCTCCCATTGTACTTATTGAATGCATTGTTGTTGTGCATTGCCACCAATCTCCAGCTTGAATTTTAGAAAACAGTGGACAAATTTTTTTTTGCAATTTGTATAACCAATATGCCTCCTCGACGAGTAAATGTACAGGTATTTTTTTTGCTTTTCCATAATTAAACCTTTAGCGGATTAGAATTTCAAAAGACCTTAAAATTAACCATTAAAAATATATATATATATATATATATATTTCGTGTGGTCCACTTGAGCCATTCGGCTCGCACCAGTTTCTGATGCTACCTATAAATTTACAGGCAAGGCTGCACCTAGTGCCGATGGTATCCACACCGGTTTCGGGGAAGTACCGCGAGGCGTACCGTGTTATTTTAATTTTTTTTAAAGTGCGGTGTGGTCGTTTACTAGGCCGCACCATTGACAATGGTGTATCGTGGCAACTCAGTGCGTTGACGGAATTATCTGCCCCGGGGCGCGTAATGTTTTCACTGCACCTGAACCGCAATTCGACATTTTCAATGGTTCAGGCTGGTAAAATGGTGCTAAGGGTATCCGCACCGGTTTCGGGGCGGATACGAAAGGCGCACTATGTTATTTTAAATTTCCTTAAAAAGAGTGGTGCAGTCGACTACCTGGCCGCACTATTGACCTAGTTGAATAGTAGTGATGCGGTGCGTTGACTGAAATAACTACCTCGTGACAACATTTTTTGTCAGTGCACGACTTACCGTATTTGGCCTGGGTCAATGGTGCAGCATCTTAAAATACTGCACCGATGACTATGTGTGGTGGCAGGAGGGTGGTGTGATGACTTAGCTATAAGCCTCGGGGGCGTATAGTGAATTCAGCGCACCGACCTCTTGACACCACATGTAGTGAACAGTGTGCTAAAAACATTTTCTGGAGCACTGCTCCCAGTGCACTGGATATCATTAGGTGCACCATGTCCAGTGTGCTCTGTGGAAAGACGCACTGGGACCAGTGCGTGACTGTGTTTTTGGCGCACCGACTCTTGTTTTATTTATTTTTCAAAAACTATTTATATATGTATATTTGTAAATACATGTGTCATTTAATAAAAAAATTGTGTTTAATATGTCAATCATTCAAAGACGTGAAAGGAGAGAAGAGGGGCAACAACAACAACAACAGGAGGAACAGTATAACATGGTTCACCTGTGGGAGGCAAGAGAGAGGGAGAGAGATGTGTACCCTCTCCCTATTATAGTAGCGATGCAGGGGCTCCTAAGTTAGGTAGGCCTCCTCAAGTTCTATGAGGAAGCTACTTCCCTAAAGTCCCATAGTTTGTTTTTGAGACATCTTATCCAAAGGTGGAATTCCCAGCAACAAGCTTTCTGGGTTTTTATCAACTAGTGGTACACGCCCATTGAGGAGGATGTATATTTTATTACAGGGCTATCGAGGAGAGGGGTGGATTTTCCCTCGTTCCCTGAGGTTCCAGCTAGCTGTGTGGTGGGGAGTCAGTTAGTTTACTCCCAAAGATACACTGGAGCAAATTTATTATCTCCTATGGATTTTTAGGTCGCTGGAGGGGAGTTACATATTGGTTTGTTTGGTTGTGAGGAGGTCCAGTGTCTCTCACTTATCATTTTGAACATTAGTTTCCATCTTTTATATTATGTTGATTCTTTACTACAACAGCCACGACTTGTCAGGTGGTCTACCATTTTTTTGTGGCAGTTCTGTACAACATTAGATAGATGTCGTGCTCATGCACAAGGGAGGGTCAACTTCTCTTTTGCTTCAGAGCTTTTTTGTTTATTTTTTGAGAGGTTTCCAAAGATGAGGCCTTCTTTTCTTTGGCAGCCTCATAGGTCAATTACTGAGGCACGTATGCACATGTGGGGGCAGATGATGCCCAAGAGGGAGGAGACTCTTTTTCTAGCGAGGATATCAGATGATGCACTGGAGTTGCTAGCCAGTGTTGATGAGCATCCCTTCATTATGGTCCCCTATCCTTATGCGGTGTTGGATTGGAAAGGGTGTGCCAACATCCTCTTCACAACTGATGAGCCACCAGATGATAGAGGTAATATTGCTATTTTATTTTAATTTATTCTAACATGTTCTTTAACTTTCTTTTATTAAATTGCGTAATTAAATTGTTTAATTATTGTTGTGTACTTGTATATATTTTGTAGACATTGGCTCTTTTAATGGTGAGGAGATGCCGCCACCACCACCTGATCCAGGTGTGGATCTTGATGAGGATGAGGGCATGCCAGATATGGCTGAGAATCATCAGAAGGCCGGTGTAGATCAGAGATCTGCTCCTGCTCATGCGAAGGTGCACGGTCAATGTCTTAGTGATGATAGATACAGAATGGAGTTGGGCGACCAACTCATTGCATTGATTTTTGAGGTGGGCATCAGGCCCGCCAATTTTAGAGACATAGAGGCCGATGATAGGCTATTATGGATTTGGAGAGGCATGCCGCATGAAATGTACAACCTGATGCAGCATGTCGTAGGAGTTACGACAACTTTTACGTGACTGACGAGGACTATTACATGTTACGATCGAGTCGTAACATGTGATGGATAGTCTACGAGGCATAGCGTACCATCATCTCATGATCGTTCACCTCACGTCGCACCAGATTTTCATGAGCCTCCACTAGCATCTACCAGCAGTCATCATGGAAATGAGGCTGGAACATCGGCCACTAGTATTGATATTGATGTTGTACTACCACCAGTTGATCCATGACATTTATATTATAGTTGTATACTTTTAACATTATTCAGTTTCATACATATATATATATATATATATATGGTCGATATATTTTATGTTCATGTTGCAGTTGTTCTTAATTTACATGTTGGTGATCATCATGATGTGTATTTTGTTAGGTCATGTTATATATTTTCATTTAATGTGCAACTTGCAGATAGACGTGTATGTGTAATGTCCCAAAATCGGGACAACTACATTATTGGGAATAATTTGAGTTATTACCAATGTGGAGCTTCAACAAATCATGAGCATGGCAATGTAGAGAAACTCATTAGATGTAAAATAACATCATACCAGTATATGGAAGAACCTCAGCAACAAGATGATCTATATTCTCCTTCCCAAGTGGGGAAATGCAGCAATATAGAGCATAAAACAACTGTCTTCAGAAAATAACATTGTATAAGTGAGAAATGGGACTTGTATCCTTTAGAGGACATGATATAAAACTCACATGCAGAATTAGAGGTGAAAAAAATCACTCTAGATTATATAAACGGATATGCCCAAGTCAATGCAACTCAAATAAGCCCAAACCCCATAGCCTACCTCATGGAGAAAGTACTGAAACAAGGATTGAGTTATTCTAATGGGTTTTTATGTAGAAAATGATGAAAAAAGGTCTAATATAGAACTTATATTAATCAAATAGCAGGAGAATGGAGGTTTATCCTCTTTTACACAAAGAAAAAGACACCCGGCAAGGGTTTCCGGCAAAATGGATGAATAACAAGCAGCACTGCAAAAAATAATGCAATTACTGCATCTCTGTATTATACATGGCTGAATATGACATAAGATAGTTGAATAATACAGAAATATGGCCAAAGGCCTCTCTAATAGAACTCTCGGAGGGGAATGATAACCTCCTCCTCAAAGACTAGCATAAAATCAAAGGGTGCAACCCTGCTGCTACTGTCCCTGCATAAAATATGCAGTATTCTAAAGGGAACTATGTTGTGGCTAAATATGGATGAATGGCCCCAAGAAAAATGCTAAAAATTAAGCTCAAATCCTTCCCTCTTGATCCCTTAAGAAAGCTGATCCAAAGAGAGGATGGAATTCCCACATGGGAATTCTTTGCACTAAGCAATGCAGCAACTCCAGCTAAATAGCTGAAGCATGCAAATAGTCAGAAGACTGAGATAGTTAAATAAATGAATGAATCCCTTTGATGTTATGCCTTCCTTTTTATCTTTGGTGAACCTCCTCACCCCGGGCCCCACACAATGTTGAGGTGACTTCCTAGTGAAGCTTCCTCTTTCAAAACTACGCTTCCTTAGCTAGCTTCCCTCCTCTTTGTAGCAATGTTGTTGACTTGGTCAACTGGAACTAATCTACCTGTAATGCCTCTTTTAACACTAAGGGATATTCAATATTGTTCTCATATGTGTGTCTAGGCTGATCCTTGTTCACATTGAGCTAGTCTACTTGAGTGATCTCTTCCTCCTCAAGAATGGATGTTGACTTAGTCAAAATTGACTATCCCTCCATCTAATTTTCCCTTGTTCACACTTGGAAGTGTAAAACCAGCTCCTAAGGTGATATCCTTCCTTACTAAGGTGGAATTTATTCATATTTTTATTGTTCATGGGCTTCCTTTCCCATTCATTCCTCTCCTAAGTGAAAGCATCAAAATCTAATATTCCAATTTGCTTGTGTGCAAATTTTGGAATATTACAGTCCTGCCCTCCAAATGTTTCTTGTCCTCAAGCAACTGCAAGGATAGGATTGAAGAGCATCCTCTTCTCCCCTGTAGCAACCTCATAAGATGAAAGCCTCCAAATATTAAGGTGCTACATCAACAACATATCTCCAAGTTGTGCCTCCCAAGTGTGTAAGATATCCAAATAGCTAGCATTATTTGACAGTGGATCATCCATAGAGGCAACAATGTGCTGTTTAAAGGTCCTCTTGGGGCATGAAAGCTGAAATATATTTGGATTCATCATCCCCATTTGAATCTCTCCTCCCTAAGCTATCAACCAAATAAAATGAGTCACCCTCTAGATTGGAAACTCATGAAGGATCTCTTCCACCTTGAGCTCATGCAGAATAGGTGGGCTGAAAATCTGAATATGGTAAGCAAGAGAGCCCACCCCACGCTATGTTCCTCTCCACTTAATATAAGTGTGGAGAATTTTTTGATCTTGGGCTGCCATAATGTTGCCCTCAAATGGCAAGAAGGAAGCCAGACCTCCAAAGGTCCCTCTTCCATCGCTGTGAATCAAGCTGGCCCAAACCATCTCATACATGATGGATAATAAATCACCATCATATGGCATCCCATCCATCTCATGGCCTTCCTCATTAAGATTTTTTTTTTTTGCTATAGAGGCCATGTCTCTTCCCATGCTCCCCTTAGAGCATGTAATGCAGAAAGTGTGGGGATGCTCCTCCCCCAAGAACACACCCACTCCATGCGTTCCTCCTCCAATCATGCTCCTCATATAGGCAAGAATAATATTAGAAAATAGGAACATGATCAGCATCATAATGGGAGAAAGACTGAAGGTTTTATGTGGTGCTGGAAGGTACCAACAGTCTCTCAAATGGTCACAGTGCAGTCTTCCCCACTGCAGCTTCAGACAATGGTGTGGAAAGTTGTCTCTTGACAAATGGCTTGTTGTATAAGTCATCACACACACTAGTAAATAGTAGATGTTTGAATATGTAAATTGAGCACACAAGAAGTAACCATATACTTGCCCCAGATCATACAGTATATGGTTGTCTCCATCATGATAGCTGGCCAAAAATAGACCATAGAGCCTAAAGAAAAACTTGCCCCTTTGTAGAGCAATGCACTGCAATGAAAAGGTAAGAGCATGCAAATATTGGATTGAACAGTGAGTAAATGCATATACAGATTTCTTACCATGTAAGGAAAGTAAGAAGGTGACAGGATCCATAAATTAGCTCTCCATAGTGATAGGACATACTCCCATGAAGAGGAATAAACCATATGCTGCCTGAAGATCTCCCTCCTCATGCTTGGAAGTCCAAACCAAGTAGGACATATGACAACAATAGAGGAGTCCATCCACTACTCTATCAGTCTCACCTCCACCATGTTCCCCAAGTGTATTAGATGTGAAGTGATCTTGGGAACACTCCATCAACAAACTCCTGCTCCAAAGTGACAGCATTGTTGCCCTATGCAAAAAGGCTCCTACCAAATGATAAATCCCTTATATGACATGTAAAATTTCAAAGACTCCTCCCATTGCAACATCATGGAAAATGTGAGAGCAACTCTGCCCTTGCTCTCTCTCAATCCTCTAAAGCAAAAAATGTCTTTGCTGCCCCGACATACCTCCATCATATAACTCATGTGGTGAAAACATAATGATTATATCATCATAATGCATCCACACTCCTTGCTTCCCCATGATGCAAGTATCTTACCAAGTTCTCTCCTCCCACACACCGTTGAAAAAATGATATGTCTCATGATGGCCAAAATCCCTCAAGAGTAGCCAACACAGTCTTGCCTCTTACTGCCCAATATCATAGATTTGCAGGTAGCTCTTCAGCTCCTTGCTCTCTATCCACATCCTCTTATCCATCTATGGATGCCTCCTACCATTCTCCACCTTGGTACTCCTCCAAACAAGATTACCATCCTCCCATATTAGATTTTTTTTCTTGCATTTCATGGGATGCTGAAATGCAACTCCTTGGAGACCTCCTAGAGAAGATCTCTCACCGATGATCATCTTGTACCCATAAGGATCCAAGGGGCCTGAAGGCAAAGCCTCCTTTTTTCTAACTCTTGACAACGTTGTAACCCTCCTTTAGGGTGTTTTGGCTATCTCATGTATCAACTCTCAGATGAACATTTGATTCTGTATGAATTTTTTTGGAGAAATTTTCACTCCATTTTCCAAGAATTCACACTCCATCCTCAAGGATTTAGTGCATCTCAAAAAGGGTCCAAGAAAATGGTGGTTCATTTGTTTCTTGAACCATTCAATTTTGCACAGCGCAGTGCAATATTTCTGCTCTACCTCAACAACAATGTTTGATCCTGGGCCATATGAAAAAAAATCTCCAAAGTCTTCCATAAAATTTTCTAAAATTTTAGGACATGGAAATTTATGCATACCTTTGTGAGCCTTGGAACATCTTGTATGGCTGCAAGATTCCCTCTCTTCATTGTGTTGGCTGATCCAACTACTGCTGTGGGTGGATGCCCCCCCATGAATATGACAGTGCTGGTAGAGGTCTCCTCAAATGGAGAAGATAACTCCTCCTTCTCTGATATTTCAATTCCAAATATTTTGATTATCTGATGAGTGAAATCAAAAAAAGAAAATAATCTTCCATGGCTGAACCACCAAGAGCTTGCCTTGCCCTCTAAGTGCAGCGTTGAGATTTCCACAGCCTCTTTTTCCACTACCGGATGAAGTAGGAAAAATGCTTCCAATTTCATCACCCAAGTCTCTGATGCACACTTGAGTGTCCCATAAAATGTATACAACATGAATCTATTGCCTCTCATCATTATTTTACTGCATGGTCTTCTCTCTTCTCTTAGTTGAATAAACTGAGGGAAATCTAGGGTCTCTTTGAAAGCCCTAGGTTGGCACTTGTATTCTGCCAAATACCCACTCAGGATTTCATGCTCTAAGTGGTCTCCTTGCTATCCACTTCCTCTATGAGAACACAAAGTGCATGCATCTTCTTCTGCTTCTTGAAACCTTCTAGAGGTATCACTGCAACTCTCTCCTTCAAACCCTCTTGGAGTTTCAATGCATTTCTCTTCTTCTTTCTTCTTAGATCTAAAAATGGATGAGAGTAAGCTCATCCTATCCACAATTTTTTTCTCGTCTTCTTCTTATCTTCTGATTGGATTTGAAATCCACAGGCTGAGCCAAGATGGCAGCTCTGATACCACTGTAATATCCCAAAATCGGGCAACTACAATATTGGGAATAATTTGAGTTATTACCAATGTGGAGCTTCCGCAAATCATGAGCATGGAAATGTAGGGCAGCTCATTAGATGTAAAATAACATCATACCGGTAGATGAAATAACCTCAGCAACAAGATGATCTATATTCTCCTTCCCAAGTGGGGAATGTAGCAATATAGAGCATAAAAAAGATGTCTTCAAAAAGTAATGCTATACAAGTGAGAAATGGGGCTTGGATCCCTTAGAAGACATGATATAAAAATCACATGTATAATTAGAGGTGAAACAAATCACTCTAGATCATATAGACTGATCTCCCCAAGTCAATGCAGCTCAAATAAAGCCCAAACCCCATAGCCTAGCTCATGCAGAAAGTACTAAAGCAAGGACTGCATTATTCTAATGGGGTTTTATGTAGAAAATGATGAAAAAATTCTGATATAGAGCTTATATTAATCAAATAGTAGATAAATGGAGGTTTAAACTCTTTTACACAAAGAAAAAGACACCCGGCAAGGGTTTCCGGCAAAATGCATGAATAACAAGCAACACTACAGAAAATAATGCATTTACTGCATCTCTATATTATACATGGCTAAATATGACATAATATAGATGAATAATGCAGAAATATGGCCAAAGGCCTCTCTAATAGAACTGTCGGAGGGGAATGAGCACCTCGTCCTCAAATACTAGCATAAAATCAAAGGGTGCAACCCTGCTACTGCTGCCCCTGCATAAAAGATGAAGTTTTCTGAAGGGAACTGCACTGTGGCTGAATATGGATGAATGGCCCCAAGCCAAATGCTGAAAATGAAGCTCAAATCCTTCCCTCTTGATCACTTAATCAAGTTGATCCAAAGAGAGGATTGAATTCCCGCATGGGAATTCTTTGTACTAAGCAGTGCAGCAACTCCGGCTAAACAGCTAAAGCATGCAAATAGTTAGAAGACCAAGATAGATGAATACATGAATGAATCTGTTTGATGCTATGCCTTCCTTTTTATCTTTGGTGAGCCTCCTGACCCCGAACCCCGCACAATGTTGAGGTGACCTCCTAGTGAAGCTTCCTCTTTCAAGACTACACTGCCATATCTAGCTTCTCTCCTCTTTGTAGCAGCACTGTTGACTTGGTCAACTAGAATTAATCCACCTGCAATGCCTCTTTTCACACTAAGGGATTTTCATTCCGGTTCTCATATGTGTGTCTAGGTTGATCCTTGTTCACATTGAGCTAGTCTACTTGAGTGATTTCTTCCTCCTCGAGAATGGATGTTCACATAGTCAAACTTGACTATGTCTCCATCTAATTTGCCCTTTTTCACACTTGGAAGTGTAAAACTAGCTCCTGAGGTGATCTCCTTCCTTACTAAGGTGGAATTTATTCATATTTTTATTGTTCATGGGCTTCCTTTCCCATTCATTCCTCTCCTAAGAGAAAGCATCAAAATCTAATATTCCAATTTTCTTGTGTGAAAATTTTGGAATATTACAGTATGTGATAGCATGAGATGTATATATGACATTAGATGTATATTGATGTTTGTGTTGTACTAATGATGTTAATATATAATGTTAACTATGTTTTGTTAGATGATCATGATCAAGATGATGTAGTTAGCGATTTTGAAGGTGTTTTTTAGTCAAATATGATGTTTGTACGATGTTTATCATGAACGTGATGTTTATTAATTAATTTAATACCAAATGATCATGATATAATTTGTAATATTTGTATTTCTAATTGTATTTAAAATTCTAAAATTGTAATTGTAATGGTATATATGTAAATTTCTAAAATTGTAATTGTAATTGTAATTTTTGAATTTGTAAAATTGTAATTGTAATTGTAATTTTTTAATTTGTAAAACTATAATTGTATATATGTAAAATTCTAAAATTGTAATTGTAATTGTAATTGTACGTGAAATTGCAAAATTGTAATTGTAATTGTAATTGTAATTGTATGTAAAATATTTCTAAAATTTTAATTGTATTAATGTGAAATGAATTTATTAAAATTTGTAAATTTGTAAATTTGTAAATTTTAAATAATTGTAAAATAATGAATGTAGAATAATATGATTTATTGTAACATAATAATGTTTAGAAAATAATGCAAATAAATTCCTGTACTTTAGAATTATCATTATTTTATTATGATCTTAGATACAAAAAAATGAATTAATTTATACAGTATGCCTTTTTTTTTTAGATCAACATAATACCAAATTATCAAGTGAATTATTGATTTTAACATTAACACAATGCAAATTACCAATTAATTCAAAATACATATTATACTAATATTTCGAAAAACCCATCTTAAAAAGTATAAATATTGATGAAATAACACATGTACCATATCACTCTCGGTTCTCATGATCACCCTGATTATCTTCTAGCTCGCATGGCATGATAACACTATTGTTCTCAAAAATATGTTTTGATCTAGGGTCACGTGTCAATACAAACCACCAATCCCTATCCAGCACATCTAGGTAAAAAAACACTCGGTTGGAGTGTTTAGGGAAAACATAGGGCTCCTTAGCTTCATCTCACATCTTTCTAGAGTTGATACATATCAACATATTATCGCAATCTTCCTTTACATTATTCCGATCAAAGGTGTCCCACCACTTGCACCTAAAAATAACACATTGGAAAGAAGAAAAATCCACTTCAATGATCTCTTATATCTTTCCGACGTAACCTAACGTCCCTCGTAGTAGTTTTTTATCATGGTGGCTAGATTGACTAGATTGATCGAACTCAATTTCCACTCCACAGTCTTGTGTGATGTTTCTAGCATCAGCATTTTCTGTGCAAAAATGGTGTCCATATGCCCACATAGATGGGAACAAATGCACCTATTATAAAAAAAGTTAAAAAAAGAATAGTGTGATATGTCTTATAAATAATAATCGAATAGTTAAAATATGACATGTAGATGTTTTAATATAAGTTTCAAATTTACATATAAATTAAAAAGATTATTACTTAGTTGCTTCACCCAATCCCTACGTTTAGCGCATCCTCTTCAGCACGCGGGTAATGACTGGTAGCACCGTATTTCTCTCTGACTTGGTCAGCAACCCAACCGTTGGGGCATATTTTTGGAATATTTTCTTTTAAATGATCTAGATAAGGCACACTTCTATGATCCAACTGTCTAAATTATTTCCTATCACTATCCCATTTCATCCGGTTTTGTTTGTACAATGCAACCCACAGTTGTGTCGCTTCTGAATTGTAAAGAATGAATTTATTGATTGCTTCAATTTCTACATTTGCTGATGAAATAAAACCAACATTATATAGTACTTAGAGATATAAATATACGTTATATCGAAGTTCAACATGAATATTAATTAATTTTTGTAAATTTGAAAAATTATAAGTTGCTTACTCTTTATCAAGCGCTTTTTTCCACCCGTTTGGAGCAACTCTCCTTCTCTTTTGTCTTCATCCATTTCATCGTCCCAAATCACCACACCTGGTCTGTTGTCGATCTGCTTGATGTACTCACTGGCATAGTAGAAATACTCATACGATATGTACCCTTATGCCATAGACCCCTCGGGTTTTGCCCTTTGTCAAACAAAACCTTTCAATTTCTTCATGTACCTCGCTAAGAAGAACATCCAATGACAAGAAACAATCCCAACTAATTCAACCTCATCTACCAGGTGGATTAGAAGATGAACCTGTAAGTCCATGAAACTCGTCGGCAGTTCCTTCTCAAACATACAAACAATCTCAACCATTTCTTGACACCACCATGGAATGCTAGCCACATGAATCTCCTTTAACATGATCCAACATACAAATGTAGATAATTTAGATATGGCACATCCTAGGTCTTGAGGGAATTCACCCATGCACAAACAAAGGATAATGACACTACAAAGTTATAAACACGTGCAATAATATACAAAATTAGTTATGTTTTATGATCCCCACATGGGATAAAATTTATTAATATAAAAAATAATAAAATCATGCTTTTGACATTATACGTACTCTTAGAAGATTCAAATGGTTATGCGATTTCAACTTTGAAAAATGGTCATCCACGGTGAATAAGCGCCGTAGTGAAGACCCGTATGAAGTTGGCACCCTCACATCTATTATAAATTCCTTTGCCAAAGATATATCATATTTTTTTTAAATCCATGGGACATCACCTTCTTTGAAAAACCATGAATTAGAGGGACCAGCGCCTGCCTTTGATCCCGTAGTTTCTAATCTTCTTGGCCAATATTTATTTTTAGTTTTTGAAGTAATAAGATCTTTCCTAACAGGAAATGTGTCACTTTGTTTCGATGATATATGCCTCCATAAAGAAGATGAATTTTTTTTTAAATATATGCATGGGATCTAATAAGTGGGCAATCTTAAGATGCTCCCAATATGGGAGTTCATAAAAGATAGATTTCCTTTTCATCCCAATGGGAAATTTCTCAACATAGGTGTTGAAGAAATTTGGATCATCGAACTTCGGCTCCCCATTTGAATCGAACATTTCTATGATCTCATTCTCATTCTCTATCTCATATTCTCTAAGCCATTCAGCTGGTGTAATTATTGGAGGCCTTTGGGTTCTGACTCGTTTACCATTGAAAGCGGATGCTACTCTTCTGTAAGGGTGTTGTTCTAGTAGGAATATCCTGGAGCAATCATACACTGGATTTCATAGGTCCTTTGACCATATAGCTTTCATAGAAGGTCCACAATATTTACATCCAAAATACCCTTTTGTTACAAGACTTGTGAGATTATATTTGTATACAATAATTAATATGCATGGCATGTTAAATAATATCATGAATATCAGAAAAAATATTACAACGAATCAAATAACTAATATGTGAAAGAATATTGCTACATATATAAACAAATCAATAAATTAAACATGTAATTTACCAGAGCAAACTCCTAAGCCTGGATAATCATGTGTCGTGTAAGAACATATGCCATATAACATAAAACTCCTCTTTTCCGTGATGGGTCTTGATACATCATAGACATTTATCCCATCCCATAATTCCTTCAATTCATCTACCAGGGGTTGCAAGTAGATATCCATATTCTTCACTTGTCTTATACCAGGGACTATGAGAGCCAACATAAGATGTTCATTATTCACAGAAAACCATGGGGGGATATTTTTATTCATCACTACTATAGGCCAAACATAATAGTTTGTGTTCTGGAGGGAATATGGGTTGACACCATCCATGGCTATGCTGAGTCGTAGAATTCGTACTTCATTCTTGAATTTTTCAGGCCATGTATCCTCAATATTATTCATGGCTATTGAATCATTTGGCATTCGCATAACTCCCAACTCACTTCTGTGTGAGGCATGCCATCCCTGCAACATAGCTAATTATTTGCAATGAAAGAGCCTTTGAATCCTTTGGATTATAGGCATGTGCCTCAATATCTTAAAAGGAGGACCAGTACGTGATTTACCCTTATTTTTTGATTTATCATACCTGTCATTCACAAATTTCGGACACATATCTTTGTATGCATATTCTCCTCTATATAGAATACAATCATTTGGACATGCATGATATGATATGTACTCAGCACCCAACATTTTCAACAATTTCTTTGCCTCTTTGCAGCTACCGGGCAAGACATTATCACTCGGAAGAACCTTATCTTTGAATAACATGGAAAAATATATTAATAAATGTACATTAATGTCGATATAATTATTAATGTTCATAAAATTTAACATTTGTAATGTTCATTGCAGTGTACTGATTATATTTCAAATTTATATAAGGGGAGTACTTTATGGTAAGTTACCTCAAAATTTCTGAGAAACATGCATTCGACAAGCCAAAATTTGCTTTCAAGTTGTACAGTAACATCGTTGTCCCCAACTGGGTAGACTTTGAATGACCACCAAGTCCGAAGAGAGGGGTGGTGGAAGCAAATTTAAGGATTTCGAAAAAGGTGTCAGCGATATGAGCATCATCCCCTAGCTAATCATCAATTTGGAATGCATCTAACAACATTTTCTCCATGACAGTTATATCCCTTAAGTAATCATCCATACCAACCTCTATTTGATTACCTCCATTGCCAACTTCTGAAGAACTACTATTGTTGTAGTCTTTCCTAATTGGTGAATCTGGACGTAGCGGGAATTGAATCGATGGTTGATTCAACCATTCTTGGTATCATTCCTCTCCTATTTTTTCTCTTAATTCAGTCTTCTCTCGATTTTAAATTTTCGTGGGGTGCTACGGAAGATGGTAGGTAGGTCGTTCAGCATCACTAGAATCCTAATAATTAAAAAAAAATAAAAAATAACATGATTAGTACAAAATATATGATATCAATTAGTAACCACGTTGACAATATTGCATGATTATAAATTGGTTTGACATTGAAATAATTACAGATTAATCAATATATATACCAAACAATTATAATTATAATTACCATCATTGTCCCGGGATTGTGGCTAGAAGATGCAATACTGTTACATTTGGCAGGGTGAAGCGGCTACCCATTTTCATCTACCAAATGCACCTTGTGGTATGCAGCTCCTGATAAGAACTTCTGACGTTTTGGAGCAGTTTGAATATTTTATGCATCTGAACTTGATGCTGAATATGCATGAACCTGCAAATTTTTATACATTATAAATTTAATTAAGTTGTGCATGATTGACTGCATGGATAAAAAACATATATAAATTCAATTAGATAGTCAAAAAATAAATCAAATCTAAAGTGAATATTACGTCTCTACATGGATAGGGAAAACTCTGCGATGGAATTTGAGAAATATTATGGAATGAGCTGGATTTTGAAGAATTGTCCATTCCATATAATATATGATATTTTCTCCCTACATTTGAGCAAAACAACAATAAATTTTGGTGCACAAACATAAATTTAATTCCGGTGCATAATGTAGAGATAACCGCACTGGTGAGTTTTTTTTATTTTGCACATCGGTGTAATTTTATAACACGACGCACCGGTGTGGTTCAATTAAAGGACGCATCGGTAACCGAATAACCACAAATAAAAAAAGCGCAACCCTATTTTCTTTAAGTGAAAAAAAAAGCGGTAAAATGAAAAATGAGAAGCAAAATATTTTTGAAAATCTGATTTCATAAAACATTTCTTTAAATACTAAACACTTTTCATTATTTCACTATTTTTGCAAAAATTTTCAGCCAGAGATTTGGAGGATACATATCTCGAGCAAATAGAGCACGAGAGCACTGTGGAGAAGGGAAATACATTCGAACAAAAGTATTCAGACAATCAGAATTCCAAATCTCTGGTAATTCAAACCCTGTACTATAGAATTTCAAACGATGTGAGTAAAGTTTGTTTTTTGGTACTTTTTTTGCAGTTTTGTTTATGCAGTAAAATAAGAAATCAAAGTCTATTGTTTTTTTTTTTAAATTTTCTATAGTTTTTTTTATGAACTAAAATAAAAAAATCAAATCTTTTTTTTTTTACTTTTTTTTCTACTGTTTTTTTTACCTTTTCTGCAGTTTTTAGAAACAAGAATAAAAAAGAAATCCATTTTTAGAAACAAAACCATAGATTCTTTTTATTTTTGCCCTTCCTTCTCCCTCTTTCTTTTCAATTTAGATTTATAGGGTTTGTATAGTAATAAGAAATCCAACCCACAGGACAACTTGCATGGTCAGATCCTAATCCATGTTGGCCCTTGCGTCAATCTTAAAAAAATACAGTTTTTTTTTCATCGGTGCGCCCTGCGTAACATAGCACATCGCAAAAGTACAGTGATTAAAAATAAAAATAAAAAATATTTTTTTATTTGTACGCCATATGTAACATATGGCACCGATGCACTATTTCATTATGGCGCACCACAAAGATGCTGTTTTGTAAAAAAAAAACATTTTAGAAACAAACCCTACATTCTTTTTGTTTCTGTCCTTTCTTCTCCCACTCTCTGTGATTTTATAATTAGGGCTTTTCAATTTATATTTATAGGGTTTGTATTACTAAATATAAGCCTAAGACATCCAACCAACAGGAGGACCTGCATAGTCGGATCCCAATCCATGTCGGCCCTTGCGTCAATCTTCAAAAAATACAGATTTTTTTTTCATCGGTGCACCCTGCGTAACATAGCACACCGGTGCGCTCGGTTATACCAGCGCACCGCGTAAGTATAGTGGTAAAAAATAAAAAAATAAAATATGTTTTTATGAGTGCACCATATGTAACATATGGCACTGGTGCACTATTGCATTATGGCACGACGCAAACATGTTGTTTTGCAACAAAAACCATTTTAGAACAAACCCTACATTCTTTTTGTTTCTTCCCTTTCTTCTCCCACTTTCTGTGATTTCAGAATTAGAGCTTTTTAATTGATATTTATAGGGTTTGTATTGCTAAATAAAAGCCTAAGACATCCAACCAACGGGAGGACCTGCATAGTTGTATCCCAATCCATGTCGGCCCTTGCGTAAACTAAAAAAATAAAAAATAAAAAATTGTCGGTGCACCCTGTGCGGCATAGCGCATCGGTGCGCTCTATTATCCTAGTGCACCACGCAAGTACTATGATAAAAAAATTAGAAAAAAAAAATTCTTTCTCAGTGTGCCATTTGTAAAATATGCAGACAGTGCGCTATATCATTATAGCGCACCACGAATATTCTGTTTTGAAAAAAAAATAAAACTTTCAAAAAGTACAAACCTTACATTCTTTTTGTTTCTCCCCTTTCTTCTTCCTCTTTCTGTGATTTCAGAATTAGGGCTTTTCAATGTAGATTTATAGGGTTTGTATTGCTAAATATAGACCTAAGACATCCAACCAACGAGACGATTAGCATAGTTGGATCCCAATCCATGTGGGCCCTAACATGAATTTAAAAAAAAACAGATTTTTTTTATCGGTGCACCTAGAGTAACTTAGCACACCACATAAGTAATGTGATAAAAATTTAATATATGTTTTTTTTTATCGGTGCGCCATATGTAAAATATGGCATGGATTTATACTAAAAAACTAACACTGGACGATTTTTATTATTTTATCATGGTTAACCAGTGTGGTCATTGACATGTAACACATCAGTGCTCCTAGTTGACATAGAGCACCATACATTCTATTATACTATTTTTGTGGTGCATTTGGAAGACAACCACACACCTTCGTCGGTGCATACACCATGAATGGTGCACCGGTTTCTTGAGATTTTTTTTTTTACTTGAAAAGTTGACAATTTATTTATAAATATATTATTGAATGATATGGTACAGGTTTTAGATCGATAAAGAAATGACTAAGAAGAGATCAATTAACAAAAATACTGATAACACATCAAGAAAAGAAAAAAAGGCAAGTTCTTTGTAAATTTTTTACAAAAAAATTATTTTTGAACTATATTTAAGTTTAACTAATATGTATTGTTTACTGTGTATCATGTAGAGCCACAAAATGACGAAGCTCGATAAGATTATTTCTGATCTAAGACCAGAAGAGTGTAAAAGCTTGATGGAAAAATTGCAAAAGGATGAATTAGGTGAATGAAAAAATACTATCAATCCAATATGAGTTTCTTTTTTTAGTTTTCATTAATAATATAATTAAAATTATTCGATAACATGTGTGAAAAATTATATTAATTCACATATGTTTAATGTTCTACAGGGACCAACAACTCAGAAAAGGAATGTTGTTCTAAGAAAAGAAAAAAATAGAACATGCAAATGAAAATGAATTGCTCCCAAGCTCATCTGGAGTGGCACTGGAGGTTAACGAAAGGGGGAAAAACTTTTACAAAAGTTTGAGGGATCTAGTGGAACGAATGTATAGACGTTCCTTCCACTTACAATATAAAAACCAATCTAATTATTCCAAGAACCAAATTTTATGTAAACTATAGGAAGAGTTTCCAGAGAATCGGTCAATGAGACATGTCAGACTTTTAATAGCAAAAACGTACAACAACAAAAAAGAAGGAATGAAAAAATAATATTCCTTTATATGTTTGGCTAGAATTATTTATAAATATCACTTTTGTTATACTTACTTTTCATATATGAATATAAAAATTAAATATTTTATTGTCATGTTACATTTTCAGGAAGATTATAAAAATCTCAAAAGATGAACGAGCTGATATCAGATATATGACAGTAGGAATGTCCAAAAAGGTGTATAAGGAGATGGTCAAAGAAATGGACAAAATTGCATCACGGGAGAAGCCATCTCAACAACAACGTGCTTCAAATGTAATATGTAATCATTGAATTTTTGGATCATTAGGTGAAATAAATAAACAATTTAGCATTAGATATTAATTTTCAAGTATTTTCTTGTAGAAAAGAAAAGAAAATGGAACCCATTCAGCACATAAAACAAGACGACAAGGAAGAAAAGGATTGATATCTAAGTTTGTGAGAAATTGTTACTTCCTTACAACAACTTAACTAGATTTCATTTTTTGTATTTTTTAAGTTGTTTTACAAAAATCATCATTGAATGTCTTCAAATAGGTGCTAACATACAAAGAAGAACCATCAAAGGAATTGATTGAAATTGGGTTAAATATGGGTTGTGCATATATGTTGGCATATCAAAAGTTAATTGTGTAATTTGTAAGCATCTATCGATCGTGTTTTACTTAGCTCCATCTATAATTAATAGAAAAAATAAATCTCTTATATTAAATATATGATTTGTTATGGGGTATAAAACTTGCAGGAAACAAAGTATGGCACTACGCCAACAGATCAAATCTTGAAAGATGGCATGTTACATGGTTTTGAAAGAATGTGTATAGTTTATGAGTCAATTGTTGCATTGGTACGTCATTTATTTTCGATTTACATTGAAATATATTATTTAATATTGCAATTTTCATTATTCTCACCAATTTATATACACTCATTATAGTTTATTTTTATGTTTGTATATGGAAGGTGAATAAAAAGAAAACAATCAATGACGTGAACAAAACATTTTTGAAAATAACCCAAGTCATGGAAGTAGCTCTAGCAGTGACAACAGTTCAAGCGAAGAATGACGATCACTATGTTTGGATATAAAAGCAAGGCGTTGTATTTTTTGAAAAATGTCTGTGAAATGAGACATTTTCTTTAATGTAATGGCATAGTGTCCCAATTTAAAGATAAAGGGATACCAATAATTGTCCCATTTTGTATGACAAAGAATGTCTTATATATATATATATATATATATATATATATATATATATATATATATATATAATAAAAAATGTTTTAATTTATTCTATTGTGTTCTCTATTGTTTCTATTGCATTCTCCGTTGCCGTTCTCAATTGCACTAATAAAATTTTAATTCATATGAATATTGTTATAAGATATATATATGTGTCGACTTTTGATGACTAATAAATTTTAAAAAAACCACAATAATTATGATATGATATAAAAAATTAATCCAAACATCACATTCAAATCCATTAATAAAAATTTAATTAACATGAATATTGTTATAAGATGTGTCGATTTTTGATGAATAATGAATTTAAAACAATCACAATAATTGCATTGTCAGATTTCAATGTTTCTAAAAAATACAAAATGAAAACTGGTGCGTATATTCTTATACCGATGCGCTTGTATTCTTAAGTGCACTGGCGCGTTTTTACGACCTATGGGCACAACAGAAATACCAAAACCAGTTAAAAATATCGAGGAATTTGTGTGGTACGATGCTCCAGTGCATTTATGTCTATATACGCACTGGTGCCGTTTTACGACCTATGATCACCGCACGAATACCGATACCAATTATAAATCTCGGTGCTTCTATGTGATACCATGCACTGGGGCGTTTTTGTGTCTATACACACTGGTGCATTTGGATGACCCATAGGCACCGCACGAATACTGATACCAATTATAAATCTCAGTGCATTTGTGTGATACTGTGCATCGAGGTGTTTATGTGTTGATACGCACCGGTGCATTTGTATGACATATTTGCACCACATGAATACTGATTCCAATTATAAATCTCGGTGCATTTGTGTGATACAACACACCAGGGCGTTTCTACAAGTATACACACTGGCACATTGATACAACCTATGGGCACCACTTAAATACCAAGACCAATTAGAACGGCCCCGTGTGTTGTATCACCAACACGCCCCGGGGCTTTGGCTACAGGTACGCACCGGTGCGTTAAATCCTGATTAGCGCACCGATGAAAAAAACATCCGTAATAACCTCTGGCTGCCCACTTTTTTTTAGTTGTGTTGAATTTCCATTAAAAACTTCGTCAAAACCTCCATACCCAGAAACAAATGTGGTAGCATATGTTTTTTTTTACAATTTTGGCCAATTTTATAATACTAAAACCTCCTTTATAGCCTCCGCTAGAGGGTCTTTTCCTTGTAGTGATATAAATTGAGATCCAAGGTATGGACATAGCCATCTAGCAATAAGGATCAGCAAATAGACTTAGTTATGGTCGCAGCCATCCAGTCGAAAGAGTCATGCAAAAATTCATAATAAACCATAATATCCCGCAGCCTGGGTCTTATTAGACAAAACCCAAGGTCTTGCGCTCCATCTTGACCCAAACACGTACAATTTCAAGCATGAAAATACATGAGCTAAATTCGAACAAGAAATAAAATTACCTGATTACTAGCCAATGATTAAAGTTGTTAACAGGCACGAGAGAAACCACCAATAATGACAATGAATCTCAAGGTACAACAGGTACAATCCACAAAATGTGAACAGTGATCTGGCGTCGAACACCCATAGAATCACTCGATTGAAGGCAAATGATGTGGACCTGTCTTCGAATGCGAAGAACATGCCATTGAGGCATGTAGGTTCGAAGGTACCGGAAGGGAGTCTCTAGATCAACTTCCTAGATAATGAGTTGGAGTCGACAGGAAGTGACCCAGTCGAAGGATGGCCATAATTTTTCCCACATCATCGACATGAGACAGAGGAACATGATGATAGTGAATCAGGACCAACAGAGAATCAGAGGGAGGTTGAAAACTGCAAAGGAAAACTTCTCTTGAACATATTAGCGACATGACACTGGATTTGGTAGTATTTGACATCAAAGGATCTGAGGTCATGATGACGTGGAAAAGAGAAAATGAGAGGTCAAAACAGATTACCCAGACCCATGGAGGAAAAAATGACGAAATGAGATGTCCCCAACCTGACACGAATGCAGACGAGTGTCATGTTCAAGAGCGACATACTGCCAACACAACTAAAAACTGGTTCCATTTTCCCCCACCATTTCTGGTGAGTACCCCAATTATTTTTTAAAACAAGCTTGAATGGGATAGCATATGCTTGCAATGTAAGTTTGGCCTTCAAAAAATCCATCCTAGTACATTTTACGAGCCCTAGGAAGGAGGAACCCTAGTAACATCATGGTGACGATTTTCAATGTTATCAGGTTCTAACGAGTCTGAAAAAGGAAGAACTCGACATATTTTCATGTTTAGAGAGTTTGAAAAGAGGTGGAAAAGAAAACTCCAGCAGGTCCCTTTTTGTAAATAGTCCCTCAGATCTGAAAACGTAGAAAACAACATTTGAAATAACCTCTTAGTCATGATAGGCTAAGGATTCCTTTTTCTTAAATAATCTATCCCAGCCTGAAAAAGGGGTAAACATATACTGGGTAGATATCGTTTCACATCCATTTAACGAGTTCAAAATGACAAGAGTCTCGGCAATATTTTCAGTTTTAGAGAGTCAGAAAAGAGCTAAAATATGACTCTAGTAGTGACTTTTTCTTGTTTTTACCGAGTCCAAAAAAGTATAAAATACAACTCGTTACTTCATCACTATCTCAGCAAAAAACTTGTCACTTCACAACAGACAAACGTAAAACCCATTTCTCGAAATAACATAGTGAAATAATCAAAAAATATGTCTTAAAAACTAATTAGGGTTCGAAAAGCTATAAAATGCCCAAAATGATAAAAAATAATTAATTTTCACTTTTTACCTCTTGTGGAGCAATAATTACGCCTTTTAGACTGTCATTTTGCGATGGCGATAGCGGGAAATCCGACACACCAATCTCGAATCTGTCAGTTCCAGGTAAGAGCCGACATCCTTCCCTGCATTTTAATTCCTCTTTCACTACCTGCAACCCAAAATTTGAATTTCTATGGGGGAATTTGTAAAAAATAGGGAATGGCGGTTGCCGCGAGTATCGGGCATGAACTCGCGTCAATCGCCCAATTTTATGAACTAGGGCGCGCCCATTGGCACGATTGTTCCTAAAACAATCGCGCCAATCACGCAAACCATCATACCTTATAAATGCAAGCAATTAAGCCAAATTTCACAAATCAAGAGCTTTTAATTTTTCTAATGAAGTTCATATGAACATGTTTTCAGGTGTGAAGCGGAAAAATGGTGATCGAATGGAAGGAACGAGAACACAGTGAAGAAGACGAGCTTGCCATGGAAAATGAGAGATGCATGGAAGTTCTTAGAGACTATGGATTGAAAACATTCTTCATGACACCATGCCTCAGAGCTCAACCAGAGATGTTGCAATACTTGATCATTATATGGGATGAGGATAAGGAAAATTTCATTCTTTGTGATTAGGTTCTCCAGATCGACATTTCAGACGTATATTTCATAATAGGACTATCGCGGAGGGGGACAACACCAATCTTGACTGGCACCCAGCCCACCATGGAGAACATGAGCATGGTAATTGATAGGGTATGTCAAGGGGCACGGAAAGGACCAGGAAGTGGAAAGTGGATATCCAAACTATCCTAGACTTGGCACTAAAGGTAGTGCTACACACCATCAGACGAGCTGTGGGATCGTAGGCACTACACGTAGCAACAAAGACACAACTACTTCTTGCTGTAGATTGCTTGACACCGACCGTCTACAACTGGGCAGAGGCAGTGACAATCAACATGAAACATCAACTGACAAAGTGAAAGAAAACGAAATTGAAGCAGTTTGGCTATGGGTCCATTCTGGTATCGTTCTTCTTTGAACAACTACCAATATTTTAGTGATAGGAGGTGATAGTTCGGACACCACCAACACAGGAGCCACAGATGGCCCATTGGGTAGCTCTGATGCCAAGGTCAGGGGGTGGTCAACAGATGTCCTAGAGACCGGAATTTTTTTATTGGCTCCACCGACAGCTGATTTCCATGGAGGACTGGCCCTACTCTAGCATAGATTTCATTGGTTATCTTGACCTCCCACTCCCAGAGGGAGAGGATTGGGATGAAGCACTTGGTAAGACTCATTTTTTATTTTCATGAGTATTATGATTTTTTTTTTTATGTATGTTCTGACATTAAATCCATGTTTGTGTAGATGTTAGCCCAGAGAGACCTACATGTTTGTCTCTGATAGCGAGGTGAATCCCTCGTGACTTTGATATTTCCCCTCATGGTGAGAGGGGCGAGGAGGAGGAAATCATGAGCAACTTGGAGGGAATCACCCGAGGGGTCCCGGACTATGCGCGACTCGACGATGTTCCTATTGCATACCAGAGACACACTGTAGGGGTGTCAAACTGAGTTCACCGCTTGCTGAGGCGGCTTGTACGGGAAATGACATGCTATCACGAGAATCATGTCAATTAGACACTAGGTTTTATTTCTGCATATTTTTAAGAGACATGATGTCTTAGGATGTAACAGAAACACACATATTTTTTTGAAATTATGATGCACACTGATGCAAACATTCGATATATTTATATATACATCTATTTTCCTATATGGATATTTTTCATGTGATGATGATTTTACAGATTACACAAATTTCTATCTAATACAATGTTAGCCACTATATCAGTTAATTTATTCATTCGCCTAGGAATATGTTGATATGTGATATAGTCAAAATGTCTTTCTAGTAAACGAATACGTAAATACAACCTTAGAATGTGAGGGTTTCGAACTGAATAATGTCCATTAAGTTGAGGAACGACAAGCTGCGAGTTTAGATTTACAACCAATGCATGTATGCTAAGGGTAATTGCCTTGGTTAATAGTTCAATGACAACACTATACTTAGCGACATTTTTTGTAGCTCATCCTAGACAGATACCTTGCAGATCTATCAACTCACCAGCAAGATCATAAATCACCCAGGCTGCCAAAGACAAGTTCAGGGTACTGTGGGAAGCACCATCCACAAAACCGACATAATGGGTAATAGGAATTTGCACAATAAGCAATGACCCAATAAGTAGGAAAACGGTCGCAAAGCACACCAAGCCAAAAATGTACAAAAATGAAAAGAACACCTATGTACAAAACATGCACGAATGAATCATGCATAATATTTTTTAAGATACAACCCATTTCTAGGCTGATCCAGAGGATGACCTTCGTAATCAATGAGTTCATAGGCCCCATTCCTCAAAACACGTTTGAAAATATAGGGCCCATGCCACATGGGTTGAAATTTTCCTGCCCCTAGCTTATCATGAGCTTGGTCATACAGGAGGATGAGGTCTCCTTCTACGAAGGATTGAGCAGAAACTAACTGGTGAAAATGAGCTTTGACCCACTTCTTCTATGCCTTGATGACCAAAGCAACAAAGTGGCGAGTTTCATCTAGCCTTTCTAAGTAGAGAGGACGCTTTTCTTCAGGTGAAGTGTTGGTCAGTAATTCAATAGCCAACTTGAGGGAAGGTATTTCACACTCAATCAGAAGGGTAGCTTCCAGACCGTAAATAAGCTGAAATGGAGTGAATCCGGCCGCATCCTTAACTGAGGTTCGGTATGCCCAAAGAGCCAAAAATAACACGAGATGCGAGTTGGATTTGTGCATCCTAGTCGTATGTTGAAGCATGGTGACAAGAACTTTATTCAAGGCTTCAACCTGGCCATTGTCTTGAGGATACTACGACATTGACCTGTCGTGACGTAGACCCAACTTGGAAGTCAACTCCACCACCATATAATGTCAAAAATGGGAACCATGATCGGTAACGATGGCTTGAGGGACACCAAATCTAGAAATGATGTAATTGAATATCAACTAAGTTGTTGTCTTACTGTCAGCCGCAAGTGTAGGCATTTCTTCGTCCCATTTGGTGAAGTAGTCCACAACTACGATAATATAAGCATGCCCCCTGGCTGAGTGAGGGTTACACGTCATAAAATCGATGCCCCACTTCGCAAAGGGAACAACGGTAATGGTAGGGTGGAGATGTGCAGGCGGCGCGCGCATATTGTGTTGATAGATCTGGTAATCATGACATTTACGAATAGCAACAATGTAATCCTTGAAGATGGAGGGCCAGAAATACCCAGCACGAAGAATGGTCTATGCAATGGCATAAATAGACATGTGACTGCCACAGGCGCCACTGTGATGGGCTTTCTCAGCCTCCTCGAGAGTCAAACACCGACGGAGAATGGAATCTACTCCGATGCGGTAGAGTGTATCTCCGACTATACGATAAGGTTATGATTGATGACAGATGTGTCGACAAGCATCCTTCATAAACTCAGATAAAAAGTAGAAGTATGAATATATATATGATGATATCACCATACCAAAGATCAATGGTGCTAATCAGAAAAAGTGTATCGCCCTGAATGCATTCCTCAGAACCAAATGGAGCGGAGTCATAGGGGAGGGAGTAGATAAAATCGGGAAAGATTAATGATTTCTTTGACTTGGCAGTAGTAAATTCAAAATGTAACTCTTCGAGGATAAAAATCCACTTCCATTACTTGCCCCCCAACAATTGTCGAGACAATATATAGGTCATTGGGTTGCAGTCGGAAATCATAGTCACAGTATGCAACAGAATGTAATGATGAAAACGTTGAACTTCTTTGATGACACCCAATGCTAACTTCTTGACATGGGCATAATGCATTTTGGTATCGATAAGGTTACAAGAGAGGTAGTAAATAACATGCTCTTCACCGTCATCATTGTCTTGCACCAAAACCATGGAAATCGTACTGAAAGTGATGGCTAAATAGAGGGAAAAATCACGATGATAGTTCAGAGGACGCAATAGAGGAGAGTTGAAAAGCAACGTCTTCAGTGCATCAAAATACTTCTAGGAAATATCATCCCAAAGGAATTGGATGACCTACTTTAATAACCACGTGAATCCTTTAGCCACTTCAACATAGTTAGGTGTAAAACGACGTAAAAAATTAGCTTTCCCCTGCAGACTCTACAACTGATGTAATGAGGATGGAGAGGGGAGATTATAAAAGCCTCAAATTTGAGCAGATTGAGGTGAATTCCATCTTTGGAAACGATAAAACCCAATATTCTACCGGAATTGATGTAGAAGACGCATTTGTACAGATTTAACTAGATGTTATAGCGTCAATAGAGAAGAAATATTTGACGAAGATGGTCAGGGTGATCCTTACGTTTAGCTGAATGAGCTAGAAGGTCATCCAGATAAGGCTGAACAATGTGTTTAATATCATGAAAATCATATGACATCTCTTGTTGAAATGTGGCCCCATCATTTTCAAGCCAAAAGGGAGCTTTTTGTACGCGAAAGTACCCCAAGGATAGATGAAGGCAGTCTTATGTTGATCAGTCAGGAGAATGTTAATCTGGTTGTAGCCATAAAAATCGTCCATCAGGGAAAAGATCGCGTAGTCATCAATGATTTTATCAATAAAGGGAGTAGGATAGTTATCCTTAGGACAGGCCCAGTTTATGTCACAATAATCAACACACACCCTATGGTACCTTATTTATTATCTATAGGGACAATGTTGGATACCCATTTTGTCAAGGGAATCAGATAGATGAAACCAGCTTTGAGAAGTTTTTCAACTTCACCCTTAATGGTGGCAGCCTTTCAAGGGTGCACAAGATGAATGCGCTGATGAATAGGCTTCGAACCAGGGTAGGTAGGAATCTCATGTACCACTATGCTGGGATCGATGCTGGGAATCTCTTCATAGGACCATGTAAATACATAAAATAACACGCGGAAAAGGCTAGTATAAACCTGAACTTCATCGGAAGAGCAGGCGACCTCGATATGGATGTTCTCGAAAATTCCTGGTTTCACGGAAATGTCGATAGGCATCGTTTGCGTGATGTTACTCAAGTTACCCTCCGTAAAAACTTCATGTGTCAGAATAGGCATTTGAAGCGGAGGAGAAGGAACCTGATATGCAAACCTCTCAAGACACGTAGAAATGGCCACTAGACCAGGCATGAACAAGGAACGATGATGGCTATCACCCCACGGAGGATCCTCAAGAGACATAGTTTCCACGATGGATTCATCAGAAGGAAATATCTCTTTCAAGGGATCAGGTGAATCCAAATTTCCAAGCCAAGGGGATTGAGAATAAGTGTCAAGAGACATGTTCAAAGGAGCATGATCATGAGGCGGAGGCTCTCAAGCCGAAATAATTTCACAATAGTCAATCTCGATTGGACTTAATGGCATCAAATCTCCGAAGGAATCAATCTGTTCAGGTGAAGGGATGATCCATGGGTTGTCAAACAAAGATATCATATTAATATAAACAATGTTGGGTGGAGGAAGAGGAAAAATACCCATGAGGGTAGGATCTTTGAAGAGACCCAAACCTATGCTCTCGTAGGGAGTATGAATTTGATCCACATGCGGAATGTTGTTCTCGGAAGAAGAAGTGAAGAACGAAAATTGATCAACAGTAACAATCTTTCCTTCATGCGGGAATTTCATAATATGAAAGAGGGTGGAAGGAACACACAACATGGCGTGAGTCCAACTACCACCGAGGAGAAGATTTTAACTGAGCCTGGCGTCAAATACTTCAACCTCGACATTGACTATATTCCCTTCTAATGTAATCAGAACGAGAAAACCAAGAGGTTTAGATTCGATTACATCAAATTCTTCAAAGGCATTTGGTGATGAATTCAGAGCTGGAGAACCAATGGCTTTCCAACAAGCAAATGACATGACCCACGTGGATGCACCCTCGTCCACAACCACCCGATGGATATTCAGACCATTAAGACCAACTTGTATGATGAGTTCAATTTGGTGCGGGAGTCGTGGAATGAAATTCTCCAAGTCGAAAGCGAGAAGGCTAGAATCAGCAGGATCAACTCCGCTGATCACAGATAACAAAATCTTTCATTGAGATGAACAACTCTGAAGTACTTCTAATGCAGACATTACAGATGGCCCCTGAGCTAGATCCTAAAAAATGTTGTAATTTTGAGCAACACGGGTGTTGGGATTGTAAGAATACTTATGGATTATACCTTTAGAAGGTGATCATACAATGGGCTCAGTACTGGGCCTTTCAATCTGAAGAGGGCCAGAAACAGGCGGAGGAGGAGGACCATTAGCAATCTCCTTCGCTGCTGCCTGACATGATCCAGTATAATCTTTCAAGCTAGTAGCAATAGAAATGGATGCAGAATCGTTCATCATGAAAACATGAGAGCCAAATGCGGTAGAGGATTGAGGTTTCTCTACCATCTCGATCTTCTGTGATGGGAAAGGTTATTTTAGAACTTCCATAGTTCCCTGGGTGCCTTTGAGAAATATACTTACTTCGGCCCATCGAGGGTGGTCCTTGGTCTAGTTCTCTTCGTCACAAATCAAACAAGGGTACTTCGGCTTCCATTGTGAACCATTTTCAGCACAAGGTTTAGACACATCCTGTTTCCAGGTATTGGCTTTGGCCTGACCTTTACCCTTCTTTTTCCCCTTGGAAGTTTTATTTGCCGGATTGGCCTGAACAACATTGACTTCTGTGGTAGAACTAGAATTCAGGGTAGGCTGAGAAGCAGTGTCATTGGAAGGATTAGAATTTTGCTTCCCAGGATTCAAAGATGAAGACTTCCGAGAATTTTGAGACAAAGAACCGATGATGCCATCAATGGATGGCGTCGCCACCACTTTGGAAGTTCTAAGTCAAGGAGCATCAGGCAAGATATCATACAACGTGCCAGACCGAGAGTACACAAGATCAAGGTACTGGGCACAAGCAATGGCCTGTTCTTTGGTTACACATGCCCCCATAGCTATGTCTTTAGCGATTTGATTGACAAATGAGGTAGTGAACCAGTCAGTCAGAATCTGATCAGGAATATCAAACTTGATCAAGTGACGACGACACCTCCATTCATGAATATGATCCGAGATATGAGTAGCTCGGTCCTGTTTCAAGGATGTGAGGAGGTGTCTCCCGGTCTCATAACGAACCGGTAAATAAAAATGTGTAAGAAATGTGATGGCTAAAGAGTTGAAATCTTGAAAAATGCCACGAGATAATTTAGTGTACCACTTTGCAGTGGCACCAGTAAGAGTCCATTGGAAACGACAGAGTTAGATGGAATCATCAACCCAAGAGTTAGAGGAACACCACAAGTGGTAGGTCATAACATGTGCTTGGGGGTCTTCTCTGGACTTGCCTTTAAACTTAGGACAATCACCAGGAATATTGGCTGGAACTAGAGGCCAATATGGGTTATGAAGAATTGGATCGTTCATTAACTTTGACACACCTGGCAGCTCCAATGTAGCGAGCAATGGTAATTGAGGATTAAAATGCATTGATAGTCGTTGATAAGGACCGATGTTAACATTCCACCTAGGCTGGGAGAAATTCTACCCCATATTTTTTTTCCCGAAGGATTCTGACCATAGGGGTTATGAGCATGATAGTTATTCCCATACTGGGGTTGAGGACCAGGATACTGATTCTGAGCATACCATTGGGGTCCCTGCTTAGCAACATATGGATTTTGTTCCAGAATGTAAGCATTTCCTTGAGGTGGATTATACACCATCTGGGATTCATTTTGAGGGTAATAAGTGAAGCCTTGGAGCGTACTATATACAGCCTGATATTGACCTTGAGGAGGGTAATTTGTGCCTTGGGGTTGAGCAGGTGGACCCTACTGAGAAGGTTGAATGAGCTACTGGGCTAGTTGAACGGGTTGAAGCAGCTGTTGGGCTGGTTGAACAGGTTGAACCGGCTGCTTAGCGGGTTGAATCGTCTGTTGAGGCTAGGCAGGCTGTCCCTGCGGAGAAAGTTGGCCTAGATACTGAAGGCCATTGGGTTGCCCTTGTGGAAGAGGTTGGCCCGATGTTTTCGATGGAACAAGTTGTCCCTGATAACCAGGTTGACCCGAAGCAGGACCATAGGGTTTTCCTTTTTGCACAAAGTTCTGGCCTTCTTGAATGTAAGGCTCCTGCTGTTGTACAAAAGGTTGTCCCTGTGGTGGACACATTTTCCCACCAGGAATGTAAGATGCTCCTGGTTGATATTGATATTGAGGCTGACAGGAAGGACTGTAGGGTTTCTGGACCAAAGGTTGACCCTGTAAGGGTTGGCCTTGCAGACCATAAGGTTTTCTTTTTAAGGGTTGTCCTTGTAGACCTGAGGGTTGTCCTTGTATCAAAGTCCCTTGATGAGGAATAGTCTGATAGGGATCCACCAAAGGTAGATAAAAAACCTAATTTGGATCGATAGGAGGAAAATATACTGGATTACCATAGAAATCATAGTGATGCGGAGGGTTGACAAGAGGTTGGGGCTACTGAGAACCATGAGAGTTCTGCTGCTGAACAACCAACATATACTCTTCAAAATTAAGATCACCAGGAATAGCAGAGGAAGTCGTAGCAACACTAGAGGTAGGTGTGGCCTCCACAGTGTGAGGTTGTGATTTACCCAGGCCAGGATTGACAGGCCACGTAGGATTAAGAAAGATAGACCTGTGAGTGTGAAAATATCCTAACGACTGATGTGTAACAACCGGTGCAGACGAAGTCACACAGACAGTAGGTTGGACTAGGACAGATGTAACAACAGCCAATGAACTGGGTGTGGAAGGAAACATTCCTAACGAAGGAAGGATCGAACTCCTGGGAGGAGTCAATGTACTGGACTGTGCTATGGATGCAACAGTAGAAATAATATGACTCAAAGTTCAATAACCGGGTGGAAGTGACACCGATCCGAGGAGAAGATTGATCAGAATTTAAATATTATATCCAAAGTTCAATAACCGGTGGAAGACACCGACGAGGAGAAGATCACCAGAAACACAAGGGAGATCTTCCAGGAAAAGTTGATATTCCCCTGTAGAAATAGGAAATCCTTCACTGCCAACAAGACTCAAAGAATCCATGTCTGACGAAGTTGTAAGATTGTCGAAAAGACGATGAGGACTGGGAGGTATAGCAGTGACTATAAATGGTGAATCTTAAGTAAGAGGAGGGATTTCTTCCTCACTCCCAAAACTAGACCAAGCACCCTGAGGAGGCCAATTGAATTCAACTGACTCTTCAGGAGGAGACCAGGTAGCAAGAGGAAAGACAGTTGCGAGAATAGGTTGCGAAAAATCAGTAATCCTAGTGGACTGAGGATTTTTGAAAGAAATGTCAGGAAAATAACTACCACTAGGAGGCAGTGAAGAAGATGATGAAACTGGTGGTTCCGCCATTATGACAATACTTCAACGGAGGAATGAAAGAGAGATATGCAATTCAAGGCTTCAATATCAAACTCTAAGGAAGTAAAAAAACAAGGCAAGTATAAAAATTTTAACGGGCATGTAATCATGGGTAATTAATTTTATGACATTGGAACAAAAATTTTTTGTTTCATGTTTTAAGAGTCGAGAAACAGACAAAAGATGACTCTAGTCACTTTCAATTTTAAACAAGCCTAAACGGACAAGTGCTCGATGATCTCTTCTCTTTTTAAGGAGTCACGAAAAGATCGAAATGACTACTCAGGTAAACTAAGAAAGAGGGTGTACCAAATTTCCATGGACTACCATATACACCTTGGTGATAAAATGAAAGATAAATGACCAAGGACTTAATGTACGTGAAGGTAGTCTCCCCGAATGTTGTGTTCGGTGTATCACAATTACAGGGTGGTAGACTTGGCTTCCTATGGATAAAATATTTTAACCTATGAGGGCATCCCTTTACATACGTGATGGTACGGGGAGCACAAGTCTGTACTAGTGTTGTTTGAAGCCAGATGGCGAATGACAGCTACTAGGTTTAACAACACTAGAACACGTCTCTAGCCTAGACCGCTAAAAATGTTTGCGTTAGGTTCCAATGCTTCCTTAGGTTAATTGAATGAATTTTATAGTTGATCTTGAATTAATGTTTTAGTTTCCTATCGAATTTTGATCTCAAATTCCTAAATGCATGCTATATGCAAAATAACACCATTTTCCATTCGATGAATGCTAACTAAAGGATAAAGATCTTTCAGAAAGAAGCAAACAATGAAAGCATATGAAGAAGTCCCCTAATGCATCTAATACAACCTAAACGAACAACAAAAAAACTCTTTCCTATTCCATCAAGTACTAGTTATGCAAAATAAAATTTTCATTTATGATGCAAATGAAAGAATGCAATTTTTTATTTTTTAATGAATGAAGCACACGATGCACTAATTACATTAAAATAAAAAAAAACACTAGTTTTTAGTATTGCGAATGTATATATCTAAACTGAATGATTCAAAAGAAATACAAATAGAAATTCACTCAAACCAATGATGCACTCCTTCAAACGAAGAGAAATCTTTCAAAATGACCCAAACGAGCAATGTGATCTATGCTCGAAACATCGAGATGGAGAGTCAAACGGAAACCAAAGGGATCATCAAAAAAACCAAAAAAATCAAAGGGATCAGGAAAGACTAACGCAACTGATCAGGGAGTCGAACCAACCAAAACAACAAGACTCAAACTGATCAGTGAGTGAAAGGCACCTAGAAACCCTAGGGCTGTCAACTACACCGATGAGAGAATGGACAAACAGCTGAGAAGAGCAAGCCTACAACAGTCAAAACAACTCGAAAAAGACCAATTGAAAATAAAGAAACAATCTAGACCCAAGCACAACTGACCAAAAACTCAACAAAAGGGTCAAACCAAATCCTACAGGATTCAGCGCGACTGTGAGGCAGTAATCCGCGCCAAACAAAGGTTGGCGCTACTGCAACAAAAGCAACAAGCACCAATTGGCGCAAATGTTCAACTGAAACTCACACCAAGCCGGATAACCATGGGAGGAGGGAAGAAGTAGTGAGAAGAGGTCAATCTTGACACTCTGGATCTGAACAAGATGATTCCAGACAATCAAACAAGCCAAAAATGATAGACAAGAGAGAAAATGACCGAATTCGAACGGGAAACAAAACGACAAACTCACATTGCTCCCTAGTGGAGTCACCAATTTGTTGTGTAGGTAAATCCTCTCTGCAGACAGAGACAATCCCTCTAGCCCTAGAGTGGGTCTAGCAAAAAAGGTACAAGCTAAGGTGTAGGTTCCTAATTAATGAATGAGAAGGACAGGGTAGATTGACCTACCTGGAGTTCAATGCTGTCGTCGCTGTAATGGTGGTGGCTTCTTGATCTCTGCTTCAACGGGTCACAATCCTTCTGCAACGATGCTTGAATACCTGTACGAAGATCAGAAAACAAGAGCAGCATACAAGATAATGATTTCATTCCTAATCAACTAACCAGTCAAGGAGGGTTAAACATATTGTATCAAATAAGCCATATCAACATAAGATGGGAACCAGACAATAGTCATGTGTATATATAAATAGAAGAAAGTGTTATAATAAGAGCCTTGACATCGCAGCCTCCTTTAGCGGGGTTTAGTCAACAAGTTTCTCGAAGGATCGTCAGGAATTCGGACAGGATGCGGACACAAGCCTAAGCTCTCTCTCGACAAAGGTCTCTTCCATTCTATTTCTCTAGCAATGTTTAGGAATTCTCTTCAGCTATTCGGCTATGATATGTTCAGCTAGTGCATCAATGTAAGATAGCTTTATTTATAGAGGAAGAGGAGGAGGTTGGGATGCCTACAATGATGGGAGGGAGGCCTTATCCCTTTGGTAGTTCCCCAAAAGGTGGAAACAAGAGGCCAAATGAGGGGGTCCATGGTTATTCAGTCGAACAACTCCACCTGACTCGCCCACAAAGTTGTTAGGATAGAAAATTCACCTCTATATTTAAAAAAAATTCCATAAACAACTTGGCATGGGTAATGCACTGGGACAAAGAACCAATGAGTGCGGGGCCCAGTGTTAATATTTCTCATCAGCGCGAGGGCATAACGGGCTACTAGAGCCAAGGCAAAAACATGTGTTTCTGATGATCTTCTCAGGGAATTATCAACAGAAGAAATATTTTCCTCATGGAAAGGGATGCAATGATGGTATTTGCAAGGCATGACACTGCTTATTAGTCACAGAAATGATCCTCCAATCTGCGGGATGGGGATTGCAGGGACGGTGAAAAAATGTTGTGTAACACAAGGCCATATGCCTACAACTTAAAGTCCTCTTGCAATGTTTTCCTTGCATAAATCGGATTTTCCATGCATGTACACATAGATTTCCCACTCGGCATTTTAATAAAAATTTGAAGCGACACATCTTCAAGCATATCTAAGGATTGATATCCAAGATTAGTCCACTTATTGTACTCGACTAGTAAATTCAAGGGTGGATTGGGAATCCAAGATAGGTTTTTTGAATATTAGTAGGGAAAGGAGTTGAGAGCCTCCCCATCATCGCAAATTCCAATAACTCTAATCCATATAGTTTCTAAAATCCTACATATCTGAAAATCTCCATGAGTTAATAAATTGGCAAGGTCCTCGAGATCTATGATGGGAGGAGGATATATATCTTGTGACCAATATTCCTCAAAGATCAAAATCCTTTGACTGTTTTCAGGGCCCACATGCGATGAAGCCTTGGCTCTCTGATATTGTAGAGTCCACCAATTAGTCTCATCGTACGCAGTATGTCAACGAAACATGTTGTAGATCGGTCCTTCGGTAGTAGTCACACGCTTTTCATCATATTTCAAACAAATCTACCAATTCATGCTCCCAGACCTTAGATCGATGTGGAAAAGCAAGAAAACCAATCTTTGAGATGCATTCCATCTCACTCTCAAGGTAACATGGCCAAATCCAATATAAAACAGTGTAGTTATCCATAAATCCACTCTTTCAAAATCACCATCAGTCCCAAGAAGAGCAAGGGCTTCATTATTTACCAAGTTAACCTTTCGCATGGTTAAATTTATTTTTAATTTACACATGAATTTTAAAGTTTAACCATATTAAAATAAATCCCAAATAAAAAAATTTGACATTATATTCAAAATACTTATTTATAACCTATAACAAAACTCTTTAAAATTTGAATAAAAATAAAAAATTCCCATAGTACCCTTTAAAACAAAACGTTAACATTTGACTTTATAATAAAAATAATTATTTATAACTTATTACACTCTTTGAAATTAAAAAATAACTAAAAAATTCCATCATTAACTCATAACTAAACTCTTGGTCCAGTAAAACTAGTTGAAACCAAACATTAACATTTCTCTTTATATTCAAAATATTTATTTAAAGCTTATTACAAAACTTCTCGAAATTAAAAAATATATGGTTAAATTATAACTAAAGTTTTCCATTTAAAAACTCGTTAAAATCAACCATTAATATTTAACTTCATATTTATTTAAATATTATCACACAACAGTTAAGAAAAAAAAAATAATAAAAAAAAATAAAAGTTAAAATAAAAAATTTCAAGGTATTGCAGAAAAACCTTTAAACTCACGAGGAACATTTAAAAAATGCATGGATCAATTTTAAGGAAGTTATTGCGTTGAAAGACGTTCTTGGTAGATACGTTGTAATGTTTAACATTCTGATTAGGTTAAAATCAAATAAAAATAAAATAAAATAATTAATAATTATAATTATCAATAAAATACTTTAAGTCAATTATATTAATAAAACTAAAAATAAATATAAAATAAACTTCCAAATAATCTTGGCACGCTCACTTGAAGGAACACAAGGTGTCCTAGGTGACATAACAATGTATCATGTAGGTGAAATTTTGGAACTTGCTTATCTTCTAGTAGTGTCTAGTATGTGTTATTGAATTATGGATCTCTCTTGTACAAATGCGGGCACTCTAAAGTCTTGTGCCCATAAGAGTCAAGCATAATGGTCAGCACCATCACTGGAGGTTGGCTGAGGCAGTCTGCAAAATTATTGGTGCGTCACTTCTTACACATAATGTTAAACTGGAACTTTTCCAGCTATGTGGACCATTTCTGATAGCGATCGTTCTGCAACTTCCCTTGTGTTTGTATGAACTATAGGATTTAGTGGTCTGTGTCGATGATTGTTTCCTTCCCCATAATGTAATTTTTCCATTTTCGGCAAGCCTACACAATAAAATATATCTCTATGTCATAGGTGGGATACTTTTGCACTATGTCTGAAAGTGTCTCACTCTAATATGCCACTAGATGCTCCTACTGAGTAAGAACTGCACCAATAACATAGTCAAAAGCATCTGTCTCAATCTCAAATGGTTGTTGTAGGTATGGTAATGTGAGCACTGGTGCAGAGTAGAGGCAATGCTTCAACTTGGAAAACACCTTCTATTGGGATTCATACCAAAATAATTTTTCTTTCGCTCCACCCTTGGTGACTTGACTCAAAGGCCAAGTGATATGAGAGAACCCCACACGAGCTTTCGGTAGAAATTGGCAAGACCTAGAAAGTTGCAGAGCTCTGTTAGAGTGGTTGGGGATGGCTAATACCGAATGACTTGTATCTTGGCTGTGTCCACATGCACACCCTGCTCATCAATGATGTACCCCATATATTGAACCTCGGTCATGCCAAGAGTTCATTTCTACAAATTGGCATAGAGATTTTCTCGTCACATAGTTTGGAGGACTTTTTGAATATGGCAGAGGTTCTCTTCCCAACTCTGGTTGAATATCATAATGTCATCCAAATAAAACACCAAAAATGATTTGGTGAAGGGTCACAAGATGTCTTCCATCGGCCTCATGAATGTTGAGATGGCATTAGTCAACCTGAAAGTCATGAAAAATCATTCAAATAGGCCCTCCTTGGATTTGAAGGCATACTTCCACACATCCAAGGGTTCAATTGGTACCTGGTGATATCGAGACTTGAAGTGGATCTTGCTCAAATATTTGTCTCCCTTGAGTTGGTCCAAAGGTCATAAATATATAGGATTGGATACCTATTCTGGACAATGATCTTGTTCATCACCTGATAGTCAATACAGAGTCTCCAGGTCCTTTTGTTCTTCTGTACCAACACGATTGTGCTCCCACAGGGTGATGAACTTGGCTTGATGTGCCCTTTATAAAAAAACTCCTGAATCTTCCTTTTGATTTCATTGTTCTCTGGAATAGAGCATCAATAAATCGATCCATTGGGTAGCGATGCACCGGGGGTTAGATCAATGGAGTGCTTGACCTAACGGTGTAGAGGTACCCCTGTGGGTGAGGTGAAGATGTTCCTCTACTCATCCAAAACCTTTTCCATTTGCTGTTGTCGTGTATAGGGGCCTTGTCTAGAGGTCGTGACTACACTTTTCTTCTTGCGTTGAGGGAGAATCATAAAGAAAACAAATTTCCCAGTCTGGGAAATGAAATTACGTCATTGATTCATAGTGATAAAAGAGATAGTAGTAGGCGATGCCACCTCTAGTATCCTGTACATATTATTTCCCAAAGTAATAATAACAATGCGAGGTCTAGACTCATACACAACAGGCCACAAATATTATCACTTTAATTGGAAAGTATCCACAATCTACTTCCACTTGCAAATTGAGGTTCATATTGCAACAATAAGATTCAAAAGGCAAGGGTCTAACACGATATTATAAAAATGAAAATGGAAAAGAGTTTTTCATCTCACACACACATAAGTTAGGCTCTATATTCAATTTGAAGTCTTTACACTTCTCTCTACTTCATTCATAGAAATCCTCATCTTGTAGGTCTATGGGATTGGTCCTTACTTTGTTTTACTGATGCAAAAATATCCTTGTTTTTGTAGATGCTCAAGGTGGGAGGCCCTCTTTGAACTATGTTCATAGGCACAATATTATTCTTGGAGTAGCAAGAGGACTTTACCACATTCACACTAGGATTGAAACACCCATCATTCATGGCAACCTCAAATCGAAGAATGTTTTGGTGGATGAAAACTATGTGGCACATTTGACTGATTACAGTCTAGACCGGTTAATGACTCTCTTATTTGTTTCTCACATGATGAATGCAATTGCACTTGAAGGATAGAAGGCTCTCGAGCTCTAGAAGATCAAGCATACCAATACCAAGACAGTTATATACATATTTGGAATTATCTTGTTAGAAATACTCATAGGAGAGAAACCAAGCAACAATGAGAGCTCTCTTGAATTTTTAGATTTTCCTTCTATTGTGAACACTGTTGTATTGGAGGAGCATATCTTGGAGTTGTTTTATGTTCATATATTTAGGGGATTGAGAAGTCTTTGTATGTCAAACATAAAAAATAAATTGTGACTTGCCAAATCTTTAAATTGATAACATATAATCATCTGCCACAGAGATCAAACCAATAGTCTAGGAGCAGAAATGAGGTTTGGGAGGGGTAATTTTATTGGGAGAAACGTGCACAGATAACTCAACTAGAATAATAGGGATTTCCCCTTGCCAACTTACATTGAGACTCACCAATCTACCATTGAGAGAGTTCCATCAATTTCCACCCTAATTCCTTAAATGCATAATGATTTTTCTATTGTGTGGATCATCATTTTGAGAAAGTGTAGGATGTGTGGCGAGTTGGATGGCCATGCTTCCCCCCTTGTTTGAGTTGGGTGATGGCAATGGAGCCATATCTTTCCACGCTTTAACCTTGTTTCTCATCCCATCCGGGGGTTATAAAGATTTGTCCTTAAAAAAATGAAAATGATGGATAAATAAATGTTAGAATACATGTTAAAATGAATATTATTAATCTACTCACGATAAAAGAGACTTAACAATTAACAAGAAATAACATGGTTTTTTGGTTTTTGTCTTTGTTTCATGTAAGTAAGAATTTTATAACAACAATATATATGATATGAATTAAGTATGTTATTTATAAGGGGCTGGGAGGATAACAATCATTACTCTCAATTATTTGGAGTAAATTCAATTGACAATAATTAACAATTAATATTATTAGAATATTTTAAAAAATGTTTAAGAGTAATTGATAAAATTTGAATAGTTTTGGAAATCAAAGTTTGTGATACATGGTGGTAGTTGATTGCATTGTAAGGAGCTCTACAATCCAAAAATAGGAAGACGTAGTGATGCATATGAAAAAACATAATTTTGGCTCAATTGAAATAGTAATAACAATAATAATTACATTCAATTCAATTTATTATATTATTACTTTTTAACTAAATTTATATTGGTATTAACTCAAAAAATCAAAACATCAAGATAGAATTTTCATATGTTCATGATTTTATTGATTTCACTATAAGCGAACTTAATCTGCCACAAGGCAAACCAGATATAACGGTCACCTATGGAGGATACAACCTGAGCAAGATAAAAAAACTAATGGAAGTAAACAAGACTATTAGTTACTAAATCACAAATATAATCACTATTGTAATACATGACATAAAATCAGGAGTTCCAGGAAATCACAGGAGCATGATCCTTAGCAATGGAACCTGGAGGAGCTGGAGGATTTTCCTCACACTAGAGATGGCTCTCCAAGTGGGCTATCCTGGCATCCAAAATCTACAAGAACAAATGATAATACTGCTCGACACACTTGATGTCATTTAGGGAAGATAAAATGTTATACTGCTCCTCTTGTTTCTCCTTCGTAATTCTGCCTAGGATGGTTTTCAACTGCCAATGAAGGATAATGGAGTTAAAGTGTAGTTTTTGTCTTCCCCTGCTGTGACTAAGGCTAGGAACCCAATGGGATACCTCCTCAAGGATGTCACAATCTATGAAAATTTGATGGTATTCAGTAGAGAGGGAATCAGGATGGCGAATATCAACACGAATGTATAAAGGGATAAATGTTTGGTATATGGTCGCAGCCTCCTGTGTCTCTCTTTGGGCATGAGTTCTACCTTGGGGTCCATGGCCACCCCACTTCGGCAACCATGCAGTGCCAAGGCATGATGCTCAAGAGAAGAAAAATCCAAATACAAGGCTTGAGAATTGATACTCTAGGGGAAGAGTAGCAAAGACAAGGGATGCCAAGAAAAGCCTAAAATGATAATTGGAGGGAGGAAAAAAAAGAAAAAAAGGAAGATAGGCTGTGGGGGGAGGGGGGGAGGGGGCGGTGGGAAGGGGTCCTCGGGAAAGACAAAGCTTCAAACCATTTCGAACACACCACGAGTCATGAAGACAAAAACCAACAAACTATGAACACCAACCTAAATTGTAACCAACGAATTCAAGACCAAAAGATATGTGAAAAGAGCCAAGAGTCTCAGAAAGTACCCCAATAAACACGTCCCACAATGTCCCAACCTATGAAAGGTGTATCAATAAAGTTCGGGCCACATTAATGAATAACTCCAAAATATGGGCACAAGATATGCAAAGGAAATTGCTGGAAGTGGTGTACATATGATATTTTTTCATATATATATATATATATATATATATATATATACATACATACATACACACACACAGAGATATATATATATATATATATATATATATATATATATATATATATATATATATATATATATATATATATATATATATATAATATATATATATATATATATATATATATATATTAGATTTGATGAAGTTAGAATGTGTAAGATTAAATTTTTTGTGAAGGTTCTATAAATTCAACTTGGAATGAGAGTTCGAGTATATTGATTTAATGTATGATATATTTTCCATGTCTTATACTTTTTCATTTGTGGCCAAACAAAATATGATGCTCAATGGTTAAGAACTTGTGATTTCTCTTGTGAGATCACAGGTTCAAAACCGGCGGGGGGTAGGGTTGTCTTTGGCCAGTCATGACTAAGCTAGAGGGATAGACGTCCCGTTGGAGTTTGGGATCTGGATCTAGGCTTTGTACTAACCATGGTCTCCGGACGCCTCGGTCCTTGCGAAGTCATGAGTTACTGGTATATATGGCTTGCTGGCTGTTGTATATACCCTTGCAACAATTTTGATTAAAAAAAAAAAATATGACTTTTAATTAATTTGTAAAATTTTTAAAAAAATTTACAAATTACACCAAAATTTCTATAAAATTAAATATTAAATTTATTATTTTGAAAATAAAGAAATAATTTTTGAATTTAAAAAAAAAGAATGCTTGTTCTTTAATTAATGGATATACATGAATGGACTAATTTCATTTGGTTTTAAATCAAATTGTCAAAAATAAATTTGGTTTATAACAAAATAAAATAAAAATAAATAAATAAATAAACTTCACACCACCAAGTGTCCAGAAAAATTAATTATCCGACTTGATTTGTCACAAGCACTGGTTATTTACTTGTTTTATAGTTATTTGGTATATTTTTGTATGGTATTAAAGCAAGAGAAGAAACATTTCCATGTCAGATAGAATTAGACATGATGAGTAGGGAAGGGGATGATTCCTTGTATATTTTTCCAATGCCAATCATGGTTTCCAAGAGGTTTTGGTTTGTAGATATTGGATTTTGTTGACTGAAAAATATGAAAAATATGCCAGAGCCTCACAAAAATATTTCAATATTAATAGGTCAGCACGGAAGAAATGCAAGGGAGAAGCACGATAGGGAGCCACGTTGTAGCATTTTGGAGAAGATACCTATTTGCTTAAATGGTCAAAGGATGGGTTTTTTTGTTCAATGAAACTATGATTGATTGAATTTGAGGTGGGATGATCCTTCATCTCCTTTTCATCATTGGTTCCCATTGGTACATGATTGAAGGTTTCCTTATGCTTTAGTGATGATTTCTCAGCACTGATTTTTCTATTATATATTATACAGAGAACCCAATCATCCAAATAAAACAAGAAGAGTACTTTTAATTAGTACACAAATAAAATGAGAGAGAAAACGTGGAAAATATATAATTTATTGTGGAAAAAAATATCAACATAGGTGTCTAATCACAAAAAAACCCAACAAAGAGAAGACATAATTACTTACTCCTAAGTTGTCTTTATTCCTTACAAGATTGTTAATATCAACAAGGCCACTACAAGGTATTTTCCAGAAGGGCTTGAATACACCCTTATATTTCCATATACTATACATTGGAGGCTTGATAAAAGTTCCTTTTACACATACATTGACCATGACCAAGTGTCGTGGGATTGGAAGTCCAGGGCGTGTAGGAGTAAACAAAGAATCGAGCTTAAGTGTCATGTGACCAGGCACCGTGTCCAAGCACGAAGGTGAGAGAGACCCTGGTTGTTGAATGCTACAAATTGTTAGATCCCCCCATGTGTCTTGGAGATTTGGTACCCCAAAAAATTAGATGGAAGACGGGGAAAATCCTTCCTAATTGAAATACCAGGAAAATGTAATAGGGTGGAGTGGGAGGTTAAGAAGTTTGTGCATCAAGGTGGAGAATTCCCACATCTCATAAAATGAGAAAGTTATGAAACACAAGGGGTTCAAATAATTACCTGGGACTGAGGCCACATGGAGGGCGTGAAGGTGGATAACATCACACTGATATTTAGTTATGGTGACAACACCCTGGATCCCCGGACCCCCGAGATTTCGAATATATGACATGGTAGAGCGCTTGAGATTTAAGTCCAGGGTTGACATGGCGCACGAGGCCCATTCAGTGGAGGAAATTTTTGTGTGGCATGAACATCTCCAATTACAGTTCAAGGGGGAGACAAAGCCTTATTATGAGATGTACATTACCATGTAACCTCGGTACTTTCATAGGAGGCGCCCATGTACTTTGCAAGGGAGCCTTAGGGATACATTATTGAGATTTAATCAACGAGGTGAGGGGAAGTGGTGGAGCCCCGAGCTTGCTAAGTTAATGTTGGCTTGAGGGGTCATGACCTAGGTTCGAAGTTGAGGTTAACCAACAAAACCCTCTTACTACTGGCCCTTTCGAAAGTGACCTACTTGCGGAAGTCAAAGTTAATATGGTTGGAGGGTTCTCCATGTGACCTACATGCATTTAATATGGTTGGAGGATTCTCCATGTGACATGGATACAGAGAATTTTGTAGGAATTTGGCAACAGATAAAAGTGTTTCTAATTTGATTTATTTTTTATGTTTTCAATGGATAGTTTAAGCTGATTTGGATATCTCAAGAACTTCTAAATGATTATACTTCAAAGGCTTGAAATCCTATAATTTTGGTAGCGCTGAATTTGAAAATTTTGAAATCTGACTGCAAAAACATTAGATTCTATACATAATGTACTTAAATGTAGGCAATTAATATATTTTATATAAACAGAATATAAATTTTTTTCACAATTATCCATAATTGTAATGAAATTTACCTTATAATATTATATATTATTTTGAATATTAATTTTTTTACAGTTATTTATTACTCCAGTGAGTTTTTAAAAATCAAAATAGATTTGTGTTATAATAATATAATGTTAATTTGAACCGTTTTGTTTGGTTACATATGTTAAATATATAATATTTTTTTTTTGGTAAATATAAAAGAAAAATCAATTATGTAAGGGTATTTAATTTAGTTTTAATATTATTTTGATTTTTGATTTATTTATTTTATTTCTGGATCTCCATAAAAGATTAGAGAGTTTATAAAGTGCTTTTGTTTCTAGTTTTGTATTCTGAAGGGGATTTGTTTTTTTGGAAATTTTATTTTTCTTTATTTCATAAATCTAAATTTAAAATAGATTAATATTTCTGTGATTTTAGTCCATACATTATGTTTAATCATAAAAAAGTCAAAAAGAAAAAATACTTTAAATAGTTTAATAAAAATATACTATTAGTTTAAAATAGATCTATATTGGTGTGACTTTAGTCCACACGCTTATGTTTAACCTTAAAAAAAATCCAAAAAAAGGAAATACTTTAAATACTTTAATAAATATATTTAGAAATAATATAGAGATTTAAAATATACTCATATGATTTTACATTGTTATTATTAAGGGTATTAAAATATTAGAAAAAACACATTTTATTTGTTGGAAACCAGGTCACTACTAAGAGGGGGTTGTGGGAAGGGGACACTGGTAGAAAATATAAATTTTAAGAACTCTTCACCAATATATTAAACTATCAATAAAGTGGGGAGGGGATAGTGGTAGCAAACATACAACTTTTAAAAACTCGTGACCAATATATTAAACGATCAATAAATCAACATATAAGTAGTAAATATGAACACACAATTTCATCAATAATCAACATATAAGAGTCATGAAACATAAAGAAATCAACTCACAATCAGACAGATAAGTCTACTAACATCTCCATTAGTATGTCAAACATAAAAAAATAAATTGTGACTTACCAAATCTTTAAATTTATAACATATAATCATGTGCCCCGAGAGATCAAACCAATAATATTGTGAGCCGTATGAATTTCTCGGGATGAGGTAGGGATGTCAATGGGATAATATAGGGTTCTTGGTGAATTTCATCCTCTGCCACAATTTAGAATGGCTTTGTTATACGCCCACCTAAGAGTTATATCCATGTGTTCGAGTCCCATATTGCTATGCTCAATTTGAATTTCATCCAATTGCAATGATATTTATTACTTAGCCTCATTGTGTTCTAGAAGAACATTGTTGAGAAGGGCTTTGATAAATTTATAGTAAAGCTCAATGGTGTAGAGGTATTGGTTTTGGCATTCGTAAGTATGACTTGGATTTGGGACCCATTCTAAAATTTATGTTAATACCTATGTATTGTTTAGTTCATCCATGTTTGCAGGAACCTTTGTTGTAGCATGTTCGATTTCTTGTTGAATGTCATTAGGATTTTGGATTTGATAGAAATGATTTGAATTGTGGGAATGAAGGTGAGCTCGTGCGCTCCCTTCCACTATGTTGGATGAGACATAGTGGCTTGTGACCCTTTGATGTGAAGGGGTTAGGGATGATAAAATAAATCTGGGAGAGGATGGATGCATGAGACACCCCCCCAAAATAATGATGAATAAGAGACAAGGAAATGAAAGACCTAAGAGAGCAAAGACGAAGGGTGGGGCACCAAAAATTTAGAGTTATAAGAAAAATTTCTCTCGGCAATGAAGGTGTAGGAAGTGCACCTTCAATGGGGGAAGATAAAATTTTAGAGAATTAAAAACACATCCAAAGAAAAAACCAATAAACTCATATCCATGGTGGAAAATTTTCCGAGAGAAGATCTTGTCTAACATTGGACTAGGAGTAGGAAAACCACCATTTTAGACAAAAAAATGCTTCAAAAATCAAGACTTTTCAACTGACACATAAAACCAACAATTGTAAAATTCAAAGCAACCAAAAATAATTTCCAGAGATACTTGAGTGTAGATTTAGATTTTAATATGGCCAACACTGTGGTTGGGGGTACAAATACCTCGCAACCTATCCAACCCAACCAACATAAGGGCATTCCACACTAAGAGAAACCAACCTCCACTTAAAGAAAGTAAAGCATTTCCCAAAATCTAGCCTGTGTAAATTCTCCTCAATTTTGTTGAGTGTACGAGGCAAGAGCCAAATAATAGGCACAATGGAGGAGGCTAGGTCTAGAGTACTTGGTCCTACCCCCCTTAGAAGAAAGGAAACAATAGTGTAGGAGTAGATTTCAGGTTTGGGAGGGGTGAGTTTCTTGGGAGAAAAGTGCACAGACAACTCAACGAGAATAATAGTGGTTTCCCCTTGCCAACCTACATTAAGAATCACCAACCTACCATTGAGAGAGTTCCATCAATTTCCACCCTGATTCATTAAATGCATAATGTTTTTACTATTGCGTGGATCATCATTTTGAGAAAGTGTAGGATGTGTGGCGAGTTGGATGGCCATGCTTCCCCCCTCGTTTGAGTTGGGTAATGGTAATGGAGCCATATTCTTCCATGCTTTACCCTTTTTTCTCATCCCATGTGGAGTTATAAAGATTTATCCGTAAAAAAATGAAGATGATGGATAAATAAATGTTACACTACATGTTAAAATGAATATTATTAATCTACTCATGATAAGAGAGACTTAAAAATTAACAAGAAATAAGATGGTTTTTTGGGTTTTGTCTTTTTTTTCATGTAACTAAGCATTTTATAACAACAATATACATTATATGAATTAAGTATGTTATTTATAAGGATTGGGAGGAGAAAAATCATTACTCTCAATTATTTGAAATAAATTCAATTGAAAATAATTGAAAATTAATATTATTAGAATATTTTAAAAAATATTTAAGAGTAATTGATAAAATTTGAATAGTTTTGGAAATCAAAGTTTGTGATACATGGTGGTGGTTGATTGCATTGAAAGGAGCTCTACAATCCAGAAATAGGAAGACGTATTGATGCATATTAAAAAAAAAACATAACTTGGCTCAATTGAAAAAGTAATAACAATAATAATTCGATTCAATTGAAGTTATTATATCATTATTTTTTAACTAAATTTATATTGGTATTACCTCAAAACATCAAAACATTAAGATATAATTTTCATATGTTCATGATTTTATTGATTTCACTATAAGTGGACTCAATTTGCCACAAGGTAAACCAGATATAATGGTCACCTATGGAGGATACAACATGAGAAAGATAAAAAAAACTAATGGAAGTAAACAAGCCTATAAGTTACTAAATCACAAATATAAGAACTATTGTAATACATGACATAAAATCAAGATTTCAGGGAAATCACAGGAGCATGATCCTTGGCACTGGAACCTAGCATGATCCGTGGCACTGGAACCTAGAGGAGATGGAGGATTTCTCTCACACTAGAGATGGCTCTCCAAGTGGGCTATCATGGCATCCAAAATTTCCAAGAACAAATTCTAATACTACTCGACACACTTGATGTCATTTAGGGAAGAGAAAATGTTATACTGCTCCTATTGTTTCTCCTTCGTAACTCTACCTAGGATGGTTTTCAACTACCAATGAAGGATAATGGTGTTAAAGTATATTTTTTTTTCTTCCCTTGCTGTGACTAGGGCCAGGAACCCAATGGGATACCTCCTCAAGGATGTCACAATCTATGAAAAGTTGATGGTATTCAGTAGAGAGGGAATCAAGATGATGAATCTCAACACGAATGTATAAAGGGATAAATGATTGGTATATGGTCGTAGCCTCCTATGCCTATATCTAGGAATGATTTCTATCTTGGGGTCCTAATCTAAAAATGGATTGTACTTGAAATAAGGGTGCAAGGTATCCATTTCCAATCATTCTAAATGTGCAAACAACTCTAATACCAATCTGATCTGAAATGTGTGAACAAAATATTTCTTAGACAGATATAGACAGTAGGGGCTTTTACTGGTTATTTCAACTTTCAAAGAAAGGATGAAACCAGAAGCTTCTAGCCCTCTTACTGGCTCTGCCTAAGGAAATATGAAGTAAACATTGAAACGATCTAGCAATGAAAGTATTTTTTTTCTGATTGAAAAGTATTCATTAACCAATATTATGAGTGTAAAAGCATGTTAAGGTGTTCTGCAATGGAACAAATGTGGTTTGGAATGGAACAAATATGTTTTGATAATTGTATAGGCCTTTTTGTGTTAAGAGGACTTATTTAAATTTATTGTTTAAGGTATTAAACTCTGGAAATAAGAAACAAGAATTCACAGCATATAACAAAGCATCTGATAAAGAAGTTCACCCCTCTCTTGGCCTACATCTGCTGGGTCCAAAAGCCCCCAAATGGGCTTTTCCTTTCTCTATTAATGCTCAAAAATAGTTATACACCATGAAGAAAGTCTCAATAGGCTGGAATAGCTGCATAATCAGAATCAGAGTGCTGGAAACAATAAAAATTGACTATTCATTCACCTCAAACAGATGAACATAGTCCAATACAGTTGATCATTCCCATAGCCCTGGTGGCTCCACAAGAAAATCCGCTGATAAAACCTATGATAGAGAGCCCTAATGGCTCTGTAACCTATTCCAATAGCTTCAGAATGCTTCAATACCCCTAAAACAAAACAAAAAAAATCGTTCCAAAAGGACTTTCCTAGCCAAAGTTATGATCCAAACTAACTTTGCCCAGTTAGGGCTAGGAAAACTCCACCAAAAGTGGTGGGACTGCAGTTAACCCCGCCATATGTGGGGCGGCCAAAAAAATAGGTGGAATCTGCCATAACAACACCAATTGTTTGAGGGCTAAAATTAAGGCCATGGGGTTCATGTGACCATGCCCGTTGGAGTTTGTTTAAAAAAAAACTTTGAGTTATGGCGGAATGTAATAAAGTCGATCCATAACATAAAACCATAAAAAACCAACCCGCTGAAATACATGTGACCTTATCCATATTTTTGCATGCCCATTTCTTGAAGCCCAAGGTTCCGAGCCATATGGTCGTATGCGGAGGGGGCTGGCCCCCTTTTGGTCCACGCCCAAACCAACAACAAAATTTAAATATAATTTCATGATGTATAATGTTAAGAACCACTTGTGGCCCATTGGTCAGGCCACCCGATTACCACTGCCCTGACCCGGGGTCGATTCCTGTCCGCGACAACATAATTTTGTAAAACAATTCCATTTGACCCTTGGGGCCACGTGGCACCCTACCATTGGTTGCCACCCGAATATGCTATAGAATATTCTATGGAATATTCTTGGAATATTTTGTGGAATATTTTTTTTTTTAATAAGGTCAAACTGTCAAACTGGCCTTTTTTACATGAGATTGAGAAAATTCAAAGTTAAATAACTTTCTCATACAGCATCAGTTTTTGGTGCCGTTTGCGGCTACATGATCATCTTTTCAAGCTATTTCCTGTCGTTCTATTTTGGACCATTTCTAAGAAACTTATTTTTTGAGCATTTTTCCATTAAGGACAGTATCACCTGATCACACCTCCCAAATGGGAAGCTTTTGGACCCACAAAAGCTCTCTGATTAGTGAAAATGATAATGTGGATACTGATTCTCCACTCTTCCACCCTTGAATAACTGAAATATACCCAATTTCATCAAATGGAGCTTTTCAGAAAATGATAAATTCTCTCTGGAATTAACTGATCGACCATTGCTAACACTGACTGAGTCATGATGCAAATTCTTAAAATTTACAGAACAGCAACTGTAATTTGCAGAAAAAAAACTATTTCTGCACTGATCAAACTTCCAAGAAGACTTAAAATAACGTTCACCTTGCAAAATCTGCTTTCTGTGTGCTTTCTTTTCAACCAGCAACTTGAAGCATCATGGTTAAATCCACCACAAAATGTGCAACAAAACTTCTTTTCATTTGAACAAGAAAAATTATCATTCTTTTCTAAAACATAATAAAATTGATCATGTGAATGATTATACCTATTTTGCTGCATGGAATGTCCATCCTTTTTGTCTTCGAAAGACGATGAACTAGTAGAGGAGATAGCTTTCCTTTTCAGACTTTCATCAATGTTCTTGTCTTGAAAACTGTTTGAACTAGAAGGCTCTCCATAAGTGACATGTTTACCCTCCACTTGTTGCAATGATGGCTTAAAACAATAGTAATCATCCTTAAAATTTTTTTGACATAAATGCATTTGAGAACTTGGAACAAATGTTCTCTTAAAATTTTCATTACATGCATTCAAGGATTTGAATTCTTTGCCATAAAACTGCACATATCCAAGACCAACATTCTTGGGTCGCTCCACAACTGAAATAGGTTCAAACATGCTTTGTGCATGCTTGCCCAAACCTTTGCCTTATTTATAGCCCATCCTAAACATTATTTTGGGCTCGATAACTCTTGTATGTTTTTCAAAAGAACCAACACACTTTTCAATGGAGGAAATTGAAGACAAGTTGGAACGATTAACCTCTTCCTCAAGAATTTTCTTGGACAAAGATTCTTGAGCTTGAGGAAGTTGTTTCTCCATGTCATGTAACCTTTAGAGAATTTCTTCCTTCTCATCCTTCATAGCCAACAATTGTGCATGAAGCTTAATGCTTTCTCTTTGATCCTCAATGAGAATCTGCACCATGTCCTTCACCTTAAAGAACTCATTCTTCATGTCATCATTGAAGAATCTCGTGAAGGAGGAAACTTCACTTGTAGAAGAAGTTGACATTATGTAAATGGTCAAAACAACCAAAAGGAACTTCCAAAGAAAAGTCCTCAAAGCTTTCAAACAAACGACAAGATTTTAACCAAATGTCAGTAAAGACCCCTTCTCATTCAAGCAACCATAAAACACAAACTATTGGAGTTTGTTTTCCAAAGATAATCTTGAGGTAAATTGGGTAAGGAAAATAGTCTTCAATCCTTTCCAAGACTTAGCTAACAACAACTATCCTTCCAACTCAAGAAAACTCATACATGCAACCATTTTGCAACCAATAAAACAGTAAATCTCTTACATTGTTTGAAAACCTTTTGCACAATAACAAATGCTCAACCCGAGCTCTGATACCATTTGATCTGAAAATGGATTGTACTTGAAATAAGGGTGCAAGGTATCCATTTCCAATAATTCTAAATGTGCAAACAATCTGATACAAATCTGATCTTAAATGTGTGAACAAAATATTTCTTATACAGAGATAGACAGTAAGGGCTTTTACTGGTTATTTCACCTTTCAAAGAAAGGATGAAACCAGAAGCTTCTGGCCCTCTTACTGGCTCTGCCTAAAGAAATATGAATTAAACACTGAAACGATCTGGTAATGAAAGTATTTGTTTTCTGATTAAAAAGTGTCCATTAACCAATATTATGAGTGTACAAGCATGTTAAGGTGTTCTGAAATGGAACAAATGTGGTTTGGAATGGAACAAATATGTTTTGATAATTGTATAAGCCTTTTTGTGTTAAGAGGACTTATTTAAATTTACTATTTAAGGTATTAAACTCTGGAAATAAGCAGCAAGAATTCACAGCATATAACAAAGCATCTGATAAAGTAGTTCACCCCTCTCTTGGGCTACATCTGCTAGGTCCAAAAGCCCCCAAAATGGGCTTTTCCCTTCTCTATTAATGCTCAAAAATAGTTATACACCATGAAGAAAGCCTCAATAGGCTGAAATAGCTGCATAATCAGAATCATAGTGCTATAAACAATAAAAATTAACTATTCATTCACCTCAAACAGATGAACATAGCCCAATACAACTGATCATTCCCATAGACTGGGTGTCTCCACAAGAAAATCCGCTGATAAAACCTCTAATAGAGCGCCCTGATGCCTCTATAACCTATTCCAATAGCTTCAGAATGCTCCAATACCCCCAAACCAAAACAAAAAATCGTTCCAAAAGGACTTTCCTAACGGATGTTATGATCCAAACTAACTTTGCCCAGTTAGGGCTAGGAAAACTCCACCAAAAGTGGTGGGACTGTAGTTAACACCCCCATATGTGGGGCAACCACCAAAATAGGTGGAATCTGCCATAACACCACCAATCGTTTGAGGGCTAAAATTAAGGCCACGGGGGTCATGTGACCACACCCGTTGGAGTTTGTTTAAAAAAAAATTTGAGTTATGGCGGAATGTAATAAAGTCGATCCATAATATAAAACCATAAAAAAGCAACCTGCCGAAATACATGCGACCTTATCCATATTGTTGCGCGCCCATTTCCTCAAGCCCAAGGTTCCGAGCCATATGGTCGTATGCGGAGGGGGCTGGCCCCCTTTTGGGCCCGACCCAAACCAAAAACAAACTTTAAATATAAGTTCGCGACATAAAAAGTTAAGAACCACTTGTGGTCCATTGGTCGAGCTGCCCGGTTACCACCGCTCTGACCCGGTGTCGATTCCTATCCGCGACAACTTAATTTTGTAAAACAATTTCGTTTGACCCTTGGGGCCACATGGTGGCCTTCGAGCTGGCCACGTGGTGCCCTACCATTTGTTTCCACTGGAATATTCTGCAGAATATTTTGTGGAATATTCCCAGAATATTCTTTGGAATATTCTTTTTTTTAATAATATTTTTTTTTTAATAAGGTCAAACTGTCAAACTGACCTTTTTTTACCTGAAATTGAGAAAATTCAAATTTGAATAACTTTCTCATACAACATTGGTTTTCTGTGTTGTTCGTAGCTACAGGATCGTCTTTTCGAGCTCTTTCCTGTCGTTTTGGTTTGGACCATTTCCAAGAAACTAATTTTTTGAGCATTTTTCCATTAAGGACATGATCACCTGATCAAGTCCATGGCCACCGCCCTTCAGCAACCATGCAGTGCCAAGGAATGATGCTCAGGAGAAGACAAATCCAAATACAAGGCTCAAGAATTGATAATATAGGGGAAGAGTAGCAAAGATAGGGGGTGCCAAGAAAAGCCTAAAATGATAATTGGAGGGAGGAAAAAACAATAAAAAAGGCAGAGAGATGATGGGGGAAGAGCAAGAGGTCCCCGAGAAAGAAAAATATTCAAACCATTTCCCACACACCATGATTCATGAAGACAAAAACCAACAAACACTGAACACCAACCTAAACTGTAACCAACAAATTCAAGACCAAAAGATATGTGAAAATAGCCAAGAATCTCAGAAAGTACCCCAATAAATCCGTCCCACAATGTCCCAACCTCTGAAAGTTTCTAGAATGAATATGGAAAGGTGGCCAATACAAGAGATTGTATCAATAAAGTTTGAGCCACATTAATTAACAACTCCAAAAAATGGCCACAAGATATGCAAAGGAAATTGCTGGAAGTGGTTTACTTAGCTTGAAAATTCAAAGAACTAACGGTATGATATTTTGTCTCACACACACACACACACACAGATATATATATTATTTTTGATGAATTTATAATGTGTGAGATTAAATTTGTTTGTGAAGGTTCTATAAATTCAAGGTGGAATGAGTACCAACATATAAATTTAATGATGGGATGATATATTTTCCATGTATTTGACATGCTGTATTATTTTCATTTGTGGCAAAAAAAATATGACTTTTAATTAATTTATAAAAAATTTAAAACAATTTACAAATTACATCAAACTTTCTAAAAAAATAAATATTAAATTTATTATTCTAAAAATAAAATTTTAATTTTTGAGTTAAAAAAAAAAATGAATTTTTATTTTTAATCAATGGATGTACATGAATGGACTAATTTTATTTGGTTTTAAATCAAATTTTCAAAAATAAAAAATAATCTATAAAAAAAAAACCTTCACACCACCATGTGTCCAAAAATATTTATTATCCAACTTGATTTGACACTGGCATTTCTTATTTACTTGTTGTATAATGATTTGGTATATTTATGTATGGTATTAAAACGAGAGAAGCAACATTTCCATGTCATATAGAATGAGACATGACGAGTAGGGAAGGGGATGATTCCTTGTATATTTTTCCAATGTCAATCGTGGTTTCCAGAAAGTTTTGGTTTGTAGATATTGGATGTCGTCGACTGAACAATATGAAAAATATGTTAGAGCCTCACAACAATACTGCAACATTAACAGGGCTTCAAGGAAGAAATGCAAGGGAGAAGCACGATAGGGAGCCATGTTGTAGCATTTTGGAGAAGATCCTTGTTTTCTTAAATGGTCAAAGGATGGGTTGTTTTTTTCATGAAACTATGATTGATTGAATTTGAGGTGGGATGATCCTTCATCTCCTTTTCATCAATGGTTTCCATTGGTACATTATTGAAGGTTTCCTTATGCTTTAGTGTTGATTTCTCAAAACTGATTTTTCTATTATGTATTCTAGAGAGAACCCAGTCATCCAACTACAACAAGATGAGCACTTTTAATTAGTACACAAATAAAATGACAGAGAAAACATGGAAAATATAGAATTTGTTGTGGAAAAAAATCTCAACATAGGTGTCTAATCACAAAAAACCTAGCAAAGAGTAGATATAATTACCTACTCTTAAGTTGTATTTCTTCCTTGCAGGAATGTTAATATCAGCAAGGCCATTAAAAGGTATTTCCCGGAAGGGCTTGCATACACCCTTATATTTCCATAGACTATACATTGGAGGCTCGAGAAAATTTCCTTTTACACATACATTGACCATGACCAACTGTTGTGGGACTAGAAGTCCAGGGCTTGTAGGATTAAAAAAAGAATCGATCTCAAGTGTAGTGTGACCAAGCACCATGTCCAAGCACAAAGGTGGGAGAAATCTTGGTTGTTGAATGCTACAAATTTTTAGAGGCCCCCCACGTGTCTTGGATGTTTGGTACCCCGGGGAATTCAATGGAAGACGGGGAAAATCCTGCCATAATTGAAATATTGGGACAATGTAATAGGGTGGGGTGGGAGGTTAAGAATTTTATGCGTAAAGGTGGAGAAACCCCATATCTCATATCATGAGAAAGTTATGAAACACAAGGGGTTCAAATAATTACGTGGGACTGAGGCCACATGGAGGACGTGAAGGTGGATTACGTCACGCTGACATTTTTTTATAGTGACAACACCCTGGATCCCCAGACCCCTGATATTTTGAATGGATGACACATAGAGCGCTCAAGATTTAAGTCCCGGGTTGACATGGTCCACGAGGCCCATTCACGGGAGAAAATTTTCGTGTGGCGTGAACATGTCCGATTACAGTTCAAGGGGGAGACTAAGCCTTATATAATATGTACATTACCAAGTAACCTCGGTACTTTCATAGGAGGCACACATGTACTTTACGAGGTAGACTTAGGGAGAGATTATTGGGATTTGATCAACGGGGTGAGGCGGAAGTGGTGGAGCCTTGAGCTTTCTATTTTAATGTTTGCTTGAGGGGTCCTGACCCAGGTTTGAAGTTGAAGTTAACCAACAAAACCCTCTTACTACTGGCACATTCGGGAGTGACCTACTTGCACAAGTCAAAGTCTCACTCGAAGTAGTATGGGGGGGTGCTGGAACTAGGTTTCCACAACCTGAGAGAGAAAGAAATGATGTGGATGTCTTCAGATCTAAGACAATTGTGATCTAACCTTCGCAACAGAAGCCCTAACCATAAACCCTAACCAGGCAAAGTTAGGTCAATTTACACAGGTTATCCTGCGCGCGCATATATATAGATCCCACAATCCCTTAAATATTATTTAATACATAACATTCTAGTTCAACAATAATAGATCCATTCATTTTTCTTTAATATAAGGTAGAAGATAGTTGCACAACCGATGTAAACATAGATAACACAGTAAACATAAATAACATACATAAACAGATCATAAAACATAATACATATGTATTTGATACTCGTATTTATTCCAAAACATTCCTTTATTCATTCACAATTCAGATCTTCCTTACAATACTTCCATTCTACCCGTGCACACAGAGAGAGGGGTCCGCACATAATAGGTTTGAGGTCTCTGCACACACAGCCAATAGGTGCCTTCTAAACCTAGATAATTCTGCTTTTCAGCTCAGAACATAAAAACATAGTTCATACTTCTTACTTATTCTCTATTCGGGTCGATATAGACTCGTATTTATATCTTTAGCCTACGCTCATCTAAGGTCTGCAAACTATGGTTTGCGGCCCCTAGTTCTACCCTTTTTCTGATTACAACTCATGAGGGGCTTTGAACCACCCCAAATCCCCTTTATTTTTTCTTAGCTTGGCGCGCACGACTTAACTTACAAAAAATACTATATTTTTATCCAAAATTCGGTCCTAAGGGACCCCGCTCCAATTGGCCCCCAACACAATCTTGTGACTCGTCCCAAGTCACAGCGATGCTGGGTTCTTCATCTTGGTCTACAACTCTTCAATGGCAGCAACAAAGGGCACTAAGATGCCTCCGCTCTGATCAACTACACTCTGTGCTATATCTACCGGCTTATGCAATGTCAACCCTTCAGCAAAGAGGTTGATGCTTTGATAATTTTGGCTCAATTTCTTGACAGTTGCATCCATATCCTACGAAAACTTCATCACCTTGTTGTCCCACGACTTCATGTGCTTTGTCATGACCTTCTTCTTTATCCACATATCCTCTACTTTGTTGCACAAAATCTGGCTAGTCTATAAGAGGGCCATGTGCTGAGGAGATTGGCGTATAGTTCTTATTTTTTTTTTGTTTCAATCTTCCCTTTCACTGCATCCTTGAAAGAGAGTGGACCTTTGGAGCTAGATCCAGGAAAACCTCTAAGATGTCTCATGTTAAGGATGATGGTTGAATATCTTACAAGGCCATATTCCTACAACTTAAAGTTTTCTTGCAATGTTTTGCCTACATAAATAAAATTTTCAATGCATGTACACATAGATTTCCCACTCAGAATTTTAATAAAAATTTAAGCGACACATCTTCAAGCATATCTAAGGATTGATATCCAAGATTCGTCCACTTATTAGACTCGACTAGTAAATTCAAGGGTGGATTGGGAATCCAAGATAGGTTTTCTAAATATTATTAGGGAAAGGAATTGAGAGCCTCCCCATCATCGTAAACCCCAAAAATCTAATCCATATAGTTGCTAAAATCCCACATATCTGAAAAAACCCATGAGTTAATTAATCGGCAAGGTCCTCGAGATATATGATGGGAGGAGGCTATGTATTTTGTGACCAAGATTCCTCGAAGATCAAAATCCTTTGACTATGTTCAGGGCCCAGATGCGACGAAGCCTTGGCTCTCTGATGTTGTAGAGTCCACCAATTGGTATCATCATATGCAATATGTCAACAAAACATGTTGCAGATTGGTCCTCCGATAGTAGTCACACGCTTTTCATCATATTTCAAATAGATCCACCAGTTCGCACTCCCAGACCTTAGATCAATGTGGAAAAGTGAGAAAAACAATCTCTGAGATGCATTCCATCTCACTCTCAAGGTAACATGGCCAAATCCAATAGAAAACAGCGTAGTTATCCATAGATCCACTCTTTCAAAATCACTATCAGTCCCAAGAAGAGCAAGGGCTTCATTATTTACCAAGTTAACCTTTAGCATGGTTAAATTTATTTTCAATTTCCACTCAACTATCACGAATTTTAAATTTTAACCATCTTAAAATAAATCCAAAATAAAAAAATTTGACATTATATTCAAAATACTTATTTATAACTTATAACAAAACTCTTTGAAATTTGAATAAAAATAAAAAAAATTCTCTAAGTAAAACCCTTTAAAACAAATTGTTAACATTTGACTTTATAATCAAAATACTTATTTATAACTTATTACACTCTTCAAAATTAAAAAATAACTAAAAAATCTATCATTAACATATAACTAAACTCTTGGTCGAGTAAAACTGGTTGCAACCAAACATTAACATTTCACTTTATATTCAAAATATTTATTTAAAGCTTATTAAAAACCTTATCAAAATTAAAAAAATATATGGTTAAATTATAACTAAACTTTCCCCAAAAAAAAAACTCATTAAAATCAACCATCAACATTTAACTTCATATTTATTTATAGCTTATCACACAACTTTTGAAAAAAAATTGAAATAAATGATAAAATAAAAAATTTCAAGGTATTGCAGAAAAAACTTTAAACTCACGAGGAACATTTAAAAAATGTATGGATCAATTTTAAGGAATTTATTTCTTATAAATACGTTCTTGGTAGAGATGTTGTAATGTTTAACATTTTGATTAGGTTAAAATAAAATAAAAATAAGATAAATTAATTAATAATTATAATTATCAAGAACATATATTAAGTCAATTAAATTAATAGAACTAAAAATAAATATAAAATAATCTTCCAAATAATCTTGGCACGCTCGCTTGAAGGAACAAAATGGTGTCCTAGGTGACATAACAGTGTATCATGTACGTGAAATTTTGGAACTTGCTTACCTTCTAGGAGTGTCTGGTATGTGTTGTTGAATTTTGGATCACTCTTGTACAAATGCGGGCACTCTGAAGTCTCATGCCCATAAGAGTCGAGCACAACGGTCAGCGCCATGACCGGAGGTTGGCTGAGGTAGAATAAAACATTATTGGTGCTTCAGTTCTTGTACTTAATGTTAAAGTGGAACATTTTCAGGTATGTAGACCATTTCTGATGGCGATCATTTTGCAACTTCCCTTGTGTTTGTATGAATTGTAGGGTTCAGTGGTCTATGTGGATGATTTTTTCCTTCCCCATAATTTAATGTTTCCATTGTCGGCAGGCCTACACAATGGAATAAATCTCTTTCTCATAGGTGGGATACTTTTGCACTATGTCTAAAAGTGTCTCACTCTAATATGCCACTAGGTGCCCCTACTAAGTAAGAACTGAACCAATAACATAGTAAGAAGCATCTGTCTTAATCTCAAATGGTTGTTGCAGGTCTAGTAGTGTGAGCACTGGTGCGGATAAAAGGAAATGCTTCAAATTGGAAAACACCTTCTATTAGGATTCATGCCAAAATAATTTTTCTTTCGCTCCACTCTTGGCGACTTGACTCAAAGACCAAGTGATATGAGAGAACCCCAACATGAAATTTCGGTAGAAATTGGCAAGACCCAAAAAGTTACAGAGCTCTGTTAGAGTATATGGGGTTGGCCAATACCAAATGACTTGTATCTTGGTTAGGTCCACATGCACACCCCGCTCATCAATGATGTACCCCATATATTGAACCTAGGTCATACCAAAAGTGCATTTCTACAAATTGGCATAGAGCTTGTCTTGTCGCATAGTTTGGAGGACTTTTCAAATATGGCAGAGGTGCTCTTCCCAACTCTGGCGGAAGATCAAATGTCATCCAAATAAAACACCAAAAATGAGTTGGTGAAGGGTCACAAGATGTCTTCCATCGGCCTCATGAATGTTGAGAGGGCATTAGTCAACCTGAAAGTCATGACCAATCATTCGAAAGGGCCCTCCTTGGATTTGAAGGCAAACTTCCACACATCGGAGGGTTCGATTGGTACTTGGTGATATCGAGACTTGAAGTGGATCTTTCTCAAATATTTGTCTCCCTTGAGTTGGTCCAAAGGTCATAAATATATAGGATTGGATACCTATTCTGGACAATGATCTTGTTCATCACTTGATAGTCAATACAGAGTCTCCAAGTCCTTTCCTTATTCTGTACTAACACGATCATGCTCCCACAGGGTGATGAACTTGGCCTGATGTGCCCTTTATAAAAAAAATCTTGAATCTTCCTTTTTATTTCATTGTTCTCCAGAATAGAGCATCAATAAATCGATCCATTGGGTAGCAATGCACCAGGGGTTAGATCAATGGAGTGCTTGACCTAACGGTGTAGAGGTACCCTTGTGGGTGAGGTGAATATGTTCCTGTACTCCTCCAAAACCTTGTCCATCTGTTTTTTCCATGAAGTGGAGCCCTGTCTTGATTTCATGGCCACAATGTTCTTCTTGCCTTGAGGGAGAATCATAAAGAAAAGAAATTTCCTGTTCTGGGAAATGAACTTATTTCATTGCTTCGCAGTGATCTAAGAGAGCACAATAGGTGGTGCCACCTCTAGTATCCTGTTCAAATTATTTCCCAAATTAATAATAACAATGTGATGTCTAGACTCATACACAACATGCCACAAATATTATCACTTTAACTGGAAAGTATCCACAATCTACTTCCACTCGCAAATTGAGGTCCATATTGTGACAATAAGATTCAAAAGGCCAAGGTCTAACACAATATTATAAAAATGAAGAATGCAAAAGAGTTTTGCATCTCACACACACATAAGTTAGGCTCTATATTCAATGTGAAGTCTTTACACTTCTCTATACTTCATTCATAGAAATCCTCATCTTGTAGGTCTATGGGATTGGTCCTTTATTTGTTTTACTGATGCGAAAAGATCCTTGGTTTTGTAGATGCTCAAGGTGGGAGGCCCTCTTTGAACTAGGTTCGTAGGCATAAGATTATTCTCGGAGCAGCAAGAGGACTTTCCCACCTTCACACTGGGATTGAAACACCCATCATTCATGGAAACCTCAAATCCAAGAATGTTTTAGTGGATGAAAAATATGTGGCACATTTGACTGATTATAGTCTAGACCGGTTGATGAATCTCTCATCTGTCGCTCACATGATGAATGCAACTACACTTGAAGGATAGAAGGCTCTCGAGCTCTAGAAGATGAAGCATACCAATACCAAGACAGATGTATACATCTTCGGAATTATCTTGTTAGAAATACTCATAGGAGAGAAACCAAGCAAGAATGAGAGCTCTCTTGAATTTTTAGATTTTCCTTCTGTTGTGAACACTGTTGTATTGGAGGAGCATATGTTGGAGTTGTTTGATGTTTATATCTTTAGGGGATTGAGAATTCATGTAGATGATGGACTAGTTCGAGCACTTCAACTTGCCATGGGTTGCCATGCATCTTCTCCATTGGTCATAGCGATATTAAGGTTTTCATCCAACAGTTTGAGGCGATAAGGCCTAAGACTCATTATGATTTATATACTGCAACTCATACTAGAAGTGAACTAGAGCTTTCATTTTAATCATTATTAAACCATTTTTTTCTCACTGCTGGGAAAAGGCATCTATGCTATTTAGCAGGAGATATGCTAATATTGATAGCTTATTCTGTAGCATAAGATATATAAAATTTCGTATTCTTGTAGTCAACACGTTCGGACCACTATAGGTTTTTGTGAATCAGAATAATGCGACCAAGTAGACCTTTACTAAGGTCTACCTCTACAAAGAGTCTGTGAAATGTTAAAATTACTTTGGAGACTCTGCTTGCATCTGCCTTGAGGAACTTTCCCAAATAATTCCTTATCCCTTATAATACTTTGTTATGCCAAAAATGAAGGGGTACATTATGTAATCTGACCCACACTGAAATTTTGGAGACCACCAAGGTACCATGAATAGACCTTGATTACCCAAAAACCATGGTGCCTCGTTTAATACATCATCCATATATTTTTTTGTGTCAAAATTTACAATAAAAAAACCCCTAGAACATAGGTGGATATCACAAACTTCTGTCCAAGTAGAGAAAGTACATTGATTTAAAGTCTCTTATTTGGGCCAAAATTCATTAAATCTGCATATAACTTCTCTTGCATGGAAATAAGACAAGAGAGAATTAACCTCGGGAAGGTTGACTATTAAATTTGGCACATGGTTCATCTGCTCTAGGGTATAAGGACCATGGAGATTGGGTATTGTTCTAAATTTATTTGTGGATTAATCTTCCCTTTCACTCCATCCTTGAAAGAGACTGGACCTGTGGAGCTAGATCCAAGAAAACCTCAAGATGTCTCATGTTAAGGATGATGGTTGAATCTCTTACAAGGCCATATTCCTACAACTCATAGTACTCTTGCAATGTTTTCCCTGCATTAATCAGATTTTCCATGCATGTAGACATAGATTTCTCACTCGGCATTTTAACAAAAATTTGAAGCGACAGATCTTCAAGCATATCTAAGGATTGATATCCAAGATTCGTCCACTTATTGGACTCGACTAGTAAATTCAAGGGTGGATTGGGAATCCAAGATAGGTTTTTTGAATATTGGTAGGGAAAGGAGTTGAGAGCCTCCCCATCATTGTAAAATCCAAAACTCTAATCCATATAGTTCCTGAAATTCGACAGATCTGAAAAACTACATGAGTTAATAACTCGGCAAGGTCCTCGAGATCTATGACGGGAGGAGGATTTGTAATTTGTGATGAAGATTCCTCGAAGATAAAAATCCTTTGACTATGATCATGGCCCACATGTGATGAAGCCTTGGCTCTATGATGTTGTAGAGTCCACCAATTGGTCTCATCATACGCAGTATGTCAACGAAACATGTTGCGGATTGGTCCTCTGGTAGTAGTCACACATCTTCATCATATTTCCAACAAATCCACCAGTTCACGCTCCGAGACCTTAGATCAATGTGGAAAAGCGAGAAAACCAATGTCTGAGATGCATTCCATCTCACTCTCAAGGTAATATAGATCCACTTTTTCAAAATCACTATCGGTCCAAGAAGAGAAAGGGCTTCATTATTTACCAAGTTAACCTTTAGCATGGTTAAATTTATTTTTAAATTCCACTCAACTATCATGAATTTTAAAGTTTAACCATATTAAAATAAATCCCAAATAACAAAATTTGACATTATATTCAAAATACTTATTTATAACTTATAACAAAATTCTTTGAAATTTGAATAAAAATAAAAATAAAATCCCTAATTAAAACCCTTTAAAAAAAATGTTAACATTTGAATTTATAATCAAAATACTTATTTATAACCTATTACACTCTTCGAAATTAAAAAATAACTAAAAAATCTATCATTAACTTATAACTAAAATCTTGGTCGAGTAAAACTCGTTGCAACCAAACATTAACATTTCACTTTATATTCAAAATATTTATTTAAAGCTTATTAAAAAACTTACTGAAATTAAGAAATGTATGGTTAACCTATAACTAAACTTTCCCAAAAAAAAAAACTCGTTAAAATCGACCATTAACATTTAACTTCATATTTATTTATAGCTTATCACACAACTTTTGAAAAAAAATAAAAATAAAAAAATAAAAGATAAAATAAAAAATTTCAAGGTATTGCAGAAAAACCTTTAAACTCACCAAGAACATTTAAAAAATGTATGGATCAATTTTAAGGAATTTATTTCTTAGAAATATGTTCTTGCTAGAGATGTTGTAATGTTTAACATTTTGATTAGGTTAAAATAAAATAAAATAAAATAAATTAATTAATAATTATAATTATCAATAAAATATTTTAAGTGAATTAAATTAATAAAACTAAAAATAAATATAAAATAATCTTCCAAATAATCTTGGCACGCTCGCTTGAAGGAACACAAAGGTGTCCTAGGTAACATAACAATTTATCATGTAGGTGAAATTTTGGAACTTGCTTACCTTCTAGGAGTGTTTGGTATGTGTTGCTGAATTCTAGATCGCTCTTATACAAATGTGGGCACTTTGAAGTCTTGTGCACATAAGAGTCGAGCACAATGGTCAGTGCCATGACTGAAGGTTGGATGAGGCAGTTTGAAACATTATTGGTGCTTCAATTCTTGTACTTAATGTTAAAGTGGAACTTTTTTAGGTATGTGGACCATTTCTGATGGCGATCGTTCTACAACTTCCCTTGTGTTTGTATGAACTGTAGGTTTCAGTGGTGTGTGTGGATGACTGTTTCCTTCCCCATAATGTAATGTTTCCATTGTCGGCAATCCTACACAATAAAATATATCTCTATGTCATAGGTGGGATACTTTTGCACTATGTCTGAAAGTGTCTCACTCTAATATGCCACTAGATGCTCCTACTGAGTAAGAACTGCACCAATAACATAGTCAAAAGCATCTGTCTCAATCTCAAATGGTTGTTGTAGGTATGGTAATGTGAGCACTGGTGCAGAGTAGAGGCAATGCTTCAACTTGGAAAACACCTTCTATTGGGATTCATACCAAAATAAATTTTCTTTCGCTCCACCCTTGGTGACTTGACTCAAAGGCCAAGTGATATGAGAGAACCCCACACGATCTTTCAGTAGAAATTGGCAAGACCCAGAAAGTTGCAGAGCTCTGTTAGAGTGGTTGGGGCTGGCTAATACCGAATGACTTGTATCTTGGCTATGTCCACATGCACACCCTGCTCATCAATGATGTACCCCATATATTGAACCTGGGTCATGCCAAGAGTTCATTTCTACAAATTGGCATAGAGATTTTCTCGTCACATAGTTTGGAAGACTTTTCGAATATGGCAGAGGTTCTCTTCCCAACTCTGGTTGAATATCATAATGTCATCCAAATACAACACCAAAAATGATTTGGTGAAGGGTCGAGATAGCACGAGCCATCGGATTTGAAATGAGATTTCCATTCGACTAGTAAAACCCTTTAAAACAAATGTTAACATTTGACTTTATAATCCAAATACTTATTTATAACTTATTACACTCTTCAAAATTAAAAAATAACTAAAAAAATCCATCATTAACTCATAACTAAACTTTTGGTCTAGTAAAACATGTTGAAACCAAACATCAACATTTCACTTTATATTCAAAATATTTATTAAAGTACTTATTTATAACTTATTACACTCTTCGAAATTAAAAAATACCTTAAAAAATCCATCATTAACTCATAACTAAACTCTTGGTCTAGTAAAACCTGTTGAAACCAAACATTAACATTTCACTTTATATTCAAAATATTTATTTAAAGCTTATCACAAAACTTCTAAAAATTAAAAAATAATTAAAAAAATTCTATGGTTAACTTATAACTAAACTTTTTGGGCAAAAAAACTCATCAAAATCAACCATTAACATTTGAATTCATATTTATTTATAGTTTATTCCACAACTTTTGGGAAAAAAGAATAAAATAAGATAAAAAAATTTCAAGAAAAAATATTTAAAAAAATGTATAAATCAATTTTAAGGAATTTATTACATCAAAAGACGTTTTATGTTGTAATGTTTAACATTTTAATTGGGTTAAAATCAAATAAAAATAAAATAAAATAAAATAATTAATAATTATAATTATCAATAAAATATCTTAAGTCAAAAATATTTTAAGTCAATTAAATTAATAAAACTAAAAATAAATATAAATTTAATAATTTAAATTTAAATAAATGGTTAAAATCTGGCCTACGTCGGCAATCCATAGCGCTATAGATAGGCCAATAAGAAAGACACTCCACTCCCTATATAATGAAACGGCCTCAGGCTTTCAATTTCCATAGACGGGTTTCCTTTTCACGGATATTGCCACCTTGAGTCTTGTCTGTGGTCTCAGGTTCGAATCAGGATAGTGACATCAATGGCTCCGAAGGTAGAGAAAATAGCGGCATCAATGCCCCTTGAGCAGAGAAATCCCCTTCAACGATAATGTTAAGGAATATAAACTTTTTCACAATTATCCATAATTGTAATGCAATTTCCCTTATAATATTATATATTATTTTGAATATTAAAGTTTTTACAGTTATTTATTACTCAGTGAGTTTCTAAAAATAAAAATAGATTTGTGTTATAATAATATAATGTTAATTGGAACCGTTTTGTTTGGTTACATATGTTAAATATAGAAAGTTTTATTTTATTTTGGTAAATATAAAAGAAAAGTATTTAATTTAGTTTTTAATATTATTTTTATTTTTTATGGATCTCCATAAAAGATTAGGAAGTTTATAAAGTGCTTTTGTTTCTAGTTTGTATTTTCAAGGAGATTGTTTTTTGAAAATTTGATTTTTCTATATTTCATAAATCTAAATTTAAAATAGATTGATATTGCTGTGACTTTTGTCCATACATTATAATAATGCTATAAAGAAGAAACAATATTGTAAGGGTTACAGTGGAGAATTGGTGTGGTAACAGGCATCCATTTCCTCTTTTTAAACCTAAATAGTAACAAGAAACCATGTGTTAATCTCAGTACTGTAGAAGCTTGGATAATTGGAAGAAATACATGCATTTAATATGGTTCGAGGATTCTGCATAGAATGTTGTAGGAATTTGGTAGCAGATAAAAGTGTTTCTAATTTGATTGATTATGTTCTGCTTTCAATAGATAGTTTAAGTTGATTTGGATATCTCAAAAACTTCTAAATGATTATACTTCAAAGGCTTGATATCCTGTAATTTTGGTAGCATGGAATTTGAAAATTTTGAAATCTAACTGCAAAATGACATCAACAAAAGGTTTGGTTCTCTGTGTAATGTATTTAAATCTACCTGTGAAAGTTTTCACAATTAATATATTTTATATCCCAGTAAACTTTTTCACAATTAACCATAATTGTAATGCAATTCGCCTTATATATTATTTTGAATATTAAAGTCTTTACAATTATTTATTAATCGACTATGTTTTTAAAAAATAGATTTGTGTTATAATAATAGAATATTAATTTCAACAGTCTTTTCATTTTTCCTTTTTCTCCTTAAATATAGAGTTTTTTTGGGCAAATATAAAGAAAAAATAACTAGGTAAGGGTATTTAATTTAGATTTAATATTATTTTAATTTTTTTTCTTAATTAGTATAGATTTATTTTATTTTTGGATTTCAATAAAAGATGAGAGAGTTTATAAGTGTTTTGGTTTCTAGTTTTGTATACTTAAGGGGATTTGTCTTTTAGGAAACTTGATTTTTTTGTGTTTATAAATCTAGAATTTAGAATGGCTTTGTTATATGCCCACCTAAGAGTTGTATCCATGTGTTCAAGTCCCATACTATGCTCAATTTGAATTTCATCCAATCGCAATGGTATCTATCACTTAGCCTCATTGTGTTCTAGAAGAACATTGCGGAGAAGGGCTTTGATAAATTTCTAGTAGAGCTCAATGGTGTAGAGGTATTGGTTTTGGCATCCCTAAGTATGAGTTGGATTTGGGACCCATTCTAAAATTTATGTTAATACCTATGTGTTGTTGATTTCGTCCTTGTTTTAAAGAACCTCTTTTGTATCATGTTCAATTTCTTGTTGAATATCATTAGGATTTTGGATTTGATAGCAACAATTTGCATTGTGGGCATGAAGGTGAGCTCATGTGGTCCCTTCCACTATGTTGGATGAGACATATTTTCTTGTGACCCTTTGATGTAAAGGTGTTAGGGATGAGAAAAGAAATCTGGGAGAGGATGGATGCATGAGAAAAAACCCAAAAATAACAATGAACAAGAGACAAGGAAATGAAAGACCTTAGAGAGAAAATATGAAGGGTGGTGCACGAAGAGTTTAGAGTTATGAGAAAAAAATCTCTCGGAAATGAAGGTGTAGGAAGTGCACCTTCAATGGGGGAAGTTAAAATTTTAGAGAATTAAAAACACATCCAAAGAAAAAACCAATAAACACACATCCAAGGTGGAAAATTGTTTCAGAGAAGATCTTGTCTGACATTGGACTAGGAGTAGGACAACCACCATTTAAGACAAAAAAATTCTTCAAAAAGCAAGACTTTTCAACTGACACATAAAACCAGCAATTGTAAAATTCAATGCAACCAAAAATAATTTCAATAGATACTTGAGTGTAGATTTGGATTTTAATATGGCCAATACTATGATTAGGGATACAAATACCTCGCAACCTATCCAACCCAACTAACATAAGGGCATTCCACACCAAGAGAAACCAACCTCCACTCAAAGAAAGTAAAGCATTTCCCAAACTGTAACCTGTATAAATTAGCCTCAATTTTGTTGAGTATACGAGGAAAGAGCCAAATAATAGGCACAATGGGGGAGGCCAGGTCTAGAGGACTTGGTCCTACCCCCCTTAGAAGAAAGGAAACAATAGTGTAGGAGTAGAAATCAAGTTTGGGAGGGGTAAGTTTCTTTGGAGAAAAGTGCACAGATAACTCAATGAGAATAATAGTGGTTTCCCCTTGCCAACCTACATTAAGTCTCACCAATCTACCATTGAGAGAGTTCCATCAATTTCCACCCTGATTCATTAAATGCATAATGTTCTTACTATTGTGGGGATCATCATTTTGAGAAAGTGTAGGATGTGTGGCGAGTTGGATGGACATGCTTCCCCCATCGTTTGAGTTGGGTGATGGTAATGGAGCCATATCCTTCCACGCTTTACCCTTGTTTCTCATCCCATCTGGAGTTATAAATATTTATCCTTAAAAAAATGAAAATGATGGATAAATTAAAGTTAAAATACATGTTAGAATGAATATTATTAATCTACTCACGATAAAAGAGACTTAATAATTAACAAGAAATAAGATGGATTTTTGGGTTTTGTCTTTTTTTCATGTAACTAATCATTTTACAACCACAATATACATTATATGAATTAATTATGTTATTTATAAGGGATTGGGAGGATGAAAATCATTACTCTCGATTATTTCAAATAAATTCAACTGAAAATAATTAAAAATTAATATTATTAAAAAATTTTAAAAATATTTAAGAGTAATTGATAAAACTTGAATAGTTTTGGTAATCAAAGTTTGTGATACATGGTGGTAGTTGATTGCATTGGAAGGAGCTCTACAATCCAGAAATAGGAAGATGCAGTGATGCTTATAAAAAAAAACATAATTTGGCTCAATTGAAAAAGTAATAACAATAATAATGCCATTCAATTGAATTTATTATATCATTATTTTTTAACTAAATTTATATTGGTATTACCTCAAAACATCAAAACATCAGGATATAATTTTCATATGTTCACGATTTTATTGATTTCACTATAATTGGACTCAATTTTCCAGAAGGGAAGCCAGATATAACGGTCACCTATGGAGGATACAGCATGAGAAATATAAAAACAACTAATCGAAGTAAACAATGCTATTAGTTACTAAATAAGAAATATAAGAACTATTGTAATACATGACATCAAATCATGAGTTCGGAGAAATCAGAGGAGCATAATCCTTGGCATCGGAACCTATAGGAGCTGGAGGATTTTTCTCACACTAGAGATGGCTCTCCAAGTGGGCTATCCTAGCATCCAAAATCTCCAAGAACAAATTGTAAGACTGCTCGACACGCTTGATGTCATTTAGGGAAGAGAAAATGTTATAATGCTCCTCTTGTTTCTCCTTCGTAACTCTGCCTAGGATGGTTTTCAACTACCAATGAAGGATAATGGTGTTAAAGTATAGCTTTTTTCTTCCCATGCTGTGAATAGGGCCAGGAACCCAATGGGATACCTCCGCAAGTATGTCACAATCTATGAAAAATTGATAGTATTCAGTAGAGAGGGAATTAATAGGATGAATCTCAACATGAAAGTATAAAGGGATGAATGATTGGTATATGGCTGCAGCCTCCTGTGCCTGTGTCTGGGCATGAGTTCTACCTTGGGGTCCATGGCCACCCCCCTTCGGCAACCATGCAGTGCCAAGGCATGATGCTCCAGAGAAGACAAATCCAAATACAAGGCTCAAGAATTGATACTCTAGGGGAAGAGTAGTAGAGATAGGGGGTTCCAAGAAAAGACTAAAATGATAATTGGAGGGAGGAAAAAACAAGAAAAAAGGTAGAGAGACAATGGGGGGGGAGGAAGAGGTCCCTGGGAAAGACAAAGCTTCATACCATTTCCCACACACCACGAGTCATGAAGACAAAAACCAAAAAACACTGAACACCGACCTAAACTGTAACCAACGAATTCAAGACCAAAAGATATGTGAAAAGAGCCAAGAATCTTAGAAAGTACCCCAATAAAAGTGTCCCACAATTTCCCAACCTCTGAAAGGTGTCAGAATGGATATAGAAAGGTGGCAAATACAAGAGATTGTATCAATAAATTTCAGGCCACATTAATGAACAACTCCAAAAGATGGGCGCAAGATATGCAAAGGAAATTGCTGGAAGTGGTTTACTTAGCTTGAAAATTCAAAGAACTAACACTATGATATTTTCTCTCTCTCTCTCTCTCTCACACACACACACACATATATATATTATTTTTTATGAAGTTATAATGTGTAAGATTAAATTTTTTTTGTGAAGGTTCTATAAATTCAAGGTGGAATGAGTTCCAAAATATAAATTTAATGATGGAATGATATATTTTCCATGTCTTCGTCATGCTAGATTATTTTCATTTGTGGCCAAAAAAATATGGCTCTTAATTAATTTATAAATTTTTTAAAACGATTTACAAATTACACCAAACTTTCTATAAAATTAAATATTAAATTTATTATTTTGAAAATAAAAAATTAATTTTTGAATTAAAAAAAAAAATGAATTCTTATTTTTTAATTAATGGATGTAAATGAATGGACTAATTTTATTTGGTTTTAAATCAAATTTCCAAAAATAAGAATTGGTTTATAAAAGGTAGAAAACAACATCTGAAAGAACCTCTTAGTCGCGATAGGCTAAGGTATTCATTTTTTGTAAATATTCTATCCGAGACTGAAAAAGGGTAAACGTATTCTAGGTAGATATCGTTAACGAGTTCAAAACGACAATAGTCTCGGTAATATTTTTACTTTTAGAGAGTCTGAAAAGAGTTGAAAGATTACTCCAGTAGTGAATTTTTTCATGTTTTTAGCGAGTCCTAAAAAGCATAAAATACAACTCGTTACTTCATCGCTATCTCAGCAAAAAACCCATCACTGCACAAGAGACAAATGTAAAACCCATTTCTCAAAATAACATAGTGAAATAATCGAAAAATATGTCTTAAAACCTAATTGGGGTTCGAAAAGCTATAAAATTCCCAAAATGGTAAAAAATAAATACTTTTCACTTTTTACCTCTTGTGGAGCAATAGTTACCCATTTTAGACTGTGATTTTGTGGAGGCGATAGCAGGCAATCCGGCAGACCAATATCAAATCTGTTAGTTCCAGGTAAGAGCCAACATCCTTCCCTACATTTTAATTCCTCTTTCACTACCTACAACCCCAAATTTGAATTTCTATGGGGGAATTTGTAAAAAATAGGGCACGACGGTTGTCGTGAGTATCAGTCATAGACACGCGCCAATCGCCCAATTTTCTGAACTGGGGCATGCCCATTGGCATGACTGTTCCTAAAATATTCACGCCAACCACGCAAAACATCTTAGCTTATAAATGAGAGAAATTAAGCCCAATTTCACAAATCAAGGGCTTTTTTTTGCAAATGAAGTTCATATGAACATGTTTGTAGGTGTGAAGAGGAAAAATGGTGATCGAATGGAAGGAATGGGAACACAGTGAAGAAGATGAGCTTGCCATGGAAAATGAGAGATGCATGGAAGCTTTCAGAGGTTGTGGACTTAAAAAATTCTTCATGACATCGTGCCTCACTAGAGCTCAATCAGAGCTGCTGCAGTATTTAATCAGTATCTGGGATAAGGATCAGGAAAAGTTCATTCTTCGTGATCAGGAACTTGAGATCAACGTTTCAGAAGTCTATTTCATAACAGGACTGTCACAGAGTGGGGAAACACCAATATTGACCAGCACCCAGCCCACCATGGAGAACATGAGCATGGTAATTGACAGGGTATGTCCAGGGGCATAGAAAGGACCAGGAAGCAGGAAATTGGATATCCAGACTATCCTAGACTTGGCACTAAAGGTAATGCTACACATCATCACACGAGCTGCGAGATCGCAGGCACTGCATGAAGAAAAAAAGACACAACTTCTTCTTACTGTAGATTGTTTGACACCGACCCTCTACAACTGGGTAGAGGCAATGACAATCAACATGAAGCGTAAGCTAACAAAGTGAAAGAAAACCAAATTGAAGTAATTTGGATATGGGTCCATTCTTCTATCATTCTTCCTGGAATGACTACCAATATTTCAGTGATAGGAGGTGATAGTTTCGACACCACCAGCACAGGAGCCACGGATGGCCCGTTCGGTGACTATGATGCCAAGGTCATGGGGTGGTCAACAGATGTCTTGGAGACCGGAGTTTTTTTATTGGCTCCACCGATAGCTAATTTTTATGGAGGATTGGCCCTACTCTAGCACAGATTTCACTAGTGATCCATACCTCCCACTCCCAGAGGGATAGGATTGGGATGAAGCACTGAGTAAGACTCCTTTTTTTATTTTCATGAGTATTATGAATTTTTTTGTTATGTATGTTCTGACATTAAATCCATGTGTGTGCAGATGTTGGCCCAAAGATACCTGCAAGTATTTCTCCGATAGCGAGGCGAATCCCTCACGACTTTGATATTTCCCCTCATGGTGAGGGGGGCGAGGAGGAGGAAATCGTGCGCAACTTGGAGGGAATCACCCGAGGGGTCCTTGACTATGCATGATTCGACGATGTTCCTCATGCATACCATAGATACACTGTAGGGGTGTCAAACCAAGTTCACAAGTTACTGAGGTGGCTTTTATGGGTAGTGACATGCTATCACGAGCATCACGTCGATTAGACACCTAGGTTTTATTTCTGCATATTTTTGAGAGACATGATGTCTCAGGATGTAACAGAAACATACATATTTTTTTGAACTTATGATGCACACTGATGCAAACATTCGATATATATATATATATATATATACACACACACACACACATCTATTTTCCTATATGGATATTTTTCATCTGATGATGATTTTACAGATCACGCAAATGTCTATCTAATACAATGTTAGCCACTGTATTAGTTAATGCATTCATTCGCCTAGGAATACGTTGATATGTGATATAATTAAAATGTCTTTCTAGCAAATGAACACATAAATACAACCTTAGAATGTGAAGGTTTCGAACTGAATAATTTCCATTCAGTTGAAGAACGACAAGCTGTGAGTCTAGATTTACAACCAATGCATGTATACCGAGGGTAATCACCTTGGTTAATAGTTCAATGACAACCCTATACTCAGTGACATTTTTTGTAGCTCGTCCTAGAAATATACCTTGCAGATCTATCAACTCACCAGCAGGATCATAAATCACCCAGGCTGTCGAAGACAAGTTTCAGGTACTACGGGAAGAACCATCCACAAAACTGACATAAGGGGTAACAAACATCTGCATAATAAGAAATGACCCAATAAGCAAGAAAAAGCTCGCAAAGCACACCAAGCCAAAAATGTACAAAAATGAAAATAACACCTATGTACACAAAACATACACGAATGACTCATGCATAATATTTTTTAAGATACAACCCATTTCTGGGCTGATCTAGAGGATGACCTTCGTAATCAATGAGCGAAAAGGCCCCATTCCGCAAAACATGTTTAACAATGTAAGGCCCATGCCACATGGGTTGAAATTTTCCTACCCCCAGCTTATCATGAGCTTGGTCGTACAGGAGGATGAGGTCTCCTTCTATGAAGGAGCGAGGGGAAACTGACTAGTCAAAATGAGGTTTGACCCGCTTCTTCTATGCCTCGATGATGAAAGTAGCAAAGCAGTGAGTTTCATCGAGCCTTTCTAAGTAGATAAGATGCTCTTCTTTAGGTGAAGTGTTGGGCATTAATTCAACAACAAACTTGAGCAAAGGTATTTTACACTCAATTGGAAGGGTAGCTTCCAGACCGTAAACAAGCTGAAATGGAGTGCATCCGGTCGCATCCTTAACTAAAGTTCAGTACACCCAATGACCTGAAAATAAAATGAGATTCCAGTTGGATTTGTGCATCCCAGTTGTACGTTGAAGCATGTTGACAAGAACTTTATTCACGGCTTCAACTTGGCCATTGGCTTGAGGATAGTATGGTGTTGAGCTGTCATGATGTAGAACCAAATTGGAAGTCAACTCTGCCACCATATAATGCCGAAAATGGGAACCATGGTCGGTAACGATGGCTTGAGGGACACCAAAGCTAGAAATGATGTGATTGAATATGAATTGATTTGTTGTCTTACCGTCAGTCGCAAGTATAGGCATTTCTTCGGCCCATTTGGTGAAGTAGTCAACGACTACGATAATATAAGCATGCCCCTCGGCCGAGTGAGGGTTACACATCATAAAATTGATGCCCCACTTCACAAAGGGACCAATGGTAATGACAGGGTGGAGATGTGCAAGCGGCACACACATCTTGTGCTGATAGATCTAGCAATCATGACATTTACGGACAGCGAAAATGCAGTCCTTGAAGATGGAGGGCCAGAAATACCCAGCACGAAGAATCTTTTATGCAATGGCCTAACCATACATGTGACCACCACATGCACCACTGTGACAATCATTCAGGGCTTTCTCAGCCTCCTTGAGAATCAAACACCGGCGAAGAATGGAATCTACTCCGATGTGGTAGAGTGTATCTCTGACTATATGATAAGGTTATGATTGATGACGGATGTGTTGGCGAGCATCCTTGGTCAACTCGGATCTAAAAGTAGAAGTCTAAAAATATACGATGATATCACCATACCAAGGATCGAGGGTGCTAATAAAAAGAAGTGTATCGTTCGGAATGCATTCCTGAGAACCAGACAGAGCGGAGTGAGAGGGGAGGGAACATATCAGATCGGTGAAGACTAATGATTTATTTGACTTGGCAGTAGTAAATTACAAATCAAACTCTTGGAGGATGAAAATCCACTTTAAGTACTTTCCCACTAGCAATTGTCGAGACAATATATAGGTCATGGGGTTGTATTCAGAAATCAAAGTCACAATATGTAATAGAATGTAATGACGAAAACGTTGAACTGCTTGGACGACAGCCAATTCTAACTTCTCGACATGGGTATAACGCGTTTTGGTATCGAGAATATTACGAGAGAGGTAGTAAATAACATGCTCATCATCGTCATCATCGTCTTGCGCCAAAACCACGGCAATCGTATTGAAAGTGGAGGATAAATAGAGGGAAAAATCACGATGACAGTTTGGAGGATGCAACAGAGGAGCGTTGATAAGAAACATCTTCAACACATCAAAATACTTATGGGAAATATCATCCCAATGGAATGGGATATCCTGCTTTAATAATCGCGTGAATCCTTTAACCACTTCGGCATATTTAGGTATAAAATGGCGTAAGAAATTAGCTTTCCCCTGTAGACTCTATAGCTGATGTAATGAGGATGGAGAGGGGAGATTAATAATAGCCTCAAATTTGAGCAGACTGAGGTGAATTCCAGCTTTGGAAACGATAAACCCCAAGAGTCTACCGGAATCGATGCAAAAGACACATTTGTGCAGATTTAACCAGATGTTATAGCATCGACAGCGAAGAAATATCTGACGAAGATGGTTAGGGTGGTCCTTACGTTTAGCTGAATGAGAGGGAAGGTCATCAAAATAAGGCTGAAATATTTGTTTAATATCGTGAAAAGCATAAGACATCGCTCGCTGAAATGTGGCCCCAACACTTTTCAAGCCAAAAGGGAGCTTTTTGTACATGAAAGTACCCCAAGGACAGATGAAGGCAGTCTTATGTTGATCATTCAGGAGGATGTTAATCTTGTTTTAGCCAGAAAAACCGTCCATGAGGGAAAATATCATGTAGTCATCAATGATTTGATCAATAAAGGGAGTAGGATAATTATCCTTAGGACAGGCCCGATTTATGTCACGATAATCAACACAGATCCAAATGTTACCATGTTTCTTATCTACAAGCACAATGTTGGATACCCATTTTGTCAAGGGAATCGAATAAATGAAACCGTCTTGGAGAAATTTTTCAACTTCACCCTTAATGGCGACAACCTTTCTTGGGTGCACAGGATGAAGGCGCCGATGAACAGGCTTCGAGCTAGGGTAGGTATGAATTTCATGCACCACTATGCTAGGATCGATGCCAGACATCTCTTTGTAGGACCATTTAAAGACGTCATGGAACTCGCAGAAAAGGATAGTATAAACCTGAACTTCATCAGAAGATAAGGTGACCTCGATATGGATGTTCTCGACAATTCTTAGTTTCACAGAAATGTCGATAGGCATCGTTTGCGTGATGTTACTAATGTTACCCTCCATAAAAACTTCATGTGTCAGAATAGGCGTTTGAAGCAGAGGAGAAGGAACATGATATGCAAACCTCTCAAGACACGTAGACATGGCCCCGAGGCCAGGCATGAACAAGGAACGATGATGGCTATCATCCCATGGAGGATCCTCGAGAGACATAGTTTCCAAGATGGCTTCATCGGAAGGAAATATCTCTTTCAAGGGATCAGGTGGATCCGAATCGCCGAGCCAAGGGGATTGAGAATAAGTGTCAAGAGACATGCTCAAAGGATCATGATCAGGAGGTGGAGGCTCTAAAGCTGAAATAATTTCACAATAGTCAATCTCGATCAGACTTAATAACATTGAATCTCTGAAAGAATCGATCTATTCAAGCGAAGGGATGATCCATGGGTCGTCAGACCTAGAGATCATATTAATCTAAACAATGTTGGGTGGAGGAAGAGGAAAAATAGCCATGAGGGTAGGATCTTTGAAGAGACCTGGCCCTACGCTCTCGTAGGGAATAGGAATTTGATCCACAGACGAAACGTTGTTCCAGAAAAATAAGTGAAGAATGACAATTGATCAAAAGTAACAATATTTCCTTCGTGTAGGAATTTCAGAATAGGATAGAGGGTGGACAAAACATACACCATGGCATGAGTCCAACTACAACCAAGGAAAATATTGTAATTGATCTTGGTGTCAACTACTTCAACCTCGACATTGAGTGTCTCCCCTTCTAATGTAATCGGAAAACTAGCGAGAACGCCAAGAGATTTAGATTCCCTTCCATCAAATGCTTCAAGGGAATTTGGTGATGAATTCAGAGCTGGAGAACCAATGGCTTTCCAGCAAGTAGATGACATGACGCACGTAGACGCACCCTCATCCACAATCACTCGATGGATATTCAGATCATTAATACGAACTTGTATGATGAATGCAATTTGGTGCGGGAGTCGTGGGATGAAAGTCTCCAAGTCAAAAGCAAGAAGGCTAGAATTAGTAGGATCAACTCTGTTGATCATAGAGAACAAAGCCTTCCATTGAGAAAAACAACTCTGAATTACTTCTAATGCATACATTGCAGATGGCACTTGAGCCATATCCTCAACAATACTATAATGTTGAGTAGCATGAGCGTTGGGATTGTAAGAAGACTTATGGAGTACACCTTTACAAGGTGGCCATATAACAGGCTTAGTACTGGGCCTTTCAATCTGAAGAGGGCTATAAACAGGTAGAGGAGGACGACCATCAGCAATCTCCTTCCCTGCTACCTGACGCGATCCGGTATAATATTTCAAAGGAGTAGAATAGAAACGGATGCAAAACCGTTCATCATGAAAACCTCAGAGCCAAATTGGGCAGAGGACTAAGGTTGCTCCACCATCTGGGTTTGTTATGATGGGAAAGGTTCTTTGAGAACCGTTGTAGTTCCCTGGGTGCCTTTGACCAATCTACTTACTTCGGCCCATCGAGGGCAGTCCTTGGTGTCGTGCTCATCGTCACAAATCAAACAAGGGTACTTTGGCTTCTGCTATGAACCATCATCAGTGCGAGGTTTAGACGAATCCTGTTTCAGGGTATCGGCTTTGGCCTGACCTTTACCCTTCCTTTTCCCCTTGGAATTTTTATCCGTCGAATTGTCCTGAATGGCATTGACTTCCACCATAGAACCAAAATTCGGGGTAGGCTGAGAATCAGTATCATTGGAAGGATTAGAATTTTTCTTCCCAGGATTTGAAGATGAAGACTTCCGAGAAGTCTGAGACACTGAACCAATGATACCGTTGACGGATGGCGTCGCTAGTGCTTTGGAAGTTCCAGGTTGAGGAGCATCAGGGGAGATATCATACAACGTGCCAGACTGAAAGTACACAAGATCAAGATATTTGGCACAAGCAATGGCCTGTTCTTCGGTTAAACATGCCCCGATAGCTATATCTTTAGTGATTTGATTAAAAAATGAGGTAGTAAACCAATCAGTCAGAAGCTGATCAGGAATATCGAACTTGATCAAGTGACTACAGTGCCTCCATTCATGAATATGATCCGAGATATGAGTAGCTTAGTCCTATTTCAAGGATGTGAGGATGTGTGTCTCGGTCTCATAACGAACTAGTAACTGAAAATGTGTAAGAAATAACATGGCTAAAGAGTTGAAATATTGAAAAATTCCACGACATAATTCAATGTACCACTTTGCAGTGGCACCAGTAAGAGTCCGTTGGAAAATATGGAGTCAGATGGAATCATCAACCTAAGAGTTAGAGGAACACCACAAGTGGTAGGTCATAACATGTGCTTGGGGGTCTTCTTCAGACTTGTCCTCAAACTTAGGACAATCACCAGGAATATTGGTTGGAACTGGAGGCCAATATGGGTTATGAAGAATTGGATCGTTTGTTAAATTTGACACACATGTCAGCTCCAATGTAGTGAGAAATGGTAATTGAGGATTAAAAGGCATCAATGGTCGTTGATAAGAACTAGTGTTAAAATTCCACCCAGGCTAGGAGAAATTCTTCCCCCATATGTTTTGTCCTAGATTATTCTGACCATACGGTTTATGAGCCTGATAGTTCTGCCCATACTAGGGTTGAGGACTAGGATATTGATTCTGAGCATACGATTAGGGTCCTTACTGAGCAACATATGGATTCTGTTGCGGAATGTAAGCATTGCCTTAAGGTGGATTATACACCATCTGGGATTGATTTTGAGCATAATAAGTGAAAACTTGGTGCACACTATATACATCCTGATACTGACCTTGAGGAGGGTAAGTGGCACCTTGGGGTTGAGTAGGTGGACCCCGATGAGCAGGTTGAACGGGTTGCTAAGCTGGTTGAATAGGTTGAACTGGCTGTTGGTCTGGTTGAACACGTTCAACTCACTATTGAGTGGATTGAATCAGCTACTGAGGCTGGGCAGGCTGTCTCTACAGAGTAGGTTGACCTAGATACTGAGGGCCACTTGATTTCCCTTGTGGAAGAGGTTAGCCTGATGGTTGCAATGGACCAAGTTTTCCCTGATAACCAGGTTGACTGGAGCAGGACTATAGGGTTTTCCTTATTGCACAAAGTTATGGCCTTGTTAAATGTAAGGCTCTTGCTGTTGTACAAAAGGTTGTCCCTTTGGTGGATATATTTTCCCCCCAGGAACGTAAGATGCTCCTAGTTGATATTGATATTGAGGCTGACCGGAAGGACCATAGGGTTGCTAGACCAAAGGTTGACCCTGTAAGGGTTGTCCTTACCGACCATAAGGTTGTCCTTGGGTCGAAGGTTTTCCCTATAAGGGTTGTCCTTGTAGACCTGAGGGTTGTCCTTATATCAAAGGCCCTTGATGAGGAATAGTCCGATAGGAATCCACCGAAGGAAGATAAACAACCTGATTTGGATCGATAGGAGGAAAATATATAGGATTATCGTAGACATCATAGTGATGCAGAGGGTTGATAGGTATCAAGAAATACTAACGCAAATGATCAAGGAGTCGAACCGACCAAAACAACAAGACTCGAAGATCAAGCCTACAACAGTAAAAAAAACTCCAAAAGGACCAATTTCAAATCAAGAAACAATCTAGAGCTAAGAAAAACTGACCAAAATCTCAACAAAAGGGTCAAACCAAATCCTACAGGATTCGGCACGACTGTGAGGTGATAATCCACGCCAAACAGAGGTTGGCGCTACTGCAACAAAAGCAAAAAGCACCAATTGGCGCAATTGTTCAAATGAAACTCGCGCCAAGCTGGATAACCATGGGAGGAAGGAAGAAACAGTGAGCAGAGGTGAATCTTGACACTCTGGAGCTGAAATGAAGGATTCCAAACAATCAAACAAGCCAAAAAAGATAGACAAGTGAGCAAACGACCGAAGTCGAATGGGAAATGAAATGACAAACTCACATTGTTCCCCAGTGGATTCGCCAATTTTTTGTGTAGGTAAATCCTCTCTGCGGACAGAGACGATCCCTCTAGCCCTAGAGTTGTTCTAGCAACAAAGGGACAAGCTAATGTGTAGGTTCCTAATTAATGAATGAAAAGGACATGGTAGATTGACCTACCTAGATTCCAATGTTGTCGTCACTATAATGGTGGTGGCCTCTTGGTCTCTACTTCGATGGGTCACAATCCTTCTTCAACGATGCTCAGATACCTGCACGAATTTCAGCAAACAAGAGCAGCATATAAGACATTTATTTCATTTGTAATCAACTAACCATTCAAGGAGGGTTAAGCATATTGTATCAAATAATCCATATTAACAGAACATGGGAACTAGACAATAGTCATGTGTATGTATAAATAGAAGAAAGAGTTACAACCAGAGCCTTGACATCGCAACCTCCTTCAGTGGGGTTCAATCGAAGCACCTCTCGAAGGATCATTGGGAATTCAGACGGGATGAGGACACAAGCCTAAGCTCTCTCTCGACAAAGGTCTCTTCCATTCTATCTCTGTAGCAATGTTCAGGAATTCTCTTTAGCTATTCGGCTATGATATGTTCTGCTAGTGCATCAATGGAAGATAGATTTATTTATAGAGGAAGAGGAGGAGGTTGTGATCCCTACAATGATGGGAGGGAGGCCTTATACCTTGGGTAGTTCCCCAAAATGTGGAAACAAGAGGCCAAAGGAGGGAGTCTATGGTTATTCAGTCGAACCACTCTATCTGAGTCGCCCACAAAGTTTTTAGGATAGAAACTTCACCTCTATATTTAAAAAACATTCCATAAATAGCTTAGCACGGGTAATGCACTGGGACAGAGCGCCAATGGGTGTGGGGCCCAGTGTTAATCTTCCTCATCGGAATGAGGGCATAACGGGCTACTAGCGCCAAGGCAAAAACATGTGTTTGTGATGATATGCTCAGGGAATTATCAACAAAATGAATATTGTCCTCATGGCAAGGGATGCAATGATGGTATTTGCAGGGCATGACACTACTTATTAGTCACAGAAATGATCCTCCAATGTGCATGATGGTGATTGTAGGGATGGTGACAAAATGTTGTGTAACACAAGGCCATATTCCTACAACTTAAAGTCCTCTTGAAATGTTTTCCCTGCATAAATCATATTTTCCATGCATGTACACATATATTTCCCACTCAGCATTTTAATAAAAATTTGAAGCAAAACATCTTCAAGCATATCCAAGGATTGATATCCAATATTCGTCCACTTATTGGACTTGACTAGTAAATTCAAGGACGGATTGAGAATCCCAGATAGGTTTTCTGAATATTAGTAGGGAAAGGAGTTGAAAGCCTCCCCATCATCGTAAAATCCAAAACTCTAATCCATATAGTTTCTGAAATCCCACATATCCAAAAAATTCCATGAGTTAATAAATCGGTAAGGTCCTCGAGATCTATGATGGGAGGAGGATTTGTATTTTGTGACCAAGATTACTCGAAGATCAAAATCCTTTAATTGTGTTCAGGGCCCACATGCGACGAAGCCTTGGCTCTCTGATGTTGTAGAGTCCACCAATTGGTCTCATCATACGCGGTATGTCAACGAAACATGTTGCAGATTGGTCCTCCGGTAGTAGTCACACGCTCTTCATCATATTTCAAACAGATCCACCAGTTCACGCTCCCAAACCTTAGATCGATGTGGAAAAGCGATAAAACCAATCTCTGAGATGCATTCCATATCACCCTCAAGGTAACATGGCCAGATCCAATAGAAAACAGTGTAGTTATCCATAGATCCACTCTTTCAAAATCACTATCAGTGCCAAGAAGAGCAAGGGATTCATTATTTACCAAGTTAACCTTTAGGATGGTTAAATTTATTGTTAATTTTCACTCAAATATCATGAATTTTAAATTTTAACCATCTTAAAATAAATCCCAAATAACAAAATTTTACATTATATTCAAAATACTTATTTATAACTTATAACAAAACTCTTTGAAATTTGAATAAAAAAAAAAAAATTCCCATAGTACCCTTTAAAACAAAACGTTAACATTTGACTTTGTAATCAAAATAATTATTCATAACTTATTACACTCTTCGAAATTAAAAAATAACTAAAAAAGTCCATCATTAACTCATAACTAAACTCTTGGTCCAGTAAAACCCCTTGAAACGAAACATTAAAATTTCGCTTTATATTCAAAATATTTATTTAAAGATTATTACAAAACTTATCGAAATTAAAAAATCTATAGTCAACTTATAACTAAAATTTTCCAAAAAAAACTCCTTAAAATCAACCATTAACATTTAACTTCATATTTATCTAAAGCTTATCACACAACTTTTGAGAAAACAAAAATAAATAAAATAAAATAAAAATTCCAAGGTATTGCAGAAAAAGCTTTAAACTCACGAGGAACATTTAAAAAATGTATGGATCAATTTTAAGGAATTTATTGCGTCGAAAGACATAATTGGTAGAGATATTGTAATGTTTAACATTTTGATTAGGTTAAAATCAAATAAAAATCGAATAAATTAATTAATAAATATAATTATCAATAAAATATTTTAAGTCAATTATATTAATAAAACTAAAAATAAATATAAAATAATCTTCCAAATAACCTTGGCACGCTCGCTTGAAGGAACACAAGTTGTCCTAGGTGACATAACAATATATCATGTAGGTGAAATTTTGGAACTTGCTTACATTCTATGAGTGTCTGGTATGTGTTGTTGAATTCTGGATCTCTCTTGTACAAATGCGGGCACTCTAAAGTCTCGTGCCCATAAGAGTCGAGCACAATGGTCAACGCCATGACCGGAGGTTGGCTGAGGCAGTCTACAACATTATTGGTGCTTCACTTCTTGTACTTAATGTTAAAGTGGAACTTTTTTAGGAATGTGGACCATTTCTAATAGAGATCGTTCTGTAACTTCCCTTGTGTTTGTATGAACTATAGGTTTCAGTGGTCTATGTGGATGATTTTTTCCTTCCCCATAATGTAATGTTTCCATTGTCGGAAGGCCTACAAAATGGAATACATCTCTTTTTCATAGGTGGGATATTTTTGCACTGTGTCTGAAAGTGTCTCACCCTAATATGCCACTAGATGCCCCTACTGAGTAAGAACTGCACCAATAACATAGACAGAAGCATTTGTCTCATTCTCAAATGGTTTTTGTAGGTCTAGTAATCTGAGCACTAGTGCAAAGAAGAGGCAATGCTTCAAACTGGAAAACGCCTTCTATTGGGATTCATGCCAAAATAGTTTTTCTTTCGCTCCACCCTTGGTGACTTGACTCAAAGGCCAAGCGATATGAGAGAACCCCAACACAAGCTTTCGGTAGAAATTGGCAAGACCCAGAAAGTTGTAGAGCTCTGTTACAGTGGTTGGGGCTGGCCAATACCGAATGACTCATATCTTGGTTGGTTCCACATGCACACCCCACTCATCAATGATGTACCCCATATATAGAACCTGGGTCATACCAAAAGTGTATTTCTACAAATTGGCATAGAGTTTGTCTTGTCACATATTTTGGAGGATTTTTTGAATATGGCAGAGGTTCTCTTCCCAACTCTTGTTGAAGATCATAATGTCATCCAAATAAAACACCACAAATGAGTTATTGAAGGGTCACAAGATGTCTTCCATCGGCCTCATGAATGTTGAGAGGGCATTAGTGAACCCGAAAGGCATGACCAGTCATTTGAATAGGCCCTCATTGGATTTGAAGGCAGACTTCCACACATCGGAGGGTTCGATTGGTACCTGGTGATACCCAGACTTTAAGTGGATCTTGCTCAAATATTTGGCTCCCTTGAGTTGGTCCAAAGGTCATCAATATATGGGATTGGATACCTATTTTGGACAATGATCTTGTTCATCACCCGATATTCAATACAGAGTCTCCAGGTCCTTTCCTTCTTCTGTACCAACACGATCGTGCTCCCACAAGGTGATGAACTTGTCTTGATGTACCCTTTATAAAAAATCTCCTGAATCTTCCTTTCGATTTCATTGTTCTCCAAAATAGAGCGTCAATAAATCGATCCATTAGGCAGCGATGCACCTAGGGTTACATCAATGGAGTGCTTGACCTAACAGTGTAGAGGTAGCCTTGTAGGTGATGTGAAGATGTTCCTTTACTCATCCAAAACCTTGTCCTCTTGTTGCTATCGTGTAGAGGAGCTGTGTTCTAGAGGTCGTGGCCACAATGTTCTTCTTGCCTTGAGGGAGAATCATAAAGAAAACAAATTTCTCGGTCTGGGAAGTGAACTTATTTCATTTCTTCGCAGTGATCAAAGAGATTGCAGTAGGCGGTGCCACCTCTGGTATCCTGTACAATATCAAAGTAATAATAACAATGCGAGGTATAGACTCATACACAAAATGCCACAAATATTATCACTTTAACTAGAAAGTATCCAAAATCTACTTCAAATTGCAAATTGAAGTCCATATTGCGACAATAAGATTCAAAATGCCAAGGTCTTACATGATATTATGAAAATGAAGAATGCAAAAGAGCTTTTCATCTCACACACACATAAGTTAGGCTCTATATTCAATGTGAATTCTTTACACTTCTCTCTACTTCATTCATAGAAATCTTCATCTTGTAGGTCTATGGAATTGGTCCTTAATTTGTTTTACTGATACAAAAAGATCCTTGTTTTTGTAGATGCTCAAGGTGAATTTTCCACCTTCAAACTAGGATTGAAACACCCATCATTCATGGAAACCTCAAATCCAATAATGTTTTGGTGCATGAAAACTATGTGGCACATTTGGCTGATTATAGTCTAGACCGGTTAATGACTCTCTCATCGGTTGCTCACATGATGACTACAAATGCACTTGAATGATAGAAGGCTCTCGAGCTCTAGAAGATGAATAATACCAATACCAAGATAGATATATACATATTTGGAATTATCTTGTTAGAAATACTCATAGGAGAGAAACCAAGCAAGAATGAGAGCTCTGCTGAATTTTCGGATTTTCCTTCTATTGTGAAAAATGTCGTATTGGAGGAGCATATATTGGAGTTGTTTGATGTTGATATCCTTAGGGGATTGAGAATTCATGTACATGATTGATTAGTTAGAGCACTTCAAATTTCCATGGGTTGTCGTGCAACTTCTCCATCGGTGATATCGATATTAACATTGTCATCCAAAAGTTGGAGGTGATAAGGCCAAAGACTCATTCTTCTTTATATACTCCAACTCATACTAGAAATGAACTAGAGCTTGCATTTTAATCATTATTAAACTATTTTTTTCTCCCTACTGGGCAAAGGCATCTATAATATTTAGCAGGAGATATGCTAATATTGATACCTTATTATGTAGCATTAGATATATGAAATGTTGTGTCACTTTTATTTTTATTTCAGATTGCGGATTTGGTAGACACATGATTCATGCATGGGAAAGAGAAAAATATTCATATAAATATGTGAAAAATGATATCGAGGCCTTCAATATTGCTTTGGATGCAAGTTTTGTGTTCCCATCTAGTTACTTTAACAAAAAATTGATTTCATAATTCAATATTTTGGTGAATTTAAAATTTTGAATGAACATGTTAATCTTGTGTGCAACATAAAAATGAAAAAGTCAGTGTGGTTTTTATTGAGGTTTCAATTAATGGTAGTCAATTTTATTAGTGAGGTTGAGGTCCAAACTTCACATATATTAATCTAATATTTCAAGAAATATACTGAGATTCTTTACATTTTATATGCAGTTTGGAGCTTATTACTTTGGCCACAAATAATTACCTTCACGATGAAAATTAACTTGGAGATGCTTTACTCTGTATATATGTTTGGTGAATAATTCGAATTCAATGTTTGTTAGATTTTAATTGTTGCCTTTGTGTTGAATTATAAGGTCATGCTTTTACTCTTATATTGTTGTAATAAGATCTCAACATGGCTCTCAGAGCTTGGAATCAAATATTTTTGACCGATGTGTATCTAGGCATCTCATTGATTTCTATGTTTTTGTTGTTCGTTGATTCATATAGTAAATGAAATTTTAACTCTTAAAATGTCATATTCTCATAGTCAAGAGGTTGGGACCACTACAGGTTGTTGTGAATCAGAATAATGCAATCAGGTATACCTTTAGTAAGTTCTACCTCTACACAGAGTCTGGGAAATGTTAAAATTATTTTGGAGACTCTGCCTACATCTACCTTGAGGAACTTCCCCAAATAATTCCCTATCACTTCTAATACTTTGTTATGCCAAAAATGCAGGGGTAGATTATGTAACCTGACCCACACTGGAATTTTCAAGACCACCAAGGTAACATGAATACACCTGCATTACCCCAAAACCATGGTGCCTCGTTTAGTACATATTCCATATCTTTGGTTGTGTCAAACTTTACAACAAAAAAACCCCTAGAACATAGGTGGACGTCACAAATTTATGCCCAAGTAGAGAAAATACATTGATGTAAAGTCTCTTATTTGGGCCAAAAACCATTAATTCTGGATATAACTTCTCTTGAAGGAATTGATAAGAGATCATTAACCTCGGGAAGGTCGACTATTAAAGCCAGCACGTGGTTCATCTGCTCTAGGATATAAGGACCATGGATATTGGGGTATTGTTATGAATTTTTTTGTGGATCAATCTTCCCTTTCACTGCATCGTTGAAATAGACTCGACCTTTGGAGCTAGATCTAGGAAAACCTCAAGATGTCCCATGTTAAGGATGATGGTTTAAACTCTTACAAGGCCATATTTGTACAACTTACAGTCCTCTTGCAATGTTTTCTCTGCATAAATCAGATTTTCCATGCATGTACACATAGATTTCCCACTCGGCATTTTAACAAAAATTTGAAGTTGACACATCTTCAAGCATATCTAAGGATTGATATCCAAGATTTGTCCACTTATTGGACTTGACTAGTAAATTCAAGGGTGGATTGGGAATCCAAGATAGGTTTTTAGAATATTAGTAGCGAAAGGAGTTGAGAGCCTACCCATCATCATAAATTCCAAAAGTCTAATCTATATAGTTCCCAAAATCCCACAGATCTTAAAAACTCCATGAGTTAATAACTCGGCAACATCCTTGAGATCTATGATCGGAGGAGGATCTGTATTTTGTGACCAAGATTCCTGGAAGATCAAAATCCTTTGACTGTGTTCAGGGCCCACATGCGACGAAGCCTTGGTCCTCTGATGTTGTAGAGTCCACCAATTGGTCTCATCATATGCACTATGTCAGCAAAACATGTTGTAGATTGGTCCTCTAGTAGTAGTCACATATTCTTCATCATATTTCCTACATATCCACCGGTTCATGCTCCCAGACCTTAGATCAATGTGGAAAAGCGAGAAAACCAATCTCTAAGATGCACTGCATCTCAATCTCAAGGTAACATGGCCAGATCCAATAGAAAACAGTCTAGTTTTCCATAGATCCACTCTTTCAAAATCACTATCAGTCCCAAGAAGAGCAAGGGCTTCATTATTTACCAAGTTACCCTTTAGCATGGTTAAATTTATTTTTAATTTCCACTCAACTATCATGAATTTTAAAGTTTAACCATCTTAAAATAAATCGCAAATAAAAAAATTTGACATTATATTCAAAATACTTATTTATAAATTATAACAAAACTCTTTGACATTTGAATAAAAATAAATAAATAAAATCCCTAAGTACCCTTTAAAATAAAATGTTAACATTTGACTTTATAATCAAAATAATTATGTATAACTTATTACACTCTTTGAAATTAAAAAATAACTAAAAAAATCCATCATTAACTCCTAACTAAACTTTTGGTCGAGTAAAACTTGTTGAAACCAAACATTAACATTTCACTTTATATTCAAAATATTTATTAAAATACTTATTTATAACTTATTACACTCTTCGAAATTAAAAAATAACTAAAAAATTCGTCATTCACTCATAACTAAACTCTTGGCCTAGTAAAACCTATTGAAACCAAACATTAACATTTCACTTTATATTCAAAATATTTATTTAAAGCTTATCACAAAACTTCTAAAAAATAAAAAATAATTTTAAAAAAATCTATGGTTAACTTATAACTAAACTTTTCGGAAAAAAAAAACCGTCAAAATCAACCATTAACATTTAACTTCATATTTATTTATAGCTTATCTCACAACTTTTGGGAAAAAATAATAATAAATAATAAATAAAATAAGATAAAAATTTTCAACAAAAAATATTTAAAAAAATGTATGAATCAATTTTAAGGAATTTATTACATCAAAAGACATTCTTGATAGAGATGTTGTAATGTTTAACGTTTTGATTGGGTTAAAATAAAATAAAAATAAAATAAAATAATTAATAATTATAATTATCAATAAAATATTTAAAGTCAATTAGATTAATAAAACTAAAAATAAATACAAAATAACATAAAATTAATAATTAAAATTTGAATAATTTGCATAGCTCAGAAAATAACGATTGCCAAGCTCGAGAAACTAGGGTTTGGGAGTTGCAAGTCGGAGGGATTCATGGTTCGTCTGAACGCTTCAGCAAGCTCTAGCGGACGGCAGGGCCCATCTTGTAGAGCTACTCAGACCGGATCAGTACTAGCCAATCATATGAGACGCGGGGGGGGGAAATGGGGCCCCATCATATAAACAAATGGTTCTGGACAAGGGTAAAGGCCCTAGCGAAGGAGTGCAGATTGCGGGTTCTGATGTTGCCAGCAAGGAAGCAGCTGGCAAGAAGCAGAAGGATAACGAGGTCTTCAAGGAGGTGCAGATTCGAAGGTCGGTAGGTGGAATCAAAATAATGGAAGGAGACGACAAGGATAAACCTTCCCCCGAGAAGGAATCTCCTATGATAGCATAAGGGACAAAGGCTAGAATATATAATCAAGCCCAAACCCAAGTTGGCTCAGTTCCATTGGGATCTAGCACGAGCGGCAACAAGCTGGTGGAAAATGGGCGATGTAAACCAAAAACTTTGGAAATTATTCGAGTCATCATCACAAATCGAGAAATGCAAGAATACAGGGATCACATGTCTATATACGCATTGATATGTAAATTTATGGGTTTTTGGCCTACAGAAAAAGCCTTATGCCAATGGATTAAGCAACAATGGAAACCCAAAGGAGATGTCCAACTCCACCTAGGAGCGAAGGGGTTTTTTACAGTGGTTTTTTCCAACCTAGAAGACAGGGACCATATTTTTTATGGAGGCCCCTATTTCTATGATTCGGCAGGTCTATACATGAGACCATGGAAACCTAACTTTGCCCCAAAATAGAAAACATTTACCCATTTGTCGGTATGGATTTGTCTCTTCTCATTCCCCATCAACTATTGGAGGCCTCGGCGCTTGAACAGATCGGTAAAAAACTGGGAAAATTTGTCTAGGCTTCAGAGGCTACCTTGCAAAAGAGGTATACCTCCTGTGCAAGAATATGCGTTGAAACAGATGTTTCAGGAGCAGTGCATGAAGGGTTGTGGCTGGAATTCCGATATGAAGTTTTCTTTCAGGCCATCGACTATGAGAAAATCCCCTTTTGATACCGTAGATGCCATGAACATGGACACCTTTTCTAGGAATTCCCTCTTAAGAAACAAACAGAAAAGTGTAAGGAAGGAACACTGAAAGACCAGGAAGGTTTTACCTGTCCAAACGGGAGACCCATCCAAACAAAAGGAACCATCCTAAAACAAGGACACCCACTAAAGGGAATAGAAATGCCTTTCCAGCCCTGGGGGAAAAAATGGTACAGAAGAGGAATCTAATCCGCTAGACTCACAACTGGATATAATGGGACCTAACCAACAGGAGAACCTAAGCACTGGAATGAAAACTATCGAAGAGACCCCTGATCGAATGGAACATGCTTGCGATGTAGAAGGGGATGCAGAGATGTCAATCAATGAAGCCGGCACAAAGGATCTAGAACTAAGGGACATCCTGAATAGATAAGGCATGGACCTGGTCACTATGGTTGAATAATGGAAGGAAATAAGAATGGAACACATCCCGGTAGAGGAAATGGACAGCGTAAATTTCCTATTTCTGGTTCAACAAGAGGCAGAGTCCAAGGGCCAGAAAAGAGGGCATGGCACGAACAAAGGTCTGGGAATAAAAGTCCAAGGACTATAGCAGATTAACCCAGAGGCCAAACCTCAGCGCAAAAGGGGGAGATGATCAAACAACGAAGCTCTCCAAGAACTAGGCCAAATGCTTCTTAACTTAGGTAAGATGAAAGCCCTCGAGGCTTTTACTTCCTCCTCTTAACTCCTTATTTTTATCATGAAGATATTATCTTGCAATGCAAGTGGGATAAATAGCCTAAGAAAACAATGACTTATGAAGAAGAAAGTCAAAAAATAAAACCGAGATATGATCTTTCTACAAAAAACAAAATGCTCAAGTAAAAAGATGCAGGAAGTAAGTAGGAAAATTGGTAAGAGAATGGAATATCTAGAAGTTGGAGGTAATGTAAATGAAGGAGGACTAGCCACTTTTTGGAACCCCTAATCATTTCACTTAGTCAATGCAGAGGCAACAAGATCTTATGTGTCTTTGGAGATGCCAATTATCGAAGAACCAGGTACAGACCTCTATACCAATGTCTACAGGCCTCAACGATTGGAAGATAAGTTGAAACTATTGGACCACCTTTCCCAATTTCAGCATAGGCACACTGGTGTTAAAGGGATCTATGGGGGTGATTTTAATATGATCACCTCGCTAGGGGAAAATAAAGGTGGGTTGAGGAAGCTAAATTGGGATGTGAAGGCCCTCAGAGACTTCATAAGGACTGCGAGGCTAGTTGATATCCTTCCAAGGACCGGAATTTTCACCTGGAATAACAAGAGGGAATGGAATAGGAAAATTGCCTCTAGAATTGACCACTTCCTTTTAAAAAAAGACATCATTTTAGTAGGAGTAACAGTGGAGACGAATATTATCCCAAGTGGTGGTTCTGACCATTGGCCTATCAGCTTGGATGCTACTATTTTTTGCTCTCCCAAGAATCACCATTTCAGGTTTAAAAAATTCTGGCTAGACCATATTTAGTTCAAATTGAAAATTAAACAATGGTGGTAGGAGCCAATGAGGATCAAAGGCACAAAGATGTTTCATCTTCAAGAAAGGTTGAAACATATCAAAGCCCAAATAAAAACCTGGAATCACGAAGTGTTTGGAAATATATTCAAGGAGAAGCTAGCCTTGGAGGAAAAAATGGAAAGATTACATAAGGAATGGATACATGCGGAAATTTCTTAGGATTCCAAATGTATGGAGCAAGATCTCATGAGGAAATGGGACAAGAGATGTCAGCAGGAGGAGATCTTATGGAGACAGAAATATCGGGTCCAGTGGCTAAAGGAAGGAGAGAATAACACTAAATTTTTCCACATGTCAGCTATGGACTACAGACAGACTAATAAGATCATTGGATTAAAAGATGAGCAAGGGATCTCTTTTGAATCTCATATGGATATCTCTAACCTCCTGGTGAACCACTTTGCTCATATTGCCAAGGATTGCCAAGGAAACAGATTTGGATAGGGAAGAGGCCATCCAGGAAGTGGCTACTTCCATACCTAGGATCCTAACTGAGGATCACAATAGAAATCTGGACTGCCCCATCTCCGTGGTAGAAGTCGAAGAAGCAGTTCAGGAGATGCCTAATGGTAAATCGTCTGGCCGAGACGGCTTCACCATTGATTTTTTCAAAGCTTGTTACGACACGGTGCAAAAGGATATTTGGGAGGTAGTGGAAGACTCTCGTAAAACCTCTTCTATCTTGAAATCCCTGAACTTTACTTTTATTTCCCTGATTCCTAAGGAAGTGGAGGCCTGCACTCCAGTGAATTTTCGCCCTATAGCCTTGTGAAATGTTCTCTATAAAATTATTTCTAAGGTGATGGCTACCAGATTAAAGACTATCGTTCCGTTAATTGTCTCTGAGGAGCAATCTGGATTTGTTGAAGGTAGACAGATAATGGATAACATCCTTCTGCTGCATGAGATGATTCACTCCTTACAGTCCCAGAAAAAATAAGGTATGATCATCCAGCTTGATCTGTCGAAATCCTACGATAAAGTTAGCTGGAGCTATATGGAGGCAGTGTTGGCAGCGTTTTGGTTTGGCCAATGATGGATTACATTGGTGATGGCTTTGGTGAAGTCCCAGAGTTTTTTGATCTTGGTTAATAGGTCTCTTGCTAACCCCTTCACTCCCTCAAGGGGGATCAGGCAAGGAGATCCAATCTCTCCTTTTCTTTTTGTCATTCTTATGGAGGGGTTAAGCCGCATCATCAAAACAGCTAAGGCAAAAGCTGACATTTTCGGCCTTAAACCTCTTCAAATGTGCCCTGCGACTACCCATTAGCAATTTTTTGATGATACGATGCTCCATGGGATTCCTACTGTTCGAGAGGCTCAGTGATTCAAGGCTATTCCAAACCTCTTCGGTTGAGCTTCAGGTATCGACTTAAATTTAGAAAAATCAATGATTTTTTTCTTCAATATGCATGTATCCATTCAAACGAACCTTACAGCCATTCTTTGCTTTCAAAGTAAAATCCTCCCATCTAAATACCTAGGGATCTACTTATCGGATAAACCATGGCAGAAGATTCACTAGGAAAAACTACTTTCTTCCCCAGAAGAATGAGGAAATTACTGGACGAACAGGGCTCTAAATTTCGCAGGTGGTTGGTCATGACAAAGGTAGTGCTACAAGCTATCCCACACTATATGCTTTCCATTTTTCCAGTGCCTAAGGGGGTGATCCAGAAGATTAGAGACATCCAACGGAAGTTCCTTTGGTCATGAAAAGCTGAAAATAAGAAGTGGGCCCTGGTGGCTTGGAGGAAGATTTGTAAACCTAAGATCCTGGGAGGTTTGTGATCCAGATTTTATGCAGGAACGCAACAGAATACACATATAGCCATAGATATAGAGATGCAGTGGAAATAATTCTTCATTTTATTATAATCAAATGACAAATAAAATATCTGGGAATATTTGGTAGTGAATCTCCCGAGAAAGAGATTTGGTGGCTACGAGACCTTTTAAGCGTGTTACAAAACTAAAATTTGTTTGCAAATAGAATGTAAATAAGCAATCGAGGTGCGTTGTTAGGCTTATCTACGAGAAGATGTGGCGGCTAAAAAAAGCGGGTTGAAACAATAACATAGGAATAATAGAAATCGGCGGGCGAGGGCATTGGTATATTGATTTCTCACTGAGAAGAGATGTGGTTGCTACAGGTCTCTCCAGCACTTGTGTTACATTGAGGCTCGAAGGCCTATTACAGACATAATGGAAATAGATGAGCTAGGGTACTAGCAATGTATCCATGAGAAGAGATGTGATGGCTCCCAACCCCTTAACTGTGTTACAATGAGGCTCGAAGGCCTATTTATTGTTGAGAAACAATGTAAAACCTGAAACGTCCAAAAACCTAACACTAGGAGATGAAGCACCAAAATTGTGGGCCCCATTTGGGTAAATTGGTGTTTCAACTTCCAGGGGATCTTCGGCATCCTATCTCCAGTTTGATCTGCGGCTCTATAGCTGCGTTAAAATATATATCAGAAGACAACACGAATGAGAAACAGTGATCTATTTTTTTTAGAAATAGAGGAATAATCAGTTTTGAGTATTTTTAATAACTCAACATTTCGAACTTTTTAAGTGAGTCCATCATCAAAGCTAAACGCTTATATTTCTTTGAAAATTTTGAGAATTAGAGCCAAGGAATGAATTTATAAATAGTAATTATTATGAAAAGTTAATTGTTAATAAGGAGGTCGGTTGGATGAAAGGGTATGTAAATTTAATTATTTATATGATTATTTTATTTATTTTATTTTAATTTATTTTAAAAGTTATTTTTTATTATTATTGATTTGTTTATATATTTTTATTTTTATTTTTTATTTTTTTTATTTTTTTATTTTTTTTTTTTTTTTTTTTTTTTTTTTTTTTTAAGAGGTAAGATTTTAGGGAAGGTGGAAAAATTAAGATAATATAGTAAATTAAGGATTTATTATTATTAGGTTTGATGTTTATGAGAGGTGTGATATATTAGAGGTTTCCATGTATTGCTAATATTCAGACCCTCATCTCGATTTAAGTTATTTTTCCTTTTCTCGATTTCTATGGCTTCTCTTATTTTTCTTTTAAGATAATGATCTTCTTTAGATATAAGTTTGGCGTCTTCCATTCTTATGTAATGGGAGGATGAGAAGGCATGATCTGCTAAAGCAGATTTTTCAGTTTTGTTTCTGGATATGTCAGCAGTATGTTCCTTAAGTCTAATGCTAAGAGATCTACCAGTTTCTCCTATATATTCTTTTCCACAAGAGCACGGTATGATGTAGACTCCTTTTTGTAATCAAGGGTTTCTAGGATCCTTGGCAGAGTCTACCATATTTCTGATGGTGTTAGGGGGGGTGAAGGCAATTTTAATGTTATGTTTGTTTAGGATTTTGGAAATTTTATCAGTAGTTCCTTTTATGTAGGGCAAAGAAATTTTAGGGATGTCAATGGTTCTCTTTATGTTGTTTTTATTAAGGGTTTGGTGAATAGTTTTATTGATGACGTCTATATTATATCCATTATGTTGAAAGACATGGCGTAGGTGATTGATTTCATGTATAAGATGGTGAGAGTCCGCAATTCTAGATGCTCTAGTTGTTAGGGTTTTAATAATGCCTATCTTTTGTTTAGGATGGTGGTGAGAATTTGCGTGGAGGTATCTTTCTGTGTGGGTCTTCTTTCTATAGACTTCAGTGCTCAGTTTTCCATCTTTTTTTGTCAAAAGGATATCAAGGAAAGGTAATTGGTTATCCTTTTCAATTTCAATGGTAAATTTGATATGATTTGAGATGTTATTAATGTGGTTTAAGAAGTCGTATAATTTTGATATACCATGGATCCATTTTGCAAAAATGTCATCTACATATCTTTTCCATTCCTCAGGGGTGAATGGAAAGGAATTGAGAGCTTTTTTCTCAAAATGTTCCATGTATATGTTAGCAATTATAGGGGACAGAGGTGAGCCCATGGCTACACCATGAGTTTGTTCATAAATTGTTCCTTTGAAACTGAAAAAAGATGATTTTAAACATAATTTTAGGAGATCTATGGTCTCATCATCAGTGATAGTTTTCATGACATCGATGGCTTCATCTATAGGAATCATGGTGTACAAAGAGACAATATCGAAACTAACCATGAGATCTTCGTCTTTCATATCCAGGTTTTTGGCCCATTGAACGAAAGATGTGGAATCTTTAAAGTATGATGAGGTGTTTCCGGTAAGGGGGCGAAGATTTTTGGCAAGGTATTGAGCAAGGAGGTAGGTGGGTGAGCCTATGGTGTTAACTATGGGTCTTAGAGGGATGTCTTTTTTGTGAATTTTAGGAGAGCCATATATTCTGGGGGTGATCGAGCTTGAAGGGGTGATTCTTTTTTTGGTGATAGTGTCTAGAGATGAGTCTTTTATTTTCTTGGTTACCTCTTTAAGAATTTTTGAGCTAGGGTCTTTCTTTAGAACTTTGTAGCAACCACTATTTTTAAGGTGTTCTTCCATTTTTTTATCATAGTCAACCCTATCCATTATTACTGTAGCATTTCCTTTATCTTCTTTTAAGATAATTATATTTTTGTTCTTTCTTAAGTTTTGTAGAGCAAGTTTTTCACCCTTAGATAAATTGCATGGGAGTGGTCTGGCGTTTTTAAGGATTTTGGCAATGTCTTGTCTTATTTCTTCTGCTTCAATAAATTCTAGGTCTTTTAAAGCAACTTCTACATTACTAATGATGTTGTCAAACGAGATTTTGTTGGGAGTGATGGAAAAGTTTAGACCTTTTTGAAGAAGAGAAATGGAAGCTTGGTCTAAATTAAGACTTGAAAGGTTTATGACAGAAGGGTTTTCAAAGACTGAACTATGTGTATTAATATGGGCAGGGTGAGAGATTGAATGGGGATCGATAGGATCAAGAAAGGGATCAGTTAGTCAAGGTCTACAGTTAGAGGGGGTAAGAAGGGATGTAAGAAAGCAGTTGTTGATTATTAGAAAGGGTGGAGTCATTGTTCTCACACGCAAAGAAATCGTGACTTACGTGAATGTTTGAATCTTGTGCCGAGAGTGAAGAAACGTGGACAGTTTTATTAGTAGGAAAAGGTTTGTGGTACGAAGGTTTTTGTGAGATGGCGCTGTCTAAATATTTAGAAAGACTGAAGGAGTCTGCGTTGTCTTGCGAAGAGAGGACCGGATTATTTTCGTCCTTGCTTTCTTGAGCTGAGACATCGTGATAACTCTTGAATTCGTTTGTGTTGCCATGGTATATGGGAGCATCGATCTGCAGAATAACAGGTTCTTTGTTTCTATGGTTGAGCATGTTGTGAGAAATGTGGCTAGTGGTAGCATGAGGGGCGGATTGATCAGAGATGTCGTGGGACGTCGAGGAGGAATGTAAGGAGGGGACGTTGTGATCAGCATTGATTCCATGTGTGTTGCACTTGAAGGAGACCGTGCTGTCTTTAGAAGAGAGAACCGAATCAGCGTCAATGTTCTCTTTAACAGATGCGTTGTGATAAACATTGAACCCGTCTGCGTTCACCTTGTGTATTTGCGCATCGATCTGCGTAATAACAGGGATGGTTAAGATAGTTTCTGAAACGTTGATAGCATGAGAGGCGGATTGGTCAGAGATGCAGTGGGACGTCGAAGAGGATTGTGAGGAGGAGACTCTGTGATAAGCATTAAAACTGTCCGTGTTACCACTGAAAAAATTTGTGCTGTCAATCGAACTGTTTGCGTCATTGCTTTCCTTAACAAAGACATCGTGATGACCCTTCAAACTGTTTGTGTTCACGTGGTATTTTGGAGTATCGATCTGCGGAATTTTGTTGCTGTTGTTGAGCGTGATGTGAGAAACGTTGCGAGCAATAGCATGAGGGGTGGATTGGTCAGAGATGATGTGGGACGTCGAAGAGGAATGTGAGGAGGAGGCTTTGTGATAAGCATTCGTATTAATGCAAGGGTGATCCAAAGCTAATGTTGTTGTAGCAGGAACAAGGACCCTTTGGCTATTAAGAGCGACAATTGAGTCTGTTTTCATCGATTCAACCTGGGGTCTGTTGTTTAGTATGTTGTGGTGACCAAGTACGTTATAAGTAATGGTGTGAGGGGGCAATTACTGTGGAATTCTGTCCGGGGATGCTCTCCGAAGCTGAAGAGGGATTTGAGGAAGAGAGGATAATGAGAGCAACATTAGTCTATGACCCATGTTTCTCTCGGTTTTCCCAAAAAACTTCATAACCTATGTTTCTCCCGGTTTTCCCAAAAAACATCGTTTCGGGCCTCAAAACGGCTCTGGAAGTTCAGGACCCGAAAAACTGCTATAAATAGTAAGTTGTGCTGAAACTTACAAACTGAAATAATTGATGGTGGGGGTTCAAATGGACTCGGTGGGTGGCCACCAATATCCACCTAGATCATTAAGTCCAAAAAACGGCTCCGGGAGTGCAGGACCCAAAAACTTGCTAAAAATAGTAATTTGTGTTGAAGCTGAAAAACTGAAAGAATTGATGTTGCGAGTCCAAATATAATAGGTAGGTGGCCACTGATATCCACCTAGATCATTCCTCCCTCCTTAGGAAGCAATGGTCTCCATTGCGTTAAGTTCCTCCATTTGGAGGGGGGGGGATTCTGCTGAACTTGGTGTTGGATTTGTCCAGGATGTCGCGGACCTGTTGGCAGACATGCTGGATGTAGATGTGCCACCGCTAGGCAGTCGTTGAAGGATCTGGGAAAATTTATCCATCATTGCGTTCCTCTGTTTCTCGAGGGCCTCCTCGAGCAAGATTTTGATAGGACCTCCTGCTCCTTTGTCTTTATTTCCTTCTGCAATGGGGGGTCGTCAGGGTTCGCGAGGTTGAAATTCTTATACCCTAGCCACATTGGGGACATGAAGAGAAAAATAGAGAAAGAGTGGACTGCTCTGATACCACTAATCTAGATTTTATGCAGGATCGCAACAAAATACACATATAGCCATAGATACATAGACGTAGTGGAAATAATGCTTCATTTTATTATAATCAAATGACTGAAATAAAATAGCTTGGGTGCTGGTAGTGAATCTCTGAGAAGAGATGTGGCGGCTATAGACCTTTGAACTATGTTACATAATTGAAAGTTGTTTACAGACAAAATGTAAATAAACAGCGAGGGCATGGGTAGGCTTATCTCTGAGAAGATATGTGGCGACTATAGGCCTTTGGACTGTATTACAAAACAACTAACTGAAACATGCTTATAGAAATAACAGAAATCAGCGGGCGAGGGCACTGGTAGCATATCCATGAGAAGATATGTGTTTGCTACAGGCCTCTCCACTGTGTTACATTGAGGCTCCAAGGCCTATTCCAGACATAATGAAAATAGATGAGCTAGGGTACTGGCAGTGTATCCCTGAGAAGAGATGTGTCAGCTACTAGCCCCTGAACTGTGTTACAATGAGGCTTGAAGGCCTATTTATTGTTGAGAAACAATGTAAAATCTGAAACGTCTAAAAACCTAACCCTAGGAGATGAAGCGCCAAAACTGTGGGTCCCGTTTGGGTAAATTGGTGTTTCAAATTCTCAGGGACGTAACTTTGGCATCTGATCTCCGTTTGATGCGCTCAATAGATCGTTAGAAATATCTATCCAAGGACTAAAACTTTTCAGTGAGCAACATGGTCTATGATCCATGTGATCCATGTTGCTCTCGGTTTTCCCAAAAAACCTCGTTTAGGGCCTCAAAATAGCTCTGGAAGTTCAGGACCCGAAAAACTGCTATAAATAGTAAGTTGTGCTGAAACTTAAAAACTGAAATAATTGATGGTGGGGGTTCAAATGGACTCGGTGGGTGACCACCAATATCCACTTAGATCATTAAGTCCCCAAAACGGCTTCGGGAGTGCAGGATCTGAAAACCTGCTAAAAATAGTAAGTTGTGCTTAAGCTGAAAAACTGAAAGAATTGATGTTGCGTGTCCAAATGGAATAGGTGGGTGGCCATCGATATCCACCTGTATCAGTCTGGGTCTTCAAGACCCTAAAACTGTGAATAAATCTTGTGGGGCCAAGATTTGGTGGAGATGGCTTAAGGAACCCACTTCCCCATGGGCAGTGCTATGGAAGTCCAAATACACATAGGATTGGTGCCCCACCCCCGATTTAGTCAAATTGACAGGGGAAATCATAGGATCCCCTATTTGGAACTTAGCTTGGCCTAGTAAACATATCATCCAAGAACATTATTTTTGGGAAATTCGGAATGGCCAAATGACATTCTTCTAGGAAGATGCCTGGCAACAACTTCCCAAGTTGGGTAGTCCGGAGTATCAACTCACACAGCAAAGTTTTCAGAGGTTAGCCAGATTGAAGGTTTATCACTATTGGACCAACAATCACTCGGCCCCCCAATGGCGACAATGGGCTCTGGACCTTCCCTCCCAAGATGAAAGGGTCTTGAACCAGTTGACCTCTCTACATTCGAGGGTGGAGAACAGAAAGGTGCGAAGCTCGGGGGAAGCCAATCAGATTCAGTGGGGTAGAACGGAGGGAGGGGCTTTTAACCTCAAAGAGGCGAGATACTACCTAGAAAACAGGGATTTAAAAGAAAATTTTCACTAGCATGACAATGTCTGGGATTCCATATACTTGCCCAAGATTAAACCTTTCCTTTGGCTCCTAATGAATAGTAAAATCCTCACCTGGGAGAATATGATCAGAAAAGGGTTCATAGGGCCGTCGCATTGTTGTCTATGTGAGGTAGAGAAGGAAACGATGAATCACCTCCTTAATTCCTCTAACTGGGCTACAAATTTATGGGATTGGATGTCAGAGATTTTCTGGAAATCAGACAGAAGGAAAGATTCCATCCAAGACACTATCGCTAGGTGGAGGACTAAGTATGCCGAACACGAAACTATTAACCTCTTATGGCATCTCGGCCCTGGGTTCCTCGTATGGTCGGTTTGGAAGGAAATACATAGGAGTATCTTCCAAGTTGACGGACGCAAACATTAGGGGAATTTTGAGGTCTAAAATGGGCCTCCTAAGGAAATTATTAAATAATAGTGGAAATAATAAAATAAGATTTGATGAAATCATCAAATTTTGGAGGGAAAAAGGGAAAAAACGATTTTTTAGCCTAGTATTTTCAACTTATCTCCCAAAGTTTTTACTCAAATTTTGAGCGGGAGTACTAGTTGGATGAAAAATTTAATTCCTTGTCCAAGGAGTACCCATGTTGCATACTTTCGATGGACCCTACTAAATGAAAAATGAGAAATACATGAAAAACGTGATTACAATCACGTTTTTTCATGTATTTCTCATTTTTTGCATAGCAGGGTCCATCAAAAGTATGCAACATGGGTACTCATTGGATGAGGAATTAAATTTTTCATCCAACGAGTAATCTTGCTGGAAATTTCAGTAAAAACTTTGGGAGATAAGTTGAAAATACGAGTTGAAAAAGTAGTTTTATTATTTTATTATTTTTTATTATTTTTACCCTTTTAATTAAAAAATGGTGAATTGTCCCCCATGGTTGATATCATCATCTTGAATCCTATTGTTTCTTATAAAGTTTATTTTGGTTGTACATTTTTCTTAGGAGGCCCATTTTAGACCTCAAAATTCCCCTAATGATTGACCAAATCAAAATTCAGATCATGAAAAATATGAGAGAAATGGCTCTTACCCAGGTTAAAGGGGATCGGAATGACAGGCCTACAGCGGGCGAACAACGCATTCTTGCTCTGTTCAGACTTGATAGTGCTAGTGGTCTGGCTCTACTTGCTTGCCCTCCAGCGCTTCCTCCCTCCCTTCAAAATTGGCAGCTCCCTTTCCCCGGTTACTGTAAGCTGAACTTTGACGGTGCTGCTAGGGGCAATCCGGGTCTGCCAAAGTTTGGAGGGGTTATTAGAGATGACAAAGGCGCGATCATGCATATCTATAGTAGCTCATTGGGTGAAGCTACTAATAACGAAGCGGAATTTGCTGCGCTAGAACAAGGTCTAAGGATTCTGGTCTGTTTGAAGAGCGAAAACGCCATTGTTGAAGGGGACTCTATGCTGGCGATTAATGCTACGAAACAGTTGCAGAATGGGACAAAGCCGAGTAAGGTCACCAAACATTGGCACCTCTCACAAGCCACGTTGCTTATCTTTGCCCACATTTCTATGCTAAAGGGTATTGTGTTTCAAGTTGTCTGATGCTCAGCAAACTCAATGGCAGATATTTTGGCTAATCATGCGGTGGACAACCCTGTGGTGTTTCTATATGCCCGCTGGCAGGATGTGACACTTGAAAACTTGCAGAAGGACTGTGAACAGATTTCCATCAAGGATCTGACTGGATCCTTAGATGGCAAGGATAGTTCTCTGGAAATTGGACATTAAAGTTGTGTGTGGTTCCCCAGTTCCTTTATGCCGATGCAACGATATCAGTGCCCTCTGTCCTATGGGAAGCATGGGAGACATTTGGAGAGTTATATCAGGGATCAGGCTGGCTACACCATGACATATAATCCTACGATGTGGCAGATAGATGTAATAATAGTGTGCAGCAATCCTTCTAATGGGGATCACACAGGGTTGGGAGATCTCCCCCACCTCATGAACGATTGGATTGAAAGGAGGAATTATTGTACAGGATGGATGACTCAATCCAGGTTTCGAAATAACTGCTTCCATATTATAAATACTGGGCAAGGTCATAACGGTGCAGGCATAGATATTTTACAGAGAGTCTCGCCTCTCGATCTCGAGTTTCTTAGTTTTATAATTCCCTTTAGTACGCCTGGTGAAAAGGGGTGGGGAAACAATATGGCGAAGTGTTACCTGCGTAGCTCCAAGGCTATCTCCAAGGTTTAGGAGGTGGAGGATGGTTTCAACAGATCTGTCTCTCACAAAGGCAACCAAACCATGGAGTTGTTGTAGGCTGAAGTGGCCAAAGTTAGAGAAACTATAGATGGTAAGGCCATTCAAGAGGAAGTCGATTGGATTACCGACCCTAGTACGCTTGCCACCAGGTCCACACAGTTCTTGCATACCCAGGCTATGGCCTGGCATATGAATACCATGTTGGCTAAATCAATGAAAATGCAAGAGGCTTCAAATCGGGTGGTGTTCCAGGCTGGTACCTTAGTGTCGGCCAGAAATTTGGCCTGGTTGGACATTTTGGAAGTGACCCTGAAGTCCTTGGTAGAGGAAATGAAAGCACAATCTCGATGACTTGAAGGTTTTTTGCATCTCTTTGAGACCTACCTAAAGTATGTGGTGAATATCTCTATCGAAATGCCTGATGAGAACAACAAGACCACCATGATCCGCAGGTTCAAGCATGAGGACGCGACAGGCTAGGAGAAGATCACGGGCTCGAGCTCGGCTGCTGGAAAAGAGGATGCGGTCACGGGGAGCAAGGATTAATTTCTTGTTTGTAACTTCCGTCTTTAAATGTGTTTCTAGTTTCTTGTTTTTCTTTATGTGGCCTCTTTTTGTGGCTGTCCAGTCGCCATTAGTTTCCTTTCTGGGAGGAGTACCAAGTTTTGTAGTTTGCAACAGGGGTTTTCCAAGCCTTCAAAGGCTAAACAAAGCGCTCGGTTTGGGCTTTGTGCTACAGTGTTTTAGCATGCCTGGTTAATATGATTCCTTTTTTGTACTGTTACCACCATGCCCCTTTTTGTAACTCTATGTACATTATATTCCTTTTAATACAAACAGTTGATTTACACAAAAATTAAAATAATTAAAATTTGAATAAGGTTAAAATCTGGCCTACGTAAGGAATCTGTGGCGCTATAGATGGGCCAATAGGAAAGACACTCCACTCCCTATATAATGAAACGGCCTCAGGCTTTCATTTTCCATAGACGTGTTTCCTTTTCACGAATATTGCCACCTTGAGTCTTGTTTGTGGTCTCAGGTTCGAGTCACGATAGTGGCATCAATGGCTTCGAAGGCAGAGAAAATAGTTAGTTTTTAAAAATAAAAATATATTTCTGCTATCATAATATAATGTTAATTTTAACCATTTTGTTTGATTACGTAAAGTTTTTTTTTGGTAAATATAAAAGAAAAATCAATTATGTAAGGGTATTTAATTTAGTTTTGATATTATTTTCATTTTTTATTTATTTATTTTATTTCTGGATATCCATAAAATATTAGAGAGTTTATAAACTGCTTTTGTTTCTAGTTTTGTATTCTGAAGGGGATTTGTTTTTTTGGAATTTTTTTTTTTCTATATTTCATAAATCTAAATTTAAAATAGATTTATATTGTATGAATTTAGTCCACACATTATGTTTAACCATAAAAAAATCCAAAAAAGGAAATACTTTAAATACTTTAATAAATATATCTAGAAATAATATAGTGATTTAAAATATACTCACATGATTTTACACTGTTATTACTAAGCATATCAAATTATTAGAAAAACATGTTTTATTTAAGTGATGAGTGCATTCATATTAACATATTATATAGATAATAAATATTTTATTTGTTGGAAACCAGGTCACTACTAAGAGGGGGTTGTGGGAAGGGGACAGTGGTAGAAAATATAAATTTTAAGAACTTTTCACCAATATATTAAACTATCAATAAAGGGGGGAGGGGATAGTGGTAACAAATATACAACTTTTAAAAACTCTTCACCAATATATTAAACGATCAATAAATCAACATATAAGTAGTAAATATGAACACACAATTTCATCAATAATCAACATATAAGTAGTAAATATGAACACACAATTTCATCAATAATCAACACATAAGATTCATGACACATAAAGCAATCAACTCACAATCAAACAGATAAGTCTACTAACATCTCCATTTCTTATAACATATGCATTAGTATGTCAAACATAAAAAATAAATTGTGACTTGCCAAAACTTTAAATTGATAACATATAATCATGTGCCCGAAGAGATCAAACCAATAAGATTGTGGGCCATATGAATTTCTCGGGATGAGATAGGGATGTCAATGGGATCAAATAGGGTTCTTGGAGAAGTTTGTCTTTTGCCACAATTTAGAATGGCTTTGTTATACGCCCACCTAAGAGTTGTATCCATGTGTTCGAGTCCCATATTGCTATGCTCAATTTGAAGTTCATCCAATTGTAATGGTATTTATCACTTAGCCTCATTGTGTTCTAGAAGAACATTGTTGAGAAGGGCATTGATAAATTTCTAGAAAAGCTCAATGGTGTAGAGGTATTGGTTTTGGCATCCGTAAGTATGACTTGGATTTGCGACCCATTCTAAAATATATGTTAATACCTATGTATTGTTTAGTTCATCCTTATTTGCAGGAACCTTTGTTGTAGTGTGTTCAATTTATTGTTGAATGTCATTAGGATTTTGGATTTGATAGCAATGATTTGCATTGTGGGAATGAAGGTGAGCTCTTGCACTCCCTTTCACTATGTTGGATGAGACATAGTGGCTTATGACCCTTTGATGTGAAGGGGTTAGGGATGAGAAAATAAATCTAGGAGATGATGGATGCATGAGAAAATCCCCCAAAATAACGATGAACAAGAGACAAGGAAACGAAATACCTAAGAGAGAAAAGACAAAGGGTAGTACACCAAGAGTTTAGAGTTATGAGAAAAATTTCTCTCGGCAATGAAGGTGTAGGAAGTGCACCTTAAATGGCGGAAGATAAAATTTTAGAGAATTAAAAACACATCCAAAGAAAAAACCAATAAACTCATATCCAAGGTGGAAAATTATCCAAGAGAAGATCTTGTCTAACATCAGACTAGGAGTATGAAAACCACCATTTTAGACAAAAAAATGCTTCAAAAAGAAAGACTTTTCAACTGACACATAAAACCAACAATTTTTAAAATTCAGTGCAACCAAAATTAATTTCCAGAGATACTTGAGTGTAAATTATGATTTTAATATGACCAACACTGTGGTTGGGGGTACGAATACCTCGCAACCTATCCATCCCAACCAACATAAGGGCATTCCACACCAAGAGAAACCAACCTCCACTCAAAGATACTAAAGCATTTCCCAAAATCTAGCATGTGTAAATTCTCCTCAATTTTGTTGAGTATACGAGGCAAGAGAAAAATAATGGGCACAATGGGGGAGGTCAGGTCTAGAGGACTTGGTCCTACCCCCCTTAAAAGAAAGGAAACAATAGTGTAGGAGTAGAAATCAGGTTTGGGATGGGTAAGTTTCTTGGGAGAAAAGTGCATATATAACTCAACGAGAATAATAGTGCTTTCCCCTTGCCAACTTACATTAAGACTCACCAATCTACCACTAAGAGAGTTCCATAAATTTCCACCCTGATTCATTAAATGCATAATGATTTTACTATTGTGTGGATCATCATTTTGAGAAAGTGTAGGATGTGTGGTGAGTTGGAAGGCCATGCTCCCGCCCTCGTTTGAGTTGGGTGATGGTAATGGAGCCATATCCTTCCACGCTTTACCCTTGTTTCTCATCCCATCTGGAGTTATAAAGATTTATCCTTAAAATGAAAATGATGGATAAATCAATGTTACATTACATGCAAGAATGAATATTATTAATCTACTCACAATAAAAGAGACTTAACAATTAGCAAAAAATAAGATGGTTTTTTTGGTTTTGTATTTTTTTCATGTAACTAAGCATTTTGTAACAAGAATATACATGATATGAATTAAGTATGTTATTTATAAGGGATTGGGAGGATAACAATCATTACTCTCAATTATTTGCAATAAATTCAATTGAAAATAATTAAAAATTAATATTATTAGAATATTTTAAAAAATATTTAAGAGTAATTGATAAAAATTGAATAGTTTTGGAAATCAAAGTTTATGATACATGGTGGTAGTTGATTGCATTGAAAGGAGCTCTACAATCCAGAAATAGGAAGACGTAGTGAGGCATATAAAAAAACATAATTTGGCTCAATTGAAAAAGTAATAACAATAATAATTCCATTCAATTCAATTTATTATATCATTATTTTTTAACTAAATTTATGTTGGTATTACCTCAAAACATCAAAACATCAAGATATATTTTTCATATGTTCATGATTTTATTGATTTCACTATAAGTGAACTCAATTTGCCACAAGGGAAACCAGATCTAATGGTCACCTATGGAGGATACAACATGAGAAATATAAAAACAACTAATGGAAGTAAACAAACCTATTCATTACTAAATCACAAATATAAGCACTATTGTAATACATGACATAAAATCAGGAGTTCGGGGAAATCACAGGAGCATGATCCTTGACACTCGAACCTAGAGGAGCTGGATGATTTTTCTCACACTAGAGATGGCTCTCCAAGTGGGCTATCCTGGCATCCAAAATCTCCAAGAACAAATTCCAATACTGCTCGACACGCTTGATGTCATTTAGGGAAGAGAAAATGTTATACTACTCCTCTTGTTTCTCCTTTGTAACTCTGTGTATGATCGTTTTCAAATACCAATGAAGGATAATGGTGTTAAAGTATAGATTTTGTCTTCCCCTGCTGCGACTAGGGCCAAGAACCCAATGGGATACCTCCTCAAGGATGTCACAATCTATGAAAATTTGATGGTATTCAGTAGAGAAGGAATCAAGATGATGAATCTCAACACGAATGTATCAACGGATAAATGTTTGGTAGATGGTCGCAGCCTCCTGTGTCAGTGTCTCGGAATGAGTTCTTCCATGGGGTCCATGGCCAACCCCCTTCGGCAACCATGCAATGCCAAGGCATGATGCTCAGGAGAAGACAAATCCAAATACAAGGCTCGAGAATTGATACGCTAGGGGAAGAGTAGCAAAGATAGGGGATGCCAAGAAAATCCTAAACTGATAATTAGAGGGAGGGAAAAACAGAAAAGAAAGGTAGAGAGGCGGTGGGTGGGGGGAGGGGGTGGGGGGGAAGGAATAGGTCCTCAAGAAAGACAAAGCTTCAAACCATTTCCAACACACCATGAGTCATGAAGACAAAAACTGAGAAACATTGAACACCAACCTAAACTGTAACCAACAAATTCAAGACCAAAATATATGTGAAAAGAGCCAAGAGTCTCAGAAAGTACCCCAATAAATGCGTCCCACAATGTCCCAACCTCTGAAAGGTGCAGACTGAATATGGAAAGGTGGCCAATACAAGATATTGTATCAATAAATTTTGGGCCACATTAATGAACAACTCCAAAAAATGGGCACAAGATATGCAAAGGAAATTGCTGGAAGTGGTTTACATATCATATTTTTTCATATATATATATATATATATATATATATATATATATTATTTTTGATGAAGTTAGAATCTGTAAGATTAAATTTGTTTGTGAAGGTTCTATAAATTCAAGGTGGAATGAGTTACAACATATAAATTTAATGTAGGGATGATATACGGTCCATGTCTTCGACACACTATTTTCATTTGTGGCCAAAAAATATGACTTTTAATTAATTTGTAAAATTTTTAAAACAATTTACAAATTACACCAAAGTTTCTATAAAATTAAATATTAAATTTATTATTTTGAAAATAAAAAATGAATTTTTGAATTTAAAAAAAAATGAATTTTTGTTCTTTAATTAATGGATGTACATGAATGGACTAATTTTATTTGGTTTTAAATCAAATTGTAAAATTAAAAATTGGCTTAAAAAAAAAAAAAAAAAAAAAAAAAAACCCTTCACATCACCAAGTGTCCAAAAAAATTAATTATCCAACTTGATTTGACACATGCACTGATTATTTACTTGTTGTATAATTATTGGTATATTTATGTATGGTATTAAAGAGAGAGAAGCAACATTTCCATGTCATATAGAATGAGACATGACGAGTAGGGAAGGGGATGATTCCTTGTATATTTTTCCAATGCCAATCGTGGTTTCCAGGAGGTTTTGGTTTGTAGATATTGGATGTCATTGAATCAACAATATGAAAAATATGCTAGAGCCTCACAACAATAATGCAATATTATTAGGTCTGCTAGGAAGAAATGCAAGGGAGAAGCACGATGGGGAGCCACGTTGTAGCATTTTGGAGAAGATCCTTATTTGCTTAAATGGTCAAAGGATGGGTTTTTTTGTTCAATGAAACTATGATTGATTGAATTTGAGGTGGGATGATCCTTCATCTCCTTTTCATCAATGATTTCCATTGGTACATGATTGAAGGTTTCCTTATGCTTTAGTGCTGATTTCTCAGCATTGATTTTTCTATTTATATTATATAGAGAACCCAATCATCCAACTACAACAAGAAGAGTAATTTTAATTAGTACAAAAAAAAAATGACAGAGAAAAGATGGAAAATATATAATTCATTGTGGAACAAAATCTCAACATAGGTGTCTAATCACAAAAAACCCAACAAAGAGAAGACATAATTACTTACTCTTAAGTTGTCTTTCTTCCTTGCAGGACTGTTAATATCAACAAGACCACTACAAGGTATTTCGTGGAAGGTCTTGAATACATCCTTATATTTTCGTAGACTATATGTTGGAGGCTTGAGAAAAGATCATTTTACACATACATTGACCATGCCCAAGTGTTGTGGGACTGGAAGTCCAGGGCTTGTAGGAGTAAACAAAGAATTAGGCTTAAGTGTCATGACACCAGGAACCATGTCCAAGCACAAAGGCGCGAGAGATCCTGGTCGTATAATGCTGCAAAGTGTTAGAGCCCCCCACGTGTCCTAGAGGTTTGGTACCCCGAACAATTCCATGGAAGATGGGGAAAATCCTGCCATGATTGAAATACCCAAAAAATGTAATAGGGTGGGGTGGGAGGTTAAGAATTTTGTGTGTCAAGGTGGAGAACCCCATATCTCATATAACGATAAATTTATGAAACACAAGGGGTTAAAAGAATTACCTGGGACTGAGGCCACATGGAGGGCGTGAAGGTGGATAACGTCATGCTAAAATTTAGTTATGGTAACAACACCCTGGATCCTTGGACCCTTAAGATTTCGAATCGATGAAATGGTAGAGAGCCCGAGATTTAAGTTCAGGGTTGACATGGCACACAAGGCCCATTCAGTGGAGAGAATTTTCATGTGGCGTGAACATGTTTGATTGCAGTTCAAGGGGGAGACTAAGCCTTATTATAAGATGTACATTACCACATAACCTCGGTGCTTTCATAGGAGGCACCCATGTACTTTGCAAGGGAGCCTTAGTGAGAAATTATTTGGATTTAATCAATGGGGTGAGGTGGAAGTGGTGGAGCCCTGAGCTTGCTAAGTTAATATTGGCTTGAGGAGTCCTGACCCAGGTTAGAAGTTGAGGTTAACCAAAAAAACCCTCTTACTACTGGCCCTTTCGATAGTGACCTACTTGCACAAGTAAAACTTTCACCTGAAGTAGTATGGGGGGTGTTGGAACCAGGTTTCCACACCCTAAGAGAGAATTAAATTATGTGGGTGTCTTCAGATCTAAGACAATTGTGATCTAGCCTTCGCAACAGAAGCCCTAACCAGAAACCCTAACCAGGCATATTTAGGTTAATTTACACAGGATATCCTACACACAAACATATAAAAATCCCGCAATCCTTTAAATATTCTTTAATAACTAAAATTCTAGTTCAAAAACAATAGATCCATTCATTTATCATTCATCTAAGGCAAAAGATAGTTACGAAACCGATCCAAACTGTTAAACACACACATGGTGTATGAGGAAAGATAAACACACACATAGAAAGATAAACATGAGATACTCATATTATTCACCATAGATGTACATTTATAATACAATGGTGTGACTCTTGGATTCATCTTCCAAGGTCACTTGGACTCCTTTGTGACTCTTTGCCTTCCACACCTACCCATAGAGGATTAGGTGTTCAACATTCCCCGCCTTAATCCGAAGGGGTATGTGTGAGTCCAAGAAGAGAGTTGTAATAAAAATCTGCAAATTATGCATGGCAGCACTTACGCTGAATCAACTCTCTGAAATGTTGTCATAAAGAGGTGGTTTAAGGATGACCACCAACACTGGAACGCAACGCTTATTGCAGTTCCCGGAACTCTTCCAAAAATGGCAAGAAGCTAAGGGCTTCTGCTAGAGGAATTGTCCCTCATATTTGAAAAGGGAGACCTTCAACCTAAAAGAAGGGAATTATACAACCTGTGATGGTTTAAGGATCACCACCAACACTGGAATGCTTGATGCATTTCTTGGAACTCAACCAAAACTGGAAAGAAGCTGAAGTCTTCTCCTAGAGGAGGTGTTCTAAAAGAGGAATAATATGAACCTCACATGGATGGTTTAAGGATGTCCATCAACCAGAGGCATGCTTATGGGCATCTGTGTCTCTGGCTACAACTCTAAATCTGGAATGACGAATTCTGGCTCAGGCTCGCTTGAACTGTTGTGTCTCTGGCTACAACTCTAAATCTGGAATGAGAGATTGTGGCTGAGGCTCGCTTGATGTAGCATCGAAGCTTGTAGATGACCACCATTTTCCTCCTTGTCAGGTACAAGGTGAGATGATGGAAAAAACTCAACTACAATTTTGTTCAATATTCTAGAACAATTTCTGACATGTGACTTAAACATCTTCTTGGTTGTTGATGCCCATTGCCAAGAAGCGATCCATCCAAGATGAATCTTTTTTCTTGTAGGAGGCTTGTTTCTGAAGCATCTATGTGAATAATGGGTGTGCCGACCATAGTTCTTGCATGGATGAAGATCAAAACAATGATCTTTCATATGGCCAACACGATCACAGTGTTGGCATTTTACAATCTATTGTTGTTGTTGCTATAGAAAAGGAGCAGAATATGGAACAGCTGTAGGTGAACTGTCATAAAGAAATTCTGCACTCTGAAATTTGATGGGCTTGGAGTAATCCGGAATATGAAAGGACACATCCTTGTCATATCCAGGACCAGTTCTGTGCTTGTTGTGGACAAGCCATTCCCAAGGTATGATGATGGGCTTGGGAAGTGTAGACTGAACTGTTGCATCTGCATTCAAATCTGCTCTTGTACAAGGAACTGAATATGAATCGACTGCGACTTTATATTCTTGCTGCTGATGAGAGTCCTTCTCAATTTTCTGAATATAAACAGGTTCAGAATGGTGACTCTTTTGCTGAAGTTCATCTTGCTGAAGCTGAGACTCCAACTACAAAAACTCAATCTTGTCTTGTGCATTTTGCAAGCAAGTTTGAATATTAAAAAGGGTGTTCTTGTTCATTTTTACCATATCATGAACACCGGAATGAATGAGGTTATTCAACAACTCTATTGCATCATCAATCCTAGCCATTTCCTCCAACCTTAATATCTTAGGCTAGATTTTTTTTTATTTTTTTTTACAACTTACTGCCTTTTAAATGTTGCTACTCAAACTCTACAATGACTATAAACAACATGAATATGCCACTAAATTCAACATATCAACTCAATCCACTAATACATACATATGCATTGATTTAGCTCAATTCATATGTCATGATCAAGCACACTATATCAATTAACCATTGCATATAATAAATTCAATGCAAGATTAAATTGTTGCCTTGGATTACATCTCTGGTACAGTCATTTCTATTCCGCTAGTGAATTTGGTCTTTTGATTTCAATGTGGCATGGTTGAAATTTGAGACTTTAGACAAGTGCTCTGCATTCAACAATTATTTTGTAAGGATGCAAGCGGGATCTGGCCAGGCAGTGATTTGAGCAACTCAAACCCCTAGAAAAATCAAATGTTTAATTTGGCTAAGGGACCCTCTATCATGGGCCTGCAGACTTTCCCAAAAAATTGTGTTTTCATCACTGTTGGTTAGTGAAACGCTTTGTCTCCTGTAGCTCATCTCTTGTAGTGGAAGGGTCTCTTCTACTGCATCTGTTCCCACCACCGATACATGGGCTGCTGCATCTGTCTTTTGCTTTTTGTTGTGCGTTTTGGTGGGGCACGGGGCTCGGGACCCAAATAATTCAATCCCCACTCTCCATTTCCTCTAAATCTCTCAACTCCACTGTCTTTCTCTGAATTCCATAGGAAAAGCTTCTCGAGCGATTATTCCTACAACAAACTAAAGTGAGAAAGCGAGTTGTACCGATATTAACAATCACGTTAGAGAAGCATATCTTTTGGATTTTCTTTCTATTGCTTTAATTTATACTTTGTCTACGATATTGCAGTCATGAATGCACAACCAAAGCACTAAACGGGAAAGCCCCTTGCTATATTCCCTGATCCATGGGTATTGGAAAACACAGAGATCTTGAAACCCTAAAATTTCTGGAAATAATGGACTTTTATTCCAAGAAAGGACATTCAAAGAAAACATAAACGTAAAGATATAGACACAAAAGCATATACTCAGAAAAATCTTTCATCCTAAGCAATCCGCTGGAAATCAAAACACTGAGCACAAACCAGCTTAGACTGCATTGGATTCGATCAATCGACTAAGTTCTCCAGTGTCTAAAAACTGATAAAACTTTGATCAAGAGCTATGGAAGGAATAATAAATTTTAAAGATAGCTTGAGAAGAATCCAAGAAGCGGGGGAATGTTAGAGACCAGCAAGCTGTCTGGCACAAAGACCAGCACTATTCAATGCAAGGCAGAAAACCTAACACATAAACACATAAACTCACAATGAGGAAGAAGGCCACTCATCATGGCTTTGATACCATGTTAAAAACACACATGGTGTATGAGGAAAGATAAATACACACATAGAAAGATAAACATGAGATACTCATATTATTCACCATAGTGTACATTTATAATACAATGGTGTGACTCTTGGATTCATCTGCCAAGGTCACTTGGAATCCTTTGTGACTCTTCCCGTTCCACACCTACCCATAGAGGATTATGTGTTCAACACAAACATAGATAACACAATAAACAGAAATAACATACATAAACAGATCATAAAACATAATAAAGATGCATTTCATAGTCAGATTTATTCCAAAATGTTCCTTTATTCATTCACAGTTCATATCTTCCTTACAATACTTCTGTTCTACCCTTGCACATAGCTAGCGGGGTCTACACACAACATGTTTAAGGTCTCCGTGCACACAGACAACAGGAGCCTTCTAAACCCAGAGATGTTTGCCTTTCAGCTCATAACATCAAAACATAGTTCATACTCCTTAATTTTTATCTATTCAACTCGATCTAGACTCCTATTTATATATTTAGCCTATGCTCATCTAATATCCACAAACTGTGGTTTTTGGCCCCTAGTTCTACCCTCTTTCCCATTACAACTCATAAGGGTATTTGACCCGCCCCAAATCCCCTTGACCTATGCTTAGCTTAGTGCGCACGACTTAACTTACAAAAATTACTATATTGTTATCCAAAATTTAGTCCTAAGTGACCCCGCTCCAACAAGCCCCCAACTCAATCTTGTGACCTATCTCAAGTGACAACAATTTCAGGTTCTTCATCTTGGTCTGCAACTCTTCAATGGTAGCAATAAAGGGCGCTAGGATGCCCGTGCTCTAATTAGTTGCACTCTATGTTATGTCTACCAACTTCTGTAATGTCAACCCTTTGGCGGCGAGGTTGATGCTTTGATCAGTCTGATTCAAGTTCTTGACAGTTGTATCAAGATCCTGTGACAACTTCATTGCCTCGTCGGCCCATGAATTCATGTTCTTTGTCATGATCTGCTTCTTTATCCACATCTCCTCTACTTCGTCATGCAAAATCTGGCTAGTGTGCAAGTGGGCCATGTGCTGAACAGGGACAAAAGTGGACAGAGCCTCCTAAAGGTCATCAAATGCCTGCTCCTTAGCATGAAATTATTGAGAAATTATCTTGACCAGTGGATGTGTTTGCAAAAATTTCCACGGTCCCATTGTTGTTCTAGCAGCGCTAAGCCCTTGTCTACTGTGGCGTTGACGCTTTCTGATGCTTCCTTAACCAAGGCTGACCATTGCGCGTGCACCTCAGGGGGAGTCTCTGGCTGGAGCTTAGCCCACAATGTTGCAATTTGCTATTCTAACTTTTCTTTTACTGTCTTCACCTTTGACCAGGAAGCCTTCAGTGTTGCGACAAAACTTTTAACTTTTACTTGTGGTGCGGAGGATGCAGGAATTTCCACCTCTAGAAGGTCACTTCACAGTCCGTCAATCAAAATTTCCAACTCTATTCGCTGAGCTACAACCTCCTACTGTGACGTATGGGCTTGGAGTGACTCTTCGGTCTTGGTTGCAACCTTTTTCTCACCTTTTCTCAGTTGTTTCTACACGCGCGCCTCCCTGCACTGCATCTCATTTTTTATAATGGTTTGAATAGCGTGCAACTTTCCACTCGGCAACATAGATAAATAAATCCCGACCTCTAGGCAGGTCTGCACCTATGCACACAATTTTGGCTGCTCCAAGGTAACTACAGCACCCAAGAAAGGGGCAGATCCTCCTGTCTAGTGTGGCGATGATCATTCTTGTAGGTTGGCTCGCATGAATCAGCCTTGCTTGATTCACACTCACTTGTATACTATCAGTCTTCAACTGTGGTACCTACAATCTCGATTGTAATGCTTTGACCGTAGCCTTGTACTGCTCTTCTATGGTGGTCCACTTGTTTTCAGAGGAAAATACGACTACATCTGCTATCTTGTCCAGGTCATCTTTTGTCAGAGTGACCTCCTTTGTTCCTCCAACCCTAGAGCCCTTTCTCTTCTTTCACCAACCCTTGGTGGTTTCTGCACCACGATTTGTTCCGCACAAAGACTCTGTGCCACTGCCATCCAACCCATCGAGACCTCTAAGGTCCACATAGACTTCTCCCTCAAGATCTTTCTCTATGTATTTTTTTGCTTCCTGCTCTGTATCCTTTCCAAAATCATTTTCTGCGCTTGTTTGCACATCTTTTTCAGTGCGCTGCTCTGCTTCTTTTTATTTATCTCTTGGAGTTGTCTCCTTTCCATAAGTGGATGTTGTAACGGGCTGGGTGGAGCCAAGCCCAAATTTACATGCTGTTGTCTTGGTCACAATGACCTGGTGGATCTCCGCTTCAGTCACCGTAAAGGGAAAGTTATACTAGACAGGGTCGTTGCGCGCCCTAACCTGCACATGCTGCATGGTTACCTAAAAATATGAGATACTTTTATATTGTTCATATGCTGTTAAGGATAATCTGGGTCGTGAATGTATTTTTTCCGCCAGCGTGCCCTCAAATAGAACCCAAAATATTTTGTTTTACTTTACACATTTGGGGTCAGTTGAATCCCACAAATTGGCATAACATTCCCCCTCGCATACACCATACTTGAATTATGGGAGGAATGCACCCTCTGGAGTCTCCCACGCTACCAATGCAATCAATAGAAACAACCAAGAGTAGAAAAACTTATTTCCTTCTTCTTGCACCCCGTGCACATTGTCCAGAAACTCTTAGCAGATATATTGGGACCAGTTGTAGCTGACCCCCTTCTCGCATTGGCCTGCCAACGTAATCACATGTGCAAGGACTGTATTTGGGTAGCACTTGCACATCAATTTTTAGCCAAGGACTAAGGTTCCTAGGCGCACACCTGGGTCTGCAATCTGTTACACCAAGAATCCTTGAGCGTCCCGTCCAACCTGGTAATATTTCTTCACCTTCATAGCAACCTTGAGCTCATTTCTCTTTCAGAAACTAGCCATAGGATGAGGCCCCTTCTTGGGCAGGCCCGTGATTTGGTGGATCAACGTGACATCTATTGGGATACGTCTTTGAATCCATAGGCAACCTTCGTGCATTAAAGCCAATAGCTGGCGCACACAGATAATGGTGATAGGGTACCTCTCGAAGTGAGGAATCCTCAGAAGATTGAGGATCCCAACATTGCTTATCCTGCACACCCACAACATAGGCTCAACCTTCACCACATCATCATAGAGCACACGCTCTAGGTAATATTATGGTACCAACTCGGGGAATATATGCTCATTCGCTCAATCATAATCATCAAATTTTACATGAGGGACCTTGCTGAACATATCTTCAATAAGAGGGAAGACCTGCGGTATCAGTGGCATCTGAAGTTAGTCCCTTAACACATCTACATTCTTCGACACACGCATGGAGGGTCTGTGCGGCTTGACATACGACGACTGCCATGAGATTGACTCAGCGAGCACAGTGTCCTCAGTGGCGCTCCTCGGTCTCTTCATAGGATCACCCATAACAGACCTCTCCTTTGTAGCTTGGCGCAGGGATGTCACATCTGTTGGAGAGGTCCAGGGCTTGGAGGATTACCCCTTTTTCATCTTTCCCTTTCCCTTAGCGGGTGTAGACACGAATTCTTCAACCTTAGGCACCACTTCATGGAAATAATCTGACCTTGGCTCTGTCAATGATGTGAGTGGCACTGAGTTCTCCTCAGATGGCACGCTCTCTAGATTGGTGGTCATCATTCTTGGGAAAAACATAGATTTCGGATTACTCAAGTTAGATGCTAGGGTCTCTCAGCTAGACATATAATGCTCACAAACAAACTTACTGCACAAGTCACATAGAAGCTTAGGGTACAATACATTTAGAAAGAAAAGGAACCAAATGTGACCCATCCCTTCATTTATGATACGAAATCCAAGGTGAAAATGATCAGATCTCCATTAAATGCAACTTACCTCCATAAAATAGCTAAAAAATCCCATAAGATCATCTCATTAAATGCATAAAACCTACTTCATCCAACGATAAAATAGATTTTTCACCCAGTTTCACTGGTCCAATGACTAGTTTCTCCTCCTTCGCACCACCTTTGCACTCATGTCGCACCTATATGCGCATTCCCTCTACGCCATGCGCAGGAAAATGGATTATTATGCTTCGATCATATAGTCATTTCTACTCAGAAGAGGATGAAACAAACCGTAATTATTCCTCCAAAACAGAGCATAAGCTTCATGAATTTTGTCTTTTTGACTTAGGAAACAATTACATTAAAAAATAGAATGAATATGAATCACAATACATTCACACATTTTCATAACATAAGAAGAAATAATGTCAAATAACTTTACCACAAGAATTACATCAAAATAGCTGCAACTCAATCTGTTATTATTTTCCAAAAGTATTATTACAAAAAGTGTTCCAAGATAAATCCAACAACATCCAACCCTTTCTATGAGAAAATAAGTGAATAATATAGACCAATACTGATTATCCCCAACTCGGGGGTCTATTATCACCTCGTAATTCTGAAGGTTGAAGGAAGAACCACAGATTGAGACATGAAACTGCTTTGGAGTTCGGGACCTAGCCTTCCTGGACTCAGAGAGGGCTCTCTCTTTTAGATATAGCTTTGTTTATAGGGGCATTTTAGGCTAGCTATTAGTGCATATGGATTTTTTTGAAGATTTGGTTGAGGTAGCTGAACGGGGCCATTAGGCTATGGAGTCAAATAGGTGTAAACATATCCAAATGGATGAACAACTGAGGTCAGGTGCAACCAGGAAAGCTATCCACGTCAATGGATCTTTACAGCTAGTGAGATGGAAAAGAGGAGATTAAGGTTCAACGGGAACACAGATCAGACCGTCTCTGAATTCTGCATTCCGGTGGTTCAACGTGGATGGAGAGCAGACTGACTCTGAATTATGCATCCAAGTCTCAGAGGAAAACATAATGTACTATTTCAAGAATGAGCAGGGTACCCCATGGTAAATCCTACACAAAAATTTCTATCCACAGTAAAGAAAAGAAGATAGTACGTAAAACAAAAGAATCACAAATTACATAAGGGAAGCACTTCACCACAAAACATGACATAAGAATTCGGAAAAAAATATCATCTTTTATTCATCCACAAGAGAATGCTTACAATGATCAGAGTCTATTACAATGGCTTTTTCCCCTTCCCGCCCCTCTCATAATGCTAATGCATGCAGTATTTATACAAAACTTAAGTCAGTTAATTTGTCTACTGTAGTGATTACATTCAAGAATGACTTGACAAGTGGAACCATGCAAGTGGTGATAAGATAGGTCTGGCCATGAGAGTGGCCTTAGAAGTTCGTTATTAATTTGCAGAGTGATCATAATCTAGTTCGAATGATGCCGAAGAGGCAAGGAGGGCTCTGACACTTTGGCTCTTCCTCTTCATAAAATAGTTGTGGGATTATTAAATTCATGGGGTGATTGAATCAATAACTGTGCTTGATGTGTTTACTGCCCCTTCAGTTTCTGCTGTTATATCCCAAAACACCTGACTCGACCTTTTTTGTCTATTTCCTTGTAACAGTTAGCCTCGCTCTGCCTTTTTGTTCCTTGTCGGGTCCCACCCAAGTCTTCCTGCCATGTGGACAAATAATGCACAAACCCATAAGCTTGAATGTGAAGGGATGGTGTTTGACAGATGTGGACAGTTGATGGAGGACATGGCGTGGTGGCACTGGCGACAATCACAGGTCAACAATGGTTCAGAGGACAGTGGAAACAACTTTTTAGAGGGGGGTACGATTTAGCAGAGGGGTGACACATAGCGGGGATGGTGGTAAGATATACCACCCATTTCAGACCCCCCCCCCCCATGGTTAACATTCAAAATTGTGGGGAGTGAAAAATGAAACAAGGACCATCAAATGAGGAGAATAGGAGCAGAGAAGGAGGCAAGGTGGAGGGCGATTAGAGGTGGAATGATGTGGCACACATGGGGGACACAACCGTAGCCCGTAGATTGCAATTTTTTGTTAAGGACAATGAGAGGTAAGTTCTACAATTTGCGAAGTGAGAAGTGTGGGGAAGGAGAGTTGACATGGCAGGAACATGGGGCCTGAACCGCATTGTAATTGAAAGTTGAAAAGTTTTTTTTATGGGTGGTAGAGGTAAACACTAAAAGATGCGAAGTGCAAAGTGGGAGGAGAAAGGAGGTGATGTGGCAGGTAAGGTCGGGCCGACGCCTATCGCAAATAAGAACTCTTAAGGTTTTGTTAAGAGTGTGGGGGTTAAATTCTAAAACATGTGAAGTGCGACATGTGATTGGGACCCACCCACATCGCACATCGCAATATTTATATTTTACCGCATTTCGCAGAGTTTAGAGTTTGGGGAATGCGGTAAGCACTAAAATCCGCAAAGTACAATTTGCACTGATTGAGGATGATGTGGCAGGATGGAGATGGGGCCCACAACATTGGTGGAGTGATAAAGTGGTGAAAGGTTTCTATGGTAAGGTAAGGTTTATGAGGTTTTATAGAGTATATGATATATCTATGTATTTCAGGCAGCCTGAAGTGGGGGACGAAGCTGCTATGGTGGGGCCAACCACATCGAAACTTAAAAAAAATACCTTGCAGGTGCTTAAGAGGTAAGTTATAAATTTTTTGATGCAAAACAATGTGGTTAAATAGGTAAAGTCACAATCTTGCGACGCGATCGATATCGCACATCGCAGGCTTTAAGGTTTTGCTACGAAGTGAAAAAAGTCATAATCGTGAATCTGCAAAGTTTATATTTTGCGAAGTGCGATGGATGGTGGGGGAAAAGGTGATGTGCCAAGGAGAAATGGCCCCACCTTAATCAAAATCGGGGAATTAGGAAGGCGGATGGTAAGTGAAAGCATTGATATAGCGATGAAAAAGGTAAAGTAGAAAGATAAAGTGGAAAGGCGGAAAAGGGTAAGGTTTATGGTGTAATGTTGTATGCCACAACTGTTTGATGGGGGGGCAGAGCTACTAATGAAGTCCCGAAAGGTTATGTATGTAGGTCTTGGGGCTTTAAATGGGATTTGGTGCATTAGAGTTTAGAATTTGGAAAAGATGAAGGGTAATAGATGGTGAATGGTAATGAATGGGGGAAATATGGAGTTTTCTCACCATCACACTTAATCAACAACACTTTCCTCTTGCAACTTGTGATACTGTGAAATACAAGAGTCCAAGAGTGGCTCCAGCTGGGGATGGCAGCTCCCTAAGGAGGTGTCAAGAACACCGTAGACTAGTGACATGATCCATTGGGCTGATCCCAAATCTGCAACTTAGTCTACTATAAAACCTCTTTGGATGAGAATATAAAATCAACACTCTCTGCAAACTGAAGTATACAATACACTTGTACTGAAAACTGGAAAGAAATTTGAAGCTAAAACCAAAAATATTCTCATTGTTAAGTCCCTATATTAATAGTGTAGTCCCTTATTATGTTAGTGTAGCCCCCCTTATTGTTATTTTTATACCCCTATAACCCCCATATTGTTATTATTGTGCCCTTAAATTATTATTGTTAGGTCGACTAGGATTACATTGTGGCCCCACTAGATTACATTGTGGCCCCATGGACTCCTATATATAGAAAGGAGGTTTTTCCATTTGTATCATCCAACAATTTTTCATTCATGTAATGTATTGTAGGTTTCCCCCTCGAAGTGGCTTATTTCTAAGGCGTTAATATCTCTTTTCTTCTATTTTTGGAGCTGGTTTCACAACATTTGGTATCAGAGCTTTGGATTCTAGGGTTTTGCTACTCCAAATAGGTCATCGTGGAATTTTCGCTATAGTTTTTTTTCTACGAAGGTTCAAATATTGAAATTTTTAGAACGTGAAGCTAAAATCCCAAGGAAAGGCGTCGCAAAATTTCAGCTCTTGGTTCGCAATATTTTTGGAGATATCATCTGTGGAAGTTAGGGCTTTTTTAGGCTTCTGAATTGCATCTCAAAGAGGTGATCGTGGGAAAATATTCATAGCTCTCTCTCTGAGCATCGGATTGGAATGATGTAAAAATTCGCTACAATTACGCTGAATTTAGTTTGCTTTCTATCAATTTCAGAGCGAAAGGAGGAAACTGTGACACGTGGCAAGTCGTACAAGTTCGCTCTACTGAACCATTCCATATTTGGGTCATTGTGGGAGACTAGACATAACTTTGTCTTGAATAATCCAAATTAGATTAGACCTGTGGAATTTGAAAGAAACTTCAGAGGGCTACTACAGGGCCAAATTTCAGATATTGAGGATCCACAAATATAGAGATAATTCAATTTCAATATCGAGCTCCTCAAAAGCAAGTAAAAGGTGTGTATTTTTTTTTCTGAATTGCATAAGTCTTGTTTGAAGAATCAAGTTGAATTGATTCCAAGGGAATATTGAAGCATACATATTAGTATTGGGTTCTAAAATGCCTCAAAAAAATAATTCCATACCCATTAAGCCCTCAAAAAGCTATACTATGATGCATGAAGAGGAAGAATTGTAGTATGAGCTATCAAAATTACAGTACCAAGTGCAACAAATTTCAATCTTACGAAGAGAAACCGAAGATGAAATAGATGGTTTAAAGGTAGAAATGGAGGCTAAGTTGGATGGTTTGAAGGATCAAATAATATCTAATATGGATGATAAATTAGTGGAAGATGACATCGAGCATCAAAAACAAGTTCTCCAACTCTCAAAGGATAACCTAACTTTGGTGCGGAATCTAATGAAATAACAGAAATATCAAAATCACATCAAAATAAGTTCTGATGCAGTCACAAAAACAAGAACTCAGTAAGTAGGATCAATTTCAGAGTATCTCAGCGAGTGGAAGAACTTTCGTGAAGAAGATTCCACATGGGAGGATGAGAATTTTATACAGAAGCATCAAGAAATAATCAAGCATTGAGGACAACATTGTTTGAATGATAGGGGCATGTTAAGTCCCTATATTAATAGTGTAGTCCCTTATTATGTTAGTGTAGTGCCCCTTATTGTTATTGTTGTACCCCTGTAACCGCCATATTGTTATTATTGTGACCTTACATTATTATTGTTAGGTCGGCTAGGATTACATTGTGGCCCCATGGACTCCTATATATAGAAAGGAAGTTTTTCTATTTGTATCATCCAAGAATTTTTCATTCATGTAATGTATTGGAGGTTTCCCCCTCGAAGTGGCTTATTTCTAAGGCTTTGATATCTCTTTTCTTCTATTTTTGGAGCTAGTTTCACAACACTCAGAGTACTAAGCTTATTTTCACACCTACCTACCGTACTCTACTGAAATTGTTATGGTTCTAAATGATACAATAATGCCAGTGCATTTAGTCAAGCAACAACAAAAATAGATGGACAACTTGACTTCTTGTTAGGAATATCATTAGCATAATTTGATTATGTGTCCTCATAACCAAAGTTATAATATGTAATGGAAACTACTGATTTATTTGATCCTTATAGATAATATATGTTTGAAAACTTGAGCTAAAAAGAACCTCCATAAAATATGCTATAAGATCAATAAAAGCATGATGTAATTTTTTTGCTTCTAGGCCTTCAATGACTAGTTGGTCAGTTGTATCTGCAATATTAAGCCTTGAAATGTAATCTTCAGTTTGGTACTTGAAAGCACAATCATACTCAATATGTAAGTCAAGAGGTAGTACAATTTCCTCTTGCTTAGGGGAAGGAATATTTTCCAACGATTCTTTAGGATCTCAAAAATTGTATGACTGAATTTGAGAATTCAAAATTTCAATACCAGTTTCATATCTTTCAACAAGTATCTCCAGAAAAAAAAATTAGCTTCAGGACTAAATTTTCTTGACTTCAAAATGAGAAAGACAACTGCAAGAAATTATTCATCAAGCTGAAATCTTGATAACTAATTCTTGATTGCATTTAAAACTTCAGTAGATAGAAGTTCTTCCACAAACCTTGTCACCTTGTTCAGCAGGAACTCTGGTCAGCATGTTGTGGAGTCACCATGAATGCTCAAAAGATGAGTTCTTTGAATCATGGAGTAACCAGGTGAATAATGCAGCCTTCTTATGTCTGGTCACTTCCACCATCAGTGATCAGATCGAAACTTTGATGTACTTCTTGAGGAAGATAATTTTTTTCCCCAGTGGAGTCTCCATTATGTTATCACCCCGTAATTCCAAAGGTTGAATATAGAACCACGGTGGTGCAACATCAAAATGCTTTGGAATCCAGGACCTAGCCTTCCTAGAATAAAAGAGTGCTCTCTCTGTTAGAATTAGCTTTGCTTACAGGGGAATTTTAGGCTAGATATTAGTGCATAGGGGTTTGTTTGAAGATTTGGTTGAGGCAGTAGAAGGGGACCATTGGGCTATGGAGTCAAACAGGTGCAAACAGATTCAAATGGATGAACAACTGAGGTCGGGTGAAACTAGGAAAGCTAGCCATATTAATGGATATTTATAGCTGGTGAGATGGAAAAGAGGAGATTAAGGTTCAACAGGAACACAGAGCAGGTTGTCTCTGAATTCTACATTTCGGTGATTCAACGTGGATGCAGAGCAGACCGTCTCTGAATTCTGCATCCAACTCGCAGAGGAAAACATAATGTACTGTTTCAAGACTGAGCAGGGTACCCCATGGTAAATCCTACATAAAAATTTCTATCCATATTAAAGAAAAGAAAAAAATATGTAAAACAGAAGAAACACAAATTACATAAGGGAAGCACGTCACCACAAAACATGACAGAAAAATTTGGAAAATAGAATAATCTTTTATTCATCCACAAGAGAGTGCTTATAACCAGTAGAGTCTATTATAATGGTTTTTTCCCCTTCTGGCCCCTCTCATACTGCTAATGCGTGCAATATTTATACAAAAATTAAGTCGATTAATCTGTCTACTGCAGTGATTACATTCAAGCAGAACTTGACAAGTGGAACCATGCAAGAGGTGATAAGATAGGTCTGGCCATGACAGTGGCCTTAGAAGTCTGTTATTAATTTGCAAAGTGATCATAAGCTAGTTCGAATGATGCCGAAGAGGCAAGGAGGGCTATGAAAATTTGGTTCTTCCTCTTTAGAAAACAATTGTGGTATTATTAAATTGTTAGGGTGCTTGAATCAATAGTTGTGCTTGATGTGTTTGTTGCCCCTTCATTTTCTGCTATTATATCCCAAAACGTTTGACATGACTTTTTCTGTCTATTTCCTTGTAATGTTTAGCCTCGCTTTGCTTTTTTTCTCCTTGTCGGGTCCTACCCGAGTCTTCCTGCCATGTGGAAAAATAGTGCACAAACCCATAAGCTCGGATGTGAAGGGATGGTGGTTGGTGGACATGGAAAAAGGATGGAGGACGTGGCGCGGTAGCAATGGCAACGGTCACAGGTTGGCAGTGGTTTGGAGGATAGTGGAAACAACCTTTCAGAGGGGAGCTCAAGTGGTAAGTGGTAACGGATGAGGGGGCTACGATTTAGCAGAGGGGCGACACATAGCAAGGATGGTGGTAAGGGATACCACCCATTTTGGACCCACCCCCCCATGGTTAAAGTTCCAAAGCTGTGGGGAGTGCGAAATGAAATAAGGACCTTCAGATGAGGAGAAGAGGAGCGGAGAAGGAGGCAAGGTGGAGGTTGATTAGAGGTGGAATGACGTGGCACACATGTGGACCCGACCGCAGCCTGCAGATCGCAATGTTTTGTTAAGGGAAGCGGGAGTTATGTTCTGAGATATGCAAAGTGCGAAGTGCGAGGAAGGGGAGTTGATGTGGCAGGAAGGTGGGACCTGGCCCACATCGCAATCGCAATTTGGAAAGGTTTTGTTATGGGCGGCGGAGGTAAACACTAAGATATGTGAAGTGTGAAGTGCGAGGAGAAAGGAGGTGATGTGGTAGGTAAGGTGGGACTAACGCCTATCGCAAATCGCAACTCTTAAGGTTTTTTTATGAGCGCGTGGGTTAAATTCTAAAACATGTGAAGTGTGACATGCGATTGGGACCCACCCACATCACACATCACAATATTTATATTTTACCACATGTCGTAGAGTTTAGAGTTTGGGGAATGTGGTAAACACTAAAATACGCGAAGTGAGATTTGCGCTAACTGAGGATGATGTGGCAGGATGGAGATGGAGCCCACTACATTGGCAGAGTGATAAAGTGGTGAAAGGTTTCTATGGTAAGGTAAGGTTTATGAGGTTTTATAGAATATATGATATATCTATGTATTTCAAGTGGCCTGAAGTGGGGGGTGGAGCTGCTATGGTGGGGCCAACTGCATCGCAACTTAAATAAATTACCTTGCGGGCTCTTAAGAGGTAAGTTATAAAATGTGTGATGTGAAACGGTGTGGTTAAACAAGTAAATTCATGATCTTGCGATGCGATGGATATCACACATCGCAGGTTTTAAGGTTTTGCTGCGAAGTGAAAAAACTCATAATCTCTCATATGCGAAGTTTATATTTTGCGATGTGCGATGGATGGTGGGCGAAAGGGTGGCATGTCAAGGAGAAATTCCCCCACATTAATCGCAATCGGGTAATTGGGAAGGCATATGGTAAGTGAAAGCAATGATATAGCAATGAAAAAGGTAAAGTAGAAAGATAAAGCGAAAAGGTGGAAAAGGGTAAGTTTTATGGTGTAATGTTGTATTCCATGATTGTTTGATGGGGGGGGGGGGGGGGGAGGAGCTGCTAATGAATTCCCGAAAGGTTATGTATGTAGTTCTTGGGGGTTTAAATGGGATTTGGGGCGTTGAAGTTCATAATTTGGAAAAGATGAAGGGTAAGAGAGGGTGAATGATAATGAATGGGTTAGTATGGATTTTCTCACCATCACACTTAATTAGAAACAATTTCCTCTTGCAAATTGTGATACTGTGAAATATAGAAGTTTAACAGGGTCGAATCCATAACTTGCAGAACTGATCCACAAAATTCTCAACTGGAAACCCAAAGACTAGGGAGGTCAAAAAACTCTTCCCTAACTTTGGTGAAACTGATTCATTTAGCCAAAAATCCACTTTTACCTAATGTATCTACCCTCTCGTAACTATTTAGGTAATAATTACATTTAAAAGTATGAATTACATTAGTAAAACCTTAAAAATTCTATCAACAACTGAGAAATATCGAAAATTTTGAAAATATCGTCCAACTGGAAAAAGCGCAGCACCTGAAGCAAAAGTGCAGCCCTGAAGTAGAAGTGCAGTGCCAACTTCAAGGATACTTTTGGAGGCCTTTATTAAGTCCAAATTGAGCTCAAAAGGCCCTAAAAATTCAAATGTCCCACGACTAGTCAAAAGCATAGTGCCAGCCTGAAAAATGAGGTAGAAAGGTGATTTGTTTGGGTGTTTTTGGCCATTTCTCCGTGCCAGAATGATCACTTTTGGTGTGCCAATAGTCAAATTTTTATGTAGAAGTCATTATTAATCCAATGGTGGTGGAAAGTTTTCATTTTGAGGCTCCTAGAATAATCGCAACGCCCTATGCGTCGCGCTTTTGGCAGGTGGACTGTGCTAAAAACCTGTCAAAATTTGTCAAAATGGCCAAAATTGAAAAAAATTACCCAAAAACCTTCAAAATAGGTAGATGAAGAGTTGATTATGTGCCTAAAGCAATCAGGGAAGCATCAGAAAGGATCTCAAGTATATCTTCCTCCTTTTTCTTCATTAGGGCTTGCTTGTATTTCTCATTCAACTGCTTGAGTTTGTTGTTGTAGATCTTGTTCCTAGTGATGTACCTATTAGACATGTGTGAGCATTTCATTGTCTTTTTTTACCTTTTGAAGGAGATTATCAAGGTAGAGGTTTACCCTATCTAGCCATACATTTCTATCATATTCAACTTCCTTGGCAATCCTTTCTTCAAAAATTAGTTGCTCTGCCTCATGTTTTGTTGCTATAGAGATTTCTTTAGACCTCCTGTTTTTGGTCTTGTCATGATGGTTTTATTATCATCATGGTGTGGAGGCATAAGAAGGTATTGTTTGAACACCTAATTAGCCTACATTAATTATCAATCCGGGGGTGAATTTTTATTTCAAGAGTGTACTCAGTCTGAGGCAGCAATGTATCCAAGAGTAATGTTGTGAAGATGTAGTACAGAATAAAAAATGCAAAGGTAACAAATGCTTGTAAAGAAACCTACTTACAATGACATGAATGGAAAGATTAAACTACATCAATCTTGCAAAACATCGATCAGGGATGCAGTAGTAGTAACTCTTTCCCTTAGAAATCGATGCAAGATAACCAATTTGGGGACTTAGGAGCAATAACCTCTATCCTCTATAGTTGGATATCTTAAAGCAGTCGAAACAAAAGCAAATTCAATAAAATCAATTTAAAGGAAACGAAAGATGGAAAGGAACAGCAGGATGTAACTATAACTCATCTATTTGCTGATCTAAAGCTATGAATCAGAAATAAACAATAAACAGAAATGGAACAACAATATGAATAGCAATCAAATAAATATGTAATCATAATAAGTCTAAATGCAATTATCACACAACAGAAATAAAAGAATAGAAATACAAACAGCAGAACGATTCCACTAGGGTTGGGCCCTCAACCACCGGTGAAACGCTGCTGCGCTTTACTCTAGCGTTTGAGAAATGGAATGAGAACAAAATCTTTTATTAATCAGGCATGAATAATTTTTACAAAAAGCTCATACTCTCTTAACAAGAGTCGATGCAAAATTCTGCAAATTACAACAAGAAAAGTCTCCCCAATAACAATACATGCTTCTCCTTTTATAATCAGAAGGAGGAGAAATTAAATAGCAAGTATGATCTCCCATAACAATATTGGATTTTTCCCAACAACTTGATCAACCAGAAAATACATTTCCAACAATCTTTCAACAAGAGCAAGGCGAATTTGGCTTTGCAGTTGAGATTTGGAGGACGGCCGCAACAACAAATCTGAGAAAATCGTGCTCAAAGAACCCTGCGTTTCTCTCAATACATACCGAATTTGGGCAAACCATTCTTTTTGAGTAAATTAAATGGGCCCGTTCTGGACAAAACCCATGTTCCGGATTTTCCATATTCTTCTTCATTTGCTCAGAATCTCAACCGCAAAACTGTCACTTCTTATTCCAACGAATTTCTGAGTTGGAATATTTCATGATGATTTGGAAATCAAATCTGCAGTCTGGAAAATATCTTGGAGGCTAAAATGGTGAGTGATATTAATAAACCATCATTGATAAAATTATGCATAATAATCATCAATTTATTAAAAATAAAGGAGAATAAATAATATTCATCCATAAAAGCATAAATCATTATAAAATGGATTTATATGATAAATTATAATAAATGATATGATAAATAAGAGTAAAAATGGATGAAATAAGTGTTAGAAAGTGGTCGTATTTACGACCCAACATACCCCCAAACTGAATATATTGCATGCCCTCATGCAATCCAAAACTGAATATATTGCATGTCCTCATGCAATCCAAAAACCCATGTGTTAACCAAGCAAAGAAAATTGTTCATCCCAACCCATGAAATGGATGGAACAAATGCATGTTTCCTCAAATAATGAATATTCAATTTTAGCAATCTTGATAAAGGCATAACAATTTTTACAGTTGACATTCAACTATATGTATATGAAGTTGCAGAAAAATGTGACATAAGTAACAACAAACTTCATTAACCATTTTCTCAAAAATTAGATCGCTTTGATGCACTGATCATGAGATATCAAAAAAATGGTTGTAGGTGATAGTGCATAATTTTTGAAATTTTATGAACTAATTTAGCGTGAAATTATCTGGGTTTGTGTATTTTAATGATACTTCTTTATTATCCAGAAAACACAAGAATTCAGTTCATAGTTTTAAAGATATATGCAAATCAATTTCTGCACTGTACAAAAATGAAATTGTATGCCTTAAATGAGAAAGAAAGTGGAAAACATCCATCATGTGTAGCAATTCCCCCCCAAACTAAAGAATTAACATGTCCTCATGCGATGCTAGAAAACAAAGAGAGGTGGTTGCTATAATATGTTGAAATCGATGCTTGGGGTAAAACATGGAATAAGGGAGATGTTGAGAATGAATAAGAATATCCATGGATGAAAAAGAATATTACGGACATGGTCATAAGAAAGAAATGAAGGAAATCAACACTCCCCCAAACTGAAAGATGAGACGTGTCTAGAAAAATGGGAAGTGGTAAAGATATGGAATGAATGATGATAAATAATGCTCAATGGATGTTCATGAAATTCTCCTAAATTCATAATAAATTAGAAAATTATGTTATTTTACCTCAAGTGTTACCTACGAAAAAATGTGGAAGGACATGTAGGGACTGGCCTTTGTTGAAGCTGATGTAGGCTGAGCGGTTACTGAAAGTGATGCAAAAGGTGGAAGCCATGTGCAAGTTCGCGAGCCTTTGTTGTTAGTTTCAATAGTGTGATCGTGTTACGAATAGAATTCCCCCCCATACTTGTTGTTCTCCTGTAAACAAATCACAATTCTATATGCAATTTTCTTGAATCCAAAATTTTAGTTTTGAATGGCAACAGATAAGATGCATCCAAAAAAAAGTTCAATCTGCAAAACTTCTGTAGAAATGCAGTATGAATATTGTGGCAAAATGGCAGTGTATTGCACAACAATTATACAACATGGAAAGACATACATACTTATGATACAATCAATGAAATTATAGCATTTACTGAAATCCATGCATGTGATAAATCGTAAACATATATAGAAGCGTTTTGTAATGATTCAAGGATAAGGAGAAGGGACAGCTTAAGATAAACATAAGTACAAATGCATTTATTACCCACTTAAACTAATGTGATCAATTTATGATGATTTTCATGTATAATAGGTTCGAAATCAAAGGTTAAAGATTCATACTTTCATCTGATATTTAAATAGAGATATAGGAAAAAGGGTTTAATATTACTATTGATGTGTATAAATGTGACTCCAATACCATTAGCAGAGCTCTACTGCCCACAGGTGTCCATAACCTTGACAGAGTTGCTCTCTCACCCTTGGAACCATTGTCCTTTATTTATGCTGAGGAAGTGCTTGTTAATTGTCATAACGGAGGCCATTGTGCTGGTTTGGTGACCAGATAAATGACAATGCCATTCACCGGAAAGAAGTGAAAAGTGGGCAGGCCGGCTCGTGATGAGACCTCCTGTTCCAAGGACTGCTTAATTTTGAATTGTCCATTGGACCATATCCCTGGTTTGGTGGCCATGATGGGAATGCCACTTCACTTGCTTCCTTATGAACATGGTAGGCCGGCTCTTGATGAGACCCCCTATCCTCCATCTGTCAAATTATAAAATTATTAATGAAATATGTAAATATTTTTCTTTTCATATAGCACTTTCCTATTTATTCATAAAGGATGGCTCAGCACTCCTTAAGAATAGGGATGGTGGAAGAAGTCTGAACAGCTCAATAGAAAAGAATATGCCCTTGTTCCTACTCCATAAGTAAAAATCAAAGAAAGTTATAAAATATGAGAAAGAACCAACATGATAAATATAATCGATCATATGAATTTAGTGGTAGTAAGACAACAAAATCATATTATTGATTATGTCCCTTTTTCTTTTTTCTTATCATTACTAAACAACTTTCTTAAAAATGACGATTTCTTTTGATTTGTTGATTACAGTAAGCTTTAATTTGTATGATTGTATGTAAATGATATATTTTCCTTCAGAAAAGTAATAAAAAATCCAACATGCTGGCTTAAAACAAAAAAAACAATCCACACAAAAAGTGTTGTTCCTTTTAAAAGGAACATCAAAAACAATCTGTGAAACTGCTGTTCCTTTCGAAAGGAACAGTAAGAAAATACTCTGCGAAGGTGCTGTTCCTTTGGAAAGGAATGGAAAAAACAATCTACGGAAGTGTTGTTCCTTTGGAAAGGAACAACAAGAAAAAATTTTGCGGAAGTGTTGTTCCTTTGGAAAGGAACAACAAAAACAAGCGGTGTTGTTCCTTTTGAAAGGAACAGAAAAACATGCGGTGTTGTTCCTTTTGAAGGGAACAACGAAACTGCTGTTCCTTTTGAAAGGAACAACAAAAACAAGCGGTGTTGTTCCTTTTGAAAGGAACAACAAAAACAAGCAGTGTTGTTCCTTTTGAAGGGAACAGCGAAATCTTGAAAAAAAATGTTGTTTTTTTTTAAAAGAACAACAAAACTAATCAGCGAAAATGTTGTTCCTTTTGTAAGGAACAACAAAAATAAACACATAAACACACTTCTTCCTAAGAGGAATGACTGTTGTTCCTTAAGAGGATCAACAGCTGTTCCTTAAGAGGAACAACAGACAGCTATACACACGCAAAAAGGGAAAAAATAGAGAAAGAAAAAAAGCTAATATGCAATCCATTTCCAAGCAAATCCAATCGAATAGAAAGGAAAGTTTATGTACAGGTTTCAAGAAAAAATAATTTTTTACAGAATTGGTGCTACTGAAGAATTGCCTTCTGTAACTGAAACTTGCATGGTGGGGTCTTTATTGTTCAATTGCAATTGGAGCGGAAATTATAATTTGAAGAGATTAACACCTGAAACACAAAAACATAAAAGAAATTAGAAAAGAAACAACACTTTATTAAGTTACAACAACTATGATGTTATTTATAAGAGAATATCAAATCTATTAATGGAAAAAAATGATCTTTTGAAAAATGTTTGGCAGCAGTGGCATGAATTTTCAAATGGAAACCAATTCTTCATTTCTTCTTGTTATGAATATATTAGGTAATGAACTGGATGAAATGCCCTTGTTTCACTAAAATCTCTCTCAAGAATTGCTCATCCATAGATTGACCTTCTTTATTCTCCTAAGACCTGCAAAAAACGAGTGTCTACCTGCAATAAAACATTAAATCATGGAGAAAGAGAGGTGGCTGGGCTCTCCTAATCCAATAATTATGCAAAAAAAACTAACAAGTAGTTACTCTATAGAACAAGTCCACGGAAAAATAAAAAAAATGTGTTTGTTTTATTTCCTTATTTATTTTATTTTCTCCACTATCCTACTCTTATTTTGAGAATGAATAAGATTACGTATAAGAGTATTTCCAGTGGAGCCATTTCTGAAATAAGGACTCTAGTATATACATACCCAAATTTGAAAAATGTATGTTAATAAAAATTAGGGTATGAAAAGCCAACTTCCCTTGAAAAGATGGTTCCAAAAATTGTTGAAGTATGGAGTGATGTTGCAAACAAATGATGGAGTGAAACCAATCTTCAATATATCCTTTACTTCCTTGATTTCCCATAGCCATCGTATCATGAAGTTCTTGAGGTTTTAAAATGGTTTGTTGGTGCAAAATAGAAGAAACCTCATTTTCTTTCGTAACTTCTACAATTTTTGGATTTGATTCATTCTGAGTCTCAGTGTAAGTTTTTTCCAATAGTGCATGTGAGATAGAATGGGTGGGAAGGGTTGGTGAATTTTGCAGTTCAACACTGTAAGCATGTTGTACTGGTTTATTATCGTGTGGGTGTGGAATGAGTTGAGCAGGAGATTGTGTAGGGAATGGAGCCTCTTGATGATGTAGTTGATTGTGTTGAGTGGATGATTTTGATCGGCAAACAAGGTGTTGTGGAAGAGCTGGAAGATGTGTTTGTGCTACAAGATGAGGGAGAGTAGTCATGCAATCATAAGGTGAACCATTCCAATCTTGTAGACAAGATTGGTAGTGGTTATATTGAGATTGGCATGGCTGCCCTAACATATGAGTATTCCATAATGAATTATGCAAGTAAGAGAATGGAGAGGAAGTGTTTTGAACCATACCTATAGGCCATGATTTCCATGGTTTTGACCTTGTTGCAGCTTCCGCATCTCTTTGATATGCTACTTCCAAATTAGATAAGGAAGAGTGATTATCTATGGGATGCTCCTTTTGGTAATGAGGGCAAAACACTTCATCAAATTCTTGATTTCTCTGAACCTGCAAAACATTCAATTGTGAATTTAGAGAGCTAATAAAATCATATTTAAAATTTTCAAATAAAACCTTGATTTCAGCTCTTATGTCTCTTGTTCTTGTAGTAAATTTGGAAAAGAAAGAAGAAACTTCTCTAGAATTCTTACCAGCCTTGGAAATTCCTTTTGAATACCTTATGCACAATTCACAAACATCATCATATGATAACTGAAAAACATCACCTTTTCCTATCAGATTTAAGAGTTCTAAAAATTCATCTTTGATTCCTTTAAGAAGGAGTGTTTTCAAGATTTCTTTTTCCAAATGCTTATGCTTTGATTTTTGAAGGTTATATCGAAATCGCTCTACATAGTCCTCCAAGCTTTCATCTTCCCCTTGTATCATACCGAAAATATCTTCATTGGATTTGCAGTAGTCTTGGTACTTCTTCAAGAATATGTTCTTCATGTCCTCCCATGTTTGGATGTAGTTCCCACCTAGGCTCATGAACCATCGGAGAGCTGCTCCTTTTAGAGTAAGAGGAAACACTTTCAATCTTTGATCATTAGTACAATAATCATATCCTCTACAAAGTATTTCAAACTCAAATAAGAATGTATCTGGATCTTCATTTGTCAAACCATAAAAATTTGGTAGAGACAATGGGGGAATTATGTGCATTTGTGTCACTCCTCCTAGATCTTTGATAGGGAATTCAAAAGTTGCAATGTGAGCCATTTCTTACCATAATAGAAGATGTTCTTCAGATGTTTCTTTAAGGATCCTCCTTTCAATGTTTATGTCAATTGGTTAGTGAAATGGGTGGTGCTTACATCACCACTTGAGTGGAATTACAAGATTTTTTTTCAAAAATTCTACCTCTAAAATTAAAAAAAAACGCAAGCATTCATTTATACCTTAAGCTTTCACTTAATTCTGCTGTGAAGTGGGCCAGTGAACAAGTGTGTTTCTTGCTCGGTGCGCAGGTTCTTACCTTTCGTCTTTAATACCCAATTCTTCCCAAGCAGAAAAAATTAAATATGCATCACTCTTTTTAAATGGCATACATTCTCCCCGGCAACAGCGCCAAAATGTTGAGGTATAAAAGGTATCTTTTTAACACCTATTTATCTCACATTAATTATCAATCCGGGAGCGACTTTTTATTTCAAGAGTGTACTCAGTCTGAGGCAGCAATTTATCCAAGAGTAATGTTGTGAAGATGTAGTACAGAACAAATGCAAAGGTAACAAATGCTTGTAAAGAAACCTACTTACAGTGACATGAATGGAAAGATTAAACTACATCAATCTTGCAAAACATCGATCATGGATGCAGTAGCAGTAACTCTTTCCCTTAGAAATCGATGTAAGATGACCAATCTGGGGACTTGGAAGCAAAAAGCCTCTATCCTCTACAGTTGGAGATCTTAAAGCAATTGAAACAAAAGCAAATTCAATAAAAGCAATTTAAAGGAAACGAAAGCTGGAAAGGAATAGCAACATGTAACTATAACTCATCTATTTGTTGATCTAAAGCTATGAATCATAAATAAACAATAAACAAAAATGGAACAGCAATATGAATAGCAATCAAATAACTATGTAATCGTAATAAATCTACAGGCAATTATCACACAACAGAAATGAAAGAATAGAAATACAAACAGCAGAACGATTCCACCAGGGTCGGGCCCTCAACCACCGGTGAAACGTTGTTGCGCTTTACTCCAGCGTTTGACAAATGGAACGAAAACAAACTCTTATATTAATCAAGCATGAATAATTTTTACAAACAGCTCGTACTCTCTTAACAAGAGTCGATGCACAATTCTGCAAATTACAACAAGAAAAGTCTCTCTAATCTCCCCCCAATACGCAATACATACTTCTCCTTTTATAATCAAAAGGAAGAGAAATTAAATAGCAAATACAATCTCCCATAACAATATTGGATTTTTCCCAACAACTTGATCAACCAGAAAATATATTTACAACAATCTTTCAACAAGAGCAAGGCGAATTTGGCTTTGTAGCTGAGATTTGGAGGACGGCCGCAACAACAGAACTCAGATAATCGTGTTCAAAGAACCCTCCGTATCTCTCAATACATGCCGAATTTGGGAAAACTATTCTTTAATAAGTTAATTGGGTCCGTTCTGGACAAAACCCATGTTCCGGATTTTCCAGATTCTTCTTCATTTGCTCAGAATCTTAACTGGAAAACTGTCACTTCTTATTCCAACGAATTTATGAGTTGGAATATCTCATGATGATTTGGAAATCAAATCTGTAATTTAGGAAATATCTTGGAGGCTAAAATTATAAATGATATTAATAAACCATCATTGATAAAATTATGCATAATAATAATCAATTTATTAAAAATAAAGGAGAAGAAATAATATTCATCCATAAGAGCATAAATCATTATAAGATGGATTTATATGATAAATTATAATAAATGATATGATAAAAAAGAGTAAAAGTGGATGAAGTAAGTGATGTACCGTCGTATTCACTACCAACAAGAGGTTTCCAAAGATGAAACCTAGTTTTGTTTGACAGCCTCATAGGCCGATGTTTGAGGTCCAGATGCACATGTGGGGGCAGATGATGCCCAAGAGGGGAGAAACTTTGTTTCCAGCCAGGATATCACATGATTCACTGGACTTACTAGCCAGTGTTGATGGGCTGCATCCCTTCATTTTGGTCCCATGTCCTTATGCTGGCTTAGATTGGCGAGGGTGTCCCAACATCCTCTTCACAGCTGATGAGCCGCCAGATGATAGAGGTAATATTACTGTTTTATTTATATTTATTCTAACATGTTCTTAATTAACTTGTTTTTATTAAATTGTGTAATGAAATTGTCTAATTATTGCTGTGTACTTGTATATATTTTGCAAACATTGGCTCTTTTGATGGCGAGGAGATGTCGGGTCAACCACATGATCTAGGTGTGGATCCTGATGACGACGATCAGGATATGGCTGATGTCGAGCATGATCATGATGAGGATGAGGTCATTGCAACAGAGAGACATGCTCCTGCTCATCATGGTGCATCGGTGTCACCTTTTGCTAGGCGTGGTCGACCCAAGACCAGATATAGGATGGATTTGGCCAACCAACTCTATGCATTGATTGTTGATGCGGGTATCAGGCCCGCTCATTATAGAGACATACAGGCTGACGATATTCTATTACGGATGTGGAGAGGCATGCCGCGTGACATGTACGGCTTGATGCAGCATGTCATAGGAGCTACGATAACTGTTATGCGACTCAGGAGGATTGTCCATAGCTATAGGCATAGTCGAGCCGCAGCACGTGATGGACATGAGTCTGCAAGTAGCGACTCACATGCAGCTCATGATCGTTCAAATCACAGTGCACCTGATGAGCATGACGCTCCACTAGCAGCATCTAATATTCATCATGGAGATGAGGCTAGACCATCGGCCACGTCCAGTCAGTAGCCTGCAGCTACATCCATCAGTACTAGTCATGATGATCATGAGTAGGCTGGATCATTGACTGCCGAGGCTGCACTATTCAGTGAGCAGGCCTCCACTACTACTGCTCATATTGATGTTGTGCTACCACCAGCGGATGCATCCATCAGTACTAGTGATCATGATCATGAGCAGGCTCGACCATCAACTGTCAAGGCTGCACCCAACTTTACTAAGCAGGCATCCACTTGTAGTACTGCTATTGATGTTTTTATACTACCACCAACACTTGATCCATGAAATTTATATTACAGTTGTATATTTTTAATATTATTCAGTTATATATATATATATGGTCCATGTATTTTATGTTCATGTTGCAGTTGTACTTAATTTTCATGTTGGTGATCATCATGATGTGGTGCATATTGTTAGGTCATGTTAGATATGTCCATTTAATGTTTAGCTTGCAGATAGATGTGTATATGTGACAACATGAGTTATTTGACATATTGAGATGTATATTTGATGTTTGTGTTGTGTTGATCTTAATATATAATGTTAATTTGATGTTTGAATGTGTTTATTAGTCGAATATGATGGTTATACGATGGTTATCATGATCGTGATGATGTTTATTAATTAATTTAATATTAAATGACCATGATATTTATTAAATATTATGTCGTGATTGTAATTGTAATTTAAATTTTAATTGTATGTAAAATTGTAAAATTGTATTTGTATTTGTACTTATTGTAATTTAAACTGTAATTGTATGTAAAATATTTATTAATATAAAATTTTAATTGTAATTGTAATATTTAATTTATTGTAAAATGATTGTAATTGTATATATGAAAAATTGTAAAATTGTAATTGTAATTCTAATTGTATGTAAAATTCTAAAATTGTAATTGTATTTGTAATTGTAATTTTAATTGAATTGTATGTAAAATATTTGTAAAATTGTAATTGTAAATGTAAATGTAATTCTATGTAAAATTGTAAATGTAATTGTATGTAAAATTCTAAAATTGTATTTGTATTTGTAATTGTAATTTTAATTGAATTGTATGTAAAATATTTGTAAAATTGTAATTGTAATTGTAAATGTAATTCTATGTAAAATTGTAAATGTAATTGTATGTAAAATTCTAAAATTGTATAAATTGTATTTGTAATTGTAATTTTAATTGAATTGTATGTAAAATATTTGTAAAATTGTAATTGTAATTGTAAATGTAATTCTATGTAAAATTGTAAATGTAATTGTATGTAAAATTAAAATTGTAATTGTAATTCTAATCGTAATTCATGTATGTGAAATTAATGTAAAATTGTAATTGTAATTTTAATTCTAATTGTAATTATTGTACTTTTAATTGTAATTGTATGTAAAATATTTGTAAAATTTTAATTCTATTAATGTGAAAATTTTAATTATATTAATGTGAAATGATTTTATTAAAATATTTAAATTTGTAAATTTGCAAATAATTGTAAAATAACAAATCTAGAATAATACGAATTTTTGTAACATAATAAAGTTTAGAAAATAATGAAAATAAATTCATGTACTTGATAATTATTATTATTTTATTATGATCTTACATACAAAAAAAAAGAACTTTATACAGTCTGATGCACTTATTATCATAACATGCACCGGTGCGTCGTATAAATAAGACGCACCTGTGCATCACAACTCTTCCGCATCGGTAACGAATAAACGCAAATAAAAAAATGCAACTCTATTTTCTTTAAGTGAAAAAAAAAGCGGCAATTTGAAAAATGGGCGGCAAAATATTTTCGAAAATCGAATTTCATAAAATAATTCTTTAAATACTAAACACTTTTCATTATTTCACTATTTTTGCTAAAATTTTTAGCGAGATATTTACAGGAGATAACCTAGAGCAAGAGAGCAGGAGGACACTGTGGAGCAGCGAAATACATTCAAACAGAAGTATTCAGACAATCAAAAACCAAACCTCTGGTGATTCAAACCCTGTATCATAGAATTTGAAACCATCTCGTGATTAAATTTGATTATTTTTTTTACTTTTTTCTGCATTTTTTTACTTTTTTCTATAATTTATCCATTTTTACCCTAAACCCTTCATTTTTTTTGTTTTTTCCCTTTCTTCTCCCTATTTCTGTGATTTCATAATTAGGGTATTTCATTTTAGATTGACGTCCAACCCACGGGGCGACTTGTATAGTTGGATCCCAATCCGTTCGGCCATTGCGTGAATTTTTGAAAAAATGAATTCTTCTTTATCAGTGCTCCCTGCATACTATATCGTACCGATGCTCTGTATTATACAGCGCACCGCGAAAGTACTATAGTAAAAAAATGAAAACATTTTTTCTAAATCCATGCACCAAATCTGAAATAGGGCATCGGTGCTCCATTTAATTAGGAAAGCACCATACAGTGTATTACACCATTTTTGAGATGCGTTTATAATACCCCACGCATCATTAGCTCTATTACACTATTTTTTGCGGTGTTTTTACAATACCCAATGCACTGTACGGTGTATTATACTATTTTGCGGTGCGTTGTTAATATCCAAACACACCAGTGGCGGTGCGGACCTCGTGAAAGGCGCACTGGTACCTTGATATTTATTTTCTAACTGAAAAGTAAAGAATTTATTTATAAATATATTAGTGAATGATATGGTACAGATTTCATATTGATAAAGAAATGTCTGACAAGAGATCAAGTAACAAAAATATTGTTAACACATCAAGAAAAGAAAAAAAGACAAGTTCTTTGTAAATTCTTTATAAAAAATATTATTTTTGAACTATATGTAAGTTTAACTAATATGTATTGTTTACTGTGTATCATGCAGAGCCACAAAATGACGAAGCTCGATATGATTATTTCTGATCTAGGACCAGAAGAGCGTAAAATTTTAATGGAAAAATTGCAAAAGGATGAATCAGGTGAATGAAAAAATACTATCGATCCAATATGAGTTTCTTTTTTTAATTATCATTAATAATATACTTAAAATTATTAGATAACATGTGTCAAACAGTCTACTAATTCACATCTGTTTAATGTTGTACAGGGACCAACAACTCAGAAAAGGAATGTTGTTCTAAGAAAAGAAAAAAATAGAACATGCAAATGAAAATCAATTGCTCCTTAGCTCATCTGGAGTGGTGCTGGAAGTTAACGAAAGGGGAAAAACTTTTACAAAAGTTTGAGGGATCTAGTGGAACGAATGTATAGACGTTCTTTCCAACAACAACAACGTGCTTCAAATGTAATATGTAATCATTGAATTTTTCAATCATTAGGTACAATAAATAAACAATTTAGCATTAAATATTAATTTTCAAGAATTTTCTTGCAGAAAAGAAAAGAAAATGGAACCCATTCAGCACATAAAACAAGACAACAAGGAAGAAAATGGTTGATCTCTAAGTTTGTGAGTAATTGTTACTTCCTTATAACAACTTAACTAGATTTCATTTTTTTATTTTTTAAGTTGTTTTACAAAAATCATCATTGAATGTCTTCAAACAGGTGCTAACATACAAAGAAGAACCATCAGACGAATTGATTGAAATTGGGTTAAATATGGGTTGTGAGGATATGTTGGCATATCATAATTTAATTGTGAAATTTGTAAGCATCTATCGATCTTGTTTTACTTAGCTCCGTTTATAATTAATAGAACAAAAACATCTTTTATATTAAATATATGATTTGTTATGGGGTATAAAACTTGCAGGAAACAAAGTATGGAACTGCGCCAACAGATGAAATTTTGAAAGATGGCATGGTACATGGTTTTGAAAGAATGTGTATAATTTATGAGTCAATTGTTGCTATGGTACGTCATTTTTCTTTTCGATTTACATTGATGTATATTATTTAATATTGCAATTTTCATTATTCTCACCAATGTATATACACTCATTTCAGTTTATTTTATGTTTGTAGATGGAAGGTGAAGAAGAAGAAAACAATCAACACCATGAACAAAACATTCCTGAAAATAACCCAAGTCATGGAAGTAGCTCTAGCAGTGACAGTAGTTCAAGCGAAGAATGATGATCACTATGTTTGGATATCAAAGCAAGGCATTTTATTTTTTGAAATATGTCTGTGAAATCAAACATTTTGTTTAATGTAATGGACATAGTGTCCCAATTGAAAGACAAAGGGATACAAATATTAACTGTCCCATTTTGTATGATAAAGACTGTCTTATTCATATATATTATATATATAATCATAAAATATGTTTTAATTTATTCTATTGCATTCTCCATTGTCGCTATTGCGTTCTCCATTGTCGTTCTCAAATGCACTAATAAAAATTTAATTCATATGAATATTGTTATAAGATATATATGTGTTGACTTTTGATGAATAATGAATTTTAAAAAACCACAATAATTATGATATGATATAACAAATTAATCCAAACATTACATTCAAATGCATTAATAAAAATGTAATTAATATGAATATTTTTATAATATGTGTCGACTTTTGATGAATAATGAATTTTAAAAAATCACAATAATTGGACTGTCATAGGTCGATGTTTCTAAAAAATACAACATGAAAACCGATGTGTGTCAGTAATTGTACACCAGTGCGCTTATGTGTCTATACGCACCGGTGTCGTTATACGATCTATGGGCACCGCACAAATACCGATACTAGTTATCAATATCAGTGCGTTTGTGTGATGTTGTGCACCGGTGCGTTTATGTATCTATAAGCATCGATGCATTTTTATGATCTATGGGCACCACGCGAATACCAATACCAATTACAAATCTCATTGCCTTTCTGTGATATGGTGCACCGGTGTGTTGATACGACCTATGGGCACCGCACAAATCCCAAGACCAATTAGAATGGCCCTTTGCATTGTATGACCAACACTACGCCCAGTGCGGTTTTACACCTAAACGTCCTGTTGCGTTGGACTGACACAGCCCTGAGGCACCATCGGAATGTACGCACCGGTGCGTTAAAGGCATAGTAGCGCATCAATGAAAAAACATCCGTAATAACCTTTAGTCGCCCATTTTTTTTTAGTTATGTTGAATTTCCGTTGAAAGCTCCACCAAAACCTCCATAACCATAAACGAATGTTGTAGCAAATGTTTTTTTGACAATTTTTGCCAAGTTTATAACACTAAAAGCCTTCTTTATAACCTCCGCTAGAGGGTCTTTTCCCTGTAGTGTCTTAAGGTCACTTATGAGGTTGATTCTTGTCATAACAACCCCTCATCTCAATTTTACCCTAGGTAAGCCAGTGAAATATGGTAGATGTGAGGGGATAGGTTCATTACAATCTGTAGGATTTTTTGGAAGGTAAATTTTTTGTCAATTTTCAACCCCACTTCTGTAATATTCCAGTGTGGGAAAAGCAGAAATATAGTGCATAAACATGGAAATAGCAGTGTAGATCAATGCATAAATGTGAGAGACCAATATAGAGCTTCTTTATTCATCGTAACAGGCGCAAACATGTACAAAATAATAGGGCACAAATAATGTAACACTAACTAGCAAGCCTCCAGTAGATAAATCCCCTCAATAATGAGGTGTTTCTACTACACAAAATGTCAGAATACTGCTACCGCACATTCATAGGATCACTGCTACAGCATATGAATAAAAAAAATATAAAATATTTGATATATGCCTCAAAGATAATGTACATGAAGATCAAGGCTCTATACAACCTCGAACAAAGAACCCAAGAGGGTTTTCATAAATACACCAATATACAAGAAATGAATCAAAGCCCTAGGGCTGAAGATTCACTGCAAAAATATAGCTGGAAAGATGTGGCTGATCTGATATGATAAATAATGTAGCCTCCTCCGATAGAATCTCCAGATGAAAGGTTGATCCCTTCACTGGAAAACCTTCTCCCCAAATGGTGTGTTGAAACCACCCCTGCAATTCGTCCCTAAAATAATGCAGTCCAAGAATTAAATTGTGTTGTAGGGGCAAATGATAGTGTAGCCTAGTGATAAATGTTGCAATAAGGCTCAAGGTCCCTACTTACTAGCCTCCCAATGGAAGGAAACCTTCCTCCACTGAAATCTAGCTAAGAAATCACCCAAATGTATTCTCCACTACTTCAACCTGCAACACAACACAACCCTCTACAGAAATTGCATTGTAGATGAAAAATGGAGCTTGGCCAAATGATGGAATGTTGAAATGTAGTGAAAATAATTCTCCTGAGTAGGCACTTGAAGTACCCCGAGAGAGAAGGTGGGATTTCTGCTCGAGAACACCCTATGTTAAACAACACTGCAATCTTAGCTGAACAGCTCAAGAGAGAAAACAAGTCTTAATAGACAATATCAAAATAATAATCCAAAACATGTCCTATATGGATGCCATCCCCTTCCTTATATAAGTGGTGAGCTTCCTCACCCTTGGCCCCACTCATTAAAGCCACTACTTCCATTCATGGAGTCTCCCTCTAAAGCTGCACTATCCCACAATGAATGCCACTCATCCATGACATCATTGTTGATTTGGTCAAAGTTGACCCATTCTACATGCTCCAGCCCCTTTTCACACATAAGGGTGCTTTATCAAACCTATAAAGTGATATCCATTCATATTAATAGTGATTTGATTCCTACTAAGGATATTTATGGGTCTCCATACCCTCTTATTCAGCAAATTAAGAAGCAAAAACAAAAATCAATATTCCAACTAGCTTATAGCTAATTGGGAATATTACAATCCTCCCCTCCCAAATGTTGCTTGTCCTCAAGCAACTGTAAAGGTGAGTGCTACAAATATTCTCCTCCTTCCATGGTGACACCTCCATGTGATAAGTTCTCCTCATATACCAAGTGTCTCCCAATCAATCCCTCCATGAAATGCCCCTCCCAATTACTCATGAAATTCAAATGACTCATCTCATAAGGAAGCAAAATATTCAATGTAGAAATCATGGTTTTCCCAATGTTCTCCCGGAAACATGAATCATAAGAAACATGGAGAATCTCTCTCCCAGAAGGCATGTTCAACCCTTGCATCCTCCCTCCATCCATTCCCATAATAAGAATAAATACATCATCAATGTATGGGATCAAAACCAAGGACACATAGCTTCCATATGCAATAATGTAGGTGGATCATAGTCCCACATGTGGAACCAGCACAGTATATCTCCTGACTACCTCAGATAATGATATGGTAAGTTGTTTCCCCACCACTTACTTGCTGCCATAGTCTTCTCACATGCTTTGACAAGGTGATAAATATTTGGTGCCTTTAGAGTACAGCCTAAATGGTATGTCATCTCCCTATATCCTCCTTGGGAGTGGCCATGCTCAACACAGTTTATGGCCCCAAGTTGACCATGAAGTTTATAAGGAAGAATTCTCCCATTTGAAGCAATGGCATACCCATGTATGGTAAAGGAATTAAAATACTCATTAAGTAAATTATTATGCATAAAAACATGGTCCTTACCATATGCTTTGGTCACACAAATGGAGTGGCTCGTAGATAGATCCCCTCTCATTCCCCAAGAGGAAAGAGGTGGATGTGATAACTCCATCAACGAGTTATGTATCTCCTCCATATCCACATGATCCATGCATCTCCTCAAATGCTGATATATCTCCTCTTCAAAGCCTTCCCAATTAAACCCATCCATGATAGTATGGTATGATCTCATGGAATAAGTGTGGTTGAAGAGAAAATCCTCATGTCCTGCTTGTAGTAACTTATCCTTGAACTTGGATGCTCTAGATAAGAAGATCCTAATATGATAGTAGATGACCTCATCTCTGACTGAATATCCCTCCTCTAGTAGTTGGTCATCAAGTATCATGAAATTAAAAATATCCTTGGAATAATCCACCAAAAAATGTGATTTCCAATATGGATCTATCCTCCATAGTGACAACGTTGATGATCTATAATATAAAGCATCTTTCATATGGCTGCTCCCTTCTTTGACATCTCCTATGTCAAAGTCACATACCAGAAGTCTTTTATCCTCCCTCTATTGTTCCTTTCTGCTGCTCCTTTCTATCCTACCTCCCAATTCTCCCACTCCTCCTAGATCTATGAGTGGTGCAACATGATGTGAGAAATTTCTCACCAAGTCCTAATCAGGTGGCCTCCCAGGTGGTTTGCCACAAAATAGTAATGTCTCATGGGCCAAATTCATATGCATAATAGATGGGATTGTTAGGTCCTTACTTCCACTTCACAAATCCAACTATGTTTTCTTTTTGGAAGTTATTTGTGAGGGATATTTGTGCATGCCCCTAATCGTTTGATTTTTTCCACTTATTATATCCTCCCATTCCATCTGCAAAGTCTCCCAATCTGTGGTGACCTTCCCTAAAGTAATCAACCACTGTAAACCCAATATCACATTGGTGTCAGTTATGTCAACCACAAAGAAGTGATCAGTCAATATATATGTCCCCATGGTGACAGATAAAGATGGAACATAATGCATGCACTGCATAGTTCTAGATCCTGGGACCAAAACCAAAAATCCCTCAAAATCATCAGTCAGTATTTCCCTCCTTTGCACTATTTGGGCATCAATAAAGTTGTGGGTAGCCCCACTTTCAATCAAAACAAAAACCCTCTGATCCAAAATTGAACCTCGAACCCTCAAGGTCAAGTACTTGGGTACTCCTCTCAATGATGCAAGGGCCCCTCCCATTGGAGCAAATGCTCCATTCCCACCTCCTGATGGTGGTGGATCCTCTCCTACTATCCTAGTGATGTGACCTCCTTTTCGTTCTTCTTCTTCTTCCTCCTCATCATCTGAAAAGAACTCTATATAGTGTGCCTTTCCCATTGCGCATCTATGTCTGGGTGCCCATGATTCCTGGCATGTGAAGCAAATATTCCTTCTCCTCAAATCTCTTCAGACATAATCACTAGGAGGTACTTTGCTTTGGCCCTCCTTTGAAAGAGGAGCCTTCTCATCTTTTCCTTTGGATGGAAAAGTGGGCTTTTGCTGAAATTTTGCCTTTGCTTTTGGCAAGGCATCTTGTTGATCTCTAGCCCTTTCAATGGCATCTTGAAGGGTAGTGGGTTTGGTGGATTTAACCAACCCATGTAGAGGTTCTAATAGCCCATCAATAAACATATAGACCCTTCTTGTTGCATATAAATCGAGAATGATAACAGAAAGTTTTAGATATTCAGAAATGTAAGTTTCTAGATTACCTAATTGTTTGAGCTTTTCCAGCCCCATGAAAGGTGCATCCAGGTCTCTTCGATCAAACCTCTCCACCAACCTCCTTGTGAACTTTGAATATGCAGTCACATTGGCATGACCCAATGTAGAAATTCTATGAAACCAACAATCATGTGCTTCACCCTCAAGGTGGAGCACTACTATTTTGATGGCATCCATCTCCAGTACTTGGTTCAGCTGGAAGTAGATGTTTAGCTTCTCTATCCATGATTTGGCAGTGCATTTTGATGACCCGTCAAAGTTGGGTAAGAAAAATATGCCCATGGTCTGGTGTAGTTCATGATTCTGTATGAATCCTCCACCTCTATTGTGATGTCGGGGTCTCCTATTGTATTTGATTTGATAGAATTCTTGAAATACAAAATGGTATTTTAATCTCTGAGATTGAGACTCATACTCAAGAAAATAATCCTCAAGAGTTTCTTGCTCTTGAAACCCTCCATTTCCCACTACTAAAAATGTAGGCATGGTAGAGCGTTGGGAAATATGTTGCTTCACTAGTTGATCACTCCAGTGATGAGAAATGTTGGAGCCTTCACCATGTAGAAACCCTTTATGGGATTCTTTGTGTCTATCCATCCTCATCTCCTTTATTTCTCTTGCAATGTCTTGCATAGTTTGAAGAAGAAGCTTAGGAAACTCCTCCTCATCTTCTCCTGATAAAGGGGTTTTACCCTTGTATTCCTTATCATCTATATAATCATACTTATGGTGTCTTCTGAGATACCTCTTCTCTCTATTTGTCAGAGTATCTCCTTCTTCTAATTACATATTGGCTTAAGATGCATAGGCTGAGCCAAGATTATGCTATGATACCACTATAATATTCCTAAATGGGAAAAGCAGAAATATAGTGCATAAACATGGAAATAGCAGTGTAAATCAATGCATAAATGTGAGAGACCAATATGGAGCTTCTTTATTCATCATAAAAGTAGAAAAATGTACAAAATAATAAGGCAAAAATCATATAACATGAACCAGTAAGCCTCCAATAGATAAATCCCCTCAATATTGAGGTGTTGCTACTACACAAAATGTCGGAAGACTGCTACAGCATAGTCATAGGAGCACTGCTACAAGATATGAATACACAAAAGATAAAATGGCTGATATCTACCTCAAAATATAATGTACATGAAGATCAAGGCTATATACAACCTCCAACAAAGAACCCAACAGGGTTTTCAGAAATACACCAATATACAAGAAATGAATCAAATCCCTAGGGCTAAAGATTCACTGCAAAAATACAGCTCGAAATATGTCGCTGATCAGATATAATAAATAACGTAGACTCCTCCAATAGAATCTCCAGATGAAAGGTTGATCCCTTCACTAGAAAACATTCTCCCCAAATGGTGTGCTGAAACCACCCCTGCAATTCCTCCATAAAATAACGTAGTTGAAGACTGAAACTGCATTTTATGGGAAAATGATAGTGTGGCTTGGTGCTAAATGCTGCAATAAGGCTCAAGCGCCTTCCTTACTAGCCTCCCAATGTAAGGAGACCTTCCTCCACTGAAATATAGCTCAGAAATCACCCAAATGTATTCTCCACAGCTGCAACCTGCAACACAGCACAACCCTCTGCAGAAACTACATTGTAGTTGAAATATGGAGCTTGGAAAAATGTCGGAATGTGGAAATGTAGCGCAAATACTTCTCCTAAGTAGGCACTCGATGTCCCTTGAGGATGAAGGTGGGATTCCCGCTTGGGAACACCCTGTGCTAAATAGCACTGCAATATTACCTAAACAACTGAAGAGAGAAAACAAGTCTTAACAGACCATATCAAAATAATAATCCAAAACATGTCCTCTATGGATGCCATCCCCTTCCTTATATAAGTGGTGAGCTTCCTCACCCTTTTCCCCACTCATTAAAGCCACTACTTCCATGCATGGAGTCTCCCTCAAAAACTGTGTTGTCCCACAATGAATGCCACTCCTCCATGACAACAATGTTGATTTGGTCAAAGTTGACCCAGGCTACATGCTCGAGCCCCTTTTCACAGATAAGGGTGCTTTATCAAACCTCTAAAGTGATCTCCATTCTCATTAACAATGATTTTATTCCTAGTAAGAATATTATTGGGTCTCCATCCCCTCTTATTCAAGAAATGAAGAAGAAAAAACAAAAATTAATATTCCAACTAGCTTATAGCTAATTGGGAGTATTACAACTTCCTTAATGGTACCTAGGAGGTTTGGTCATGTCATAGTATCTCCCCCTCTCTTGTATACCCTGGAAAGACGATGAAAGTGGGTATATGTGGTAGGGGTGCTTATATTATCCCTAAAGATATTTTCACTGACCATGGAAGTCACTTTCAAAATAAGATGATGTCTGAATTGGCTTCTAAATTGGGATTTAGACAAGAACATTCCTATCCTTGTTATCATGAGGCTAATGGGAAAGTTGAAGCATTAATAAATCCCTCGAATCAATCCTACAAAGTACTATTATTCAAGCCAAGTCCAATTGGCACATCATGTTATATATTTCTTTATGGAATTACCAAATGTCTCTTAATATTACTACAAGATTTACTCATTTTCAATTAGTATATGGTATGGAATCAATCACTCCCATACAATGTAAGATTCCATCCCTTAAGTTAGAAACCCAATTTATTCCTGACATGCCAATCTTAGAAGAGTGTCTTGTTCACATAGAACATCTTGACGGGTAGCTTCAATATGATTCTACAATGACTGAGGCCAATAAGATGAAATCTAAAGCATAATATGATAAATCTGTATTCCCTAGGGTTTTCTCTTAATTTTTACTTGTCTTTTTCTATGACCAAATAATGACACCTTGGGGGTAGGAAAGTTCAAGCACACTTGTTATGGTGCTTATTAACTGGTTGATTTCTATGGAAAGGTGTTATCTGAGCCCATGAATGGGCTTTATCTCAAGAATTCTTATGCTTAGGCTATTTCCTAAGCATATATTTATTATGTAAATATTGTACATAATGTTTTTGGTTACATATATAGGTTTCTTGGTGATGGAGTTAATGGTGTTTTAGATGTACTTTTGCAGGTATCAATGGGTGATCTGATGTACCTATAGTTTGCAGACGGTTCCAGACCAAACACTAAGAACTTAGTTTCCATAACTTGGGTAATTTATTTTCCATTTGGTTAGTTTCATGTCATCGATGGCATGTGTATAGGTCCTTATTATAATAATATGGTCAGATACAGTATCATATATATAGTATCAAATATCCTAGAAATATATATATATACATATACCTACATATATTTACATATATATATATATATATATATATATATATATATATATATATATACATACATACATACATACATACATACATATATACATATATATATATATATGTATATATATATATATATATATATAATTCAAAATTTTACAAAATGTGGACAAATTTCCTACAAAATTAAGGCTTAATCCCAATGATGTCTATATATGATTATTATAATCATGGAATCTCTAAGTATCAGGTCCTTTCCCTGGATGTGTGTCACTATAAAGGATTATGGCATTCACCACTCGTGAGAAGATTCATACTCAATCTGATGGTACTCCTACCACATACCTCTTACTTAGCAGCCTCTAGTACATCCTTTATTTTTGTTATCGGAACTTGACCAGTCAAACTCTCCAAGTTCCTCTAAACAACTCATAAGACTCTCTTAGACTCAACTACTACACCTTCCATGTCTTTGGCACACCACCTATGCCTTCTTAGACCTCCAAGTCTTACTGGTCCAACATCTACTTCTACATCATTAAGTATTGTTAGTAATTTTTTTGCACAAAGAGAGACTTTAATTTCTTGAGAATATATTTTAAAAATAAAAAAATGTAATATAATCAAAAATCAAAAACTCATTACCAATATCAGCCACTGCAACATCTTATATAAGCACTAATTTTAGGTCTCCTTAAAAATATAGCCCTGCATAGGGGTAGTATTCTATACCTATGACTTGTTCCTCCCAACATCGGAAGAACTCGTCATAAAAATGTTCCTGAGTAACTAGGCCTCCTCCAAACCTTCTTAAGAAATCTGTCCACTTAGCCATCCAAGGATCTCTTAGATTTCTAATGGGGGGTGCTACGTGTGTACACAATTTTGGGATTCTCTCAAAGAAAAAGGATAAAAATATAGTGCCATAACCAATATTTTTTGTTTTACCTTGCTTGCATTAAGCCATGTGGCTTTTCATGTTACCTACGAGAGCAGTGCACCTATTTTAAACCATGGGTTCTATACATTCTACTATTGAGAATATAGTAGGTCATGATTCCTGATGTAATGATGTTGATCCCAATACTTTGCAAATTGTAAAAGAAGGATTTTTATTGCTAGACTTGTGATGCTTCTAATCAGTATTTGAGACCCAAATTTTTGTGTTCTCGGTGCATGATAAATGGAAATTTAATCATCAAAATTTACTCCACTTTCCTCTCTTTTCAAGTTCACTGGATCTCCTCATCTAGAAGGACTTGTGATAAAACAAATATCTTCTACTTCAATTTGTAAAGGCTTGGAATCAAGAATAAAATGCCCCTGCTCTAGATCCCAGTAGTTGATCAACATGCTCAACAATATATTTTGAGCTCTCATATTTTGCATCATGAAGAAATTGAGAAAACCACAATTCTTCAAGCCATTCGTAACATCTTGGTGTCCTAGAACCAATTTATCAATAATTGCATGCTCTCTTTCATACCATTTGATCACCATCCTACAAAATTTGACATGTTCAATCATTAAAAATTGATTTTTAAAAATTAACTCTATGTGTACGTGCTTTATTTTCTAAACACACGCGTATATATGTGCCTTTGTTTTAGTAAAATTTCATATAAGGTCATCTATAGGTGACTCGACAGAATGAGATCTGCATATGTGCAACCTTGTTTATAAAATTGAATTTTATCTTATCAAATTCTTTCAAAATTAAATCAAATGAAAGGGGACATGGTTTAGAATTATCTGGAGCTTGTATAATTTGATTTCGTTGGGTAAATCCCTCAGAATTGGATGCCACATTTTGAGCACAAAAAACTACTTTTGAGCACTATAATAGGTAAAAAAGACAAATGGTGAGTTTATTTTATTTTTAACTATTTGTATAAAACTCAACCCACTTCTTTATATTTTAATTTTTTTAGAACTAATTGACCTATCCTTTAGTGTTTTGTAGTACTTTTTAGGGTAATGAAGGCTTTTCATCTCACTTAGTGATATATTTTCTATCATTACAATTCCATAATGGGTGAACTATCATGGTAGGTATCGTTCCCTAACTGCCATATAGGTTAGAACAATTTTTCATTGCATATTGCATTCAGACTTCATTTGGTAGTACTTAGCCACAAGTTCGATCCCACTATGTTGTGACACTTCAACATTTTTCACTCACCGTCTTTTAAGTCATAACATAGTGGTAGAGCCCTCCTTACATGGGCTTCCTAGTTAGAACCTCACTACCATATGTTTCCCGTGCAACAAATCTTTTATAGGCTTGGGAGTCCTCTTTAGTATCGTCATAAATTTGCATTAAAGCCTCCTTCTTCCTCCTCACTTTTATTATGAATTTATACCCAAGAGGCTCCCATGTGTTAATTTATACTACTTCATTGCATATTTACCACTTGCACCTTTTTCACCTTAAGCTGACTTCATTTTCCCCTCATATAAGCCACTTTTGTCCATGACTTTTCTATAGGATCAAACCATGCATTCATTAGCCTTTGTGACTTGACACCTATAAACTTGGAGGGAAAAGTCCCAGAGTGTCAATGATTCACATCCGTAACCTTGCATTGAGCATAGGGATGTTCCAAACCAAGGAACTAGTTTTCTTGCCTTCTACACTTGTTCCCTCCACTATGTTACAGGCATTCGTTTATTCCTTTTTAGGATTTATAATTTGAAAAAAGACAAAAAAAAAATATTCCAAAAAAAAGAGAGGCAAAAAGAAGAGTTTCTTTCTTCACTATGGAAATAGAGTCAGTTATGTCACCCTTGAACAAAGCACTTAAAAATAAATATTTTCATCCATCATGTTGTGACGTAGTTTGACTTGTAGGAAGCTAAAACCATGTCTTAGAGTCAATAATCCTTTGGTTGGCTATACCTCAGTTCATATAGAGATTTTTTGTATGCCCCTTGAATCACATACCGTATACAAAGTTAATTTTATGCTTCCTTAACGTCACAAAATATCATTCTTTTGTTCAAGGGAAGTTAGCCTTTGTATCGGCTATTCGATGGTGTCTCTTAACTCATTTATGTCAACCATAACTATTATATAAATTTATTCTCAATATTAGATCATATCTTTGGTAATTTACTCATGTCAATAAATAAGGTCATCATTGACTTCTTACTGGCGGGTATGCTCTTATCGACTCTGTCAAATTTCTATGAGAGTATGCCTAAAATTTAACACTAGAAAAATTTACATCATTGATATGTGACCTTATGCCCAACATCAATCAACATCATGGGTCTTTGACTGGGTTTCTTCCCTTATGTTCAACATCATATTAAATTATCACACATTGGGATTCCTATAGTACCTTGGTTCCCATTTGACCCTATTGGTGGATTTCTTACCTCTGTGTTAGCTTTCATTATTGGTTGGTTCAGAGGATTTATTTTGTGACTAATTTTATCTTATGCACATCAGAAATGTACTTCATGGTGGTTACTTCATTCTTATTCTTCTAAGCCCTACCAAATTATTTTCCTACAGGTTATGTTTGTGCTGGTTGATGTGGGATTCCCTGATTCCTTCCTTCTAGCGGATCCTTTCCCTTCGACCCCAATTCATTGCTCTTGGAACAAGGTCTAGAATTATTTTATTAGTACCTTAGGGTTGGTTGATATCAGTGGTAGACTCCTTTACTATCGACACTAGGAATAAATCATTGTCCCTTTATTGATAGATTCTTTCAACAGTTTGAATGCAACTCCTTTATTCACACTTGTTTGATTGTATTGGCGTACCTTGACACTCATTATAATTATTGGTGAGTTGTCTAGAATTTTTCAATAGTATACATCAATGATTGGAAATCAAATGATTTCTCACATGGTCAAATTCATCTCATTTATTCCCATACTGTAGAAATTTACCATTTTAGATTAGTGAATACCTTGGGTTTTGTCAGCATCTTGGATCACTTGAAAATTCTTTTCACTTCCTAAGAGTGACACCCACAATAATATGTTGCACACTCTTTCAACAACATCTTATCTATTAGCACCCATGTTTTTCACAGCACTACAACTCCTTTTATATGACTTTCATACTCTTGTGGGGATCAATTGTACAAAATATTTTATACAGATATCCTCCTATATGATGCTGAGACATAACTTCATTGTGATCTTTCATGACTATGATGTTTTGTTACTTGTACTTGGAATTCAGTGACCTTCTCATGTCTCTGTGATATATTTTCAAGTCTATACATCTTGGTAGAGGATTGAGGGTTTGGAACCAACCAAATCTACTACAAACGTAGGACCTCCGGTACATCTCTTATTCCTATTTTTGTGAGTTTGAGTTCTTGATTTGATTGCATGATTTTTCTTTGTTACATTTAATTCTTATTTTTCGGGGCTCTCAAACCTATCCCTTAGGAAATTTTCACTTCTGTTGGGGTTCCCATGTTTTGGCAAGGTTGGCAATACCAAAAGATGAGACAACATAGAACCACTTTCAGACCTTAGGATCTAGCCCTCCTAGGTCCAGAGAGGGATCTCTCTATGATTATAAAAGGATATATGTCTTTGAAGTTCTCAATTGTGATTTTGGGCTAGTTATAGGCTCAAGGTTGTTTGTTTGATTGTTTGAGTTTGGTTGTTGAGAATCAGGAAGGAAGGTTTCACCATAAGACAAGGATAGGTAAAGAAGGAAGCTAGGCACGGAAAGATAACTCAGGGAACATCAAGGCCATTAGGCAATAGAGTCAAGAAAGGATTTACTTATGTTCAATGTGTAAGCTTCAGTTGGGCTAGTCATCTAGAGCATTTGGATCTCAAAGACTGATTGGTGGGATGGACATTAAGGAATGAGAATGAAGGATGGAGAACCATCTGATTCTGTCTATAGATCAGGCCAGAGGTCATTTAACTCCAGGCCTGCTTGGACAAAACCATAGGCAACATAAGGGATCTTGAAAAGGTTTATATGGAAGGGATAGGTTATGAAGAGGCAGAGACAGGCTTCTAAACCTCCCAATGTTCCTAACCTCTTTCAATTAAATCTTAACAAAAACATTTGAACATTGATTCTATTAACTTGCACATCAGAGAGCAGGCAATAATCATCCACTACACTGGTTTAGTCAATTAAAAAACAATATTCAGATACACATATGAGCAAAAAACATTAAAGACTGAGAGAGCTGGGACATAAGGTACCTAACAAGGGTAAATCTTATGTCATGCGTTCAGATGCCAGTCAGAAGAACATGAAAGGAAATGGAAATAAACGCAGAGATGAGAAAAACATCACCAACTGTTGTAGATCAGGATCCAATGAAAACTGCTTATCATGTTAAACACAATACCAATCAGGTACATCACTGCCCAAAGCTTTTACATTCAGCCTGAATACATCATATTTCTCAGCCTATCATACAATCATTACACAGGGAACTTGGCTCAAGACAAAAATGCTTGCAATTCACTGATAATGCATCAACAACCATTACAATGATATACTTCTGTGCTTTATAGCAGAAGAGACACAGAGGACCGACTGAGGAGGTAGGTGAATTTTAAATGTTACATTTAAACACAACAATGAATGCAGGGCCGAGGCCCATTCCGCTTGATACGTTGTATATTTAATCTTTGTCACCTTCCTTGTGAAAGAAAGATCTGCTCCGGATATGATTTGACCTTTTGGCTGTAGTACTCCAGGTGATTTGAACAAAATGAAAGAACTTGCTAAGAGGTCTACCTCATAGATGTTAGATTGTTTTGAACTATAGCTGGGGCGAAAAACTCCTTCAGGGACACAACGCATAATAAAGACTGTATGGGAGACCTGTCCTTTATGGAAAAACATTCTGCTGATAAGTAAACCTTGATATTACCTCTTATTGATGTTCAGGATCTCCAGATCGATCCTCGGGGTCTTCAAAATGATGCTTTGCCTCTTTAAACCCCTGGTTCAGAGCTCAAGATCTTCGTTGATGTGCACTAATCCCTCTGTTCTGTACTGAAACTCCTTGTTGCTTCATTACTGCCTCCGTTGAGTTAGCTCGATCTTTAAATGGCGCCGACAGGAATTTTGGCATTTGAACTCTGCTTTCCTTTAATGTAAGTCCTAACAGCCCCATTCCTTGACTTTCCTGATGGTACTGGCTCATTAGATTTGATCCTGACTGCGCCGCTCGCCATCAAGGTAGTACACCAAACAGCGGCAGGTCTCATCCTCTAGAAACTCTGCAACACGGCAAAACTTATGAAGAAAATGGTGGACGGAGCGATGGATGCAGGGTGGACGAAATGGTAGTGCGGCGGTGGTGGAAACAATGCCATTGTGTAAAAGAACGATGAAAATGCAGTGGAGTGGTGGAATGCGCGGACAATAGGGTTTGGTAGAAATATGCAGCGCAGGCCGTTGGTTTCAGGCCTAGAGATGAAAATCAACGGTGGAGATTGAGCGGCGTAACAATATATGAAACGAACAAAAAACAAACAAAACGCATGAAACACGATGGAGATGAATGTAAGAGTGGGACCCAGCGGAGGCAGAGGGCGATTAGATCTGAATCATCGGATCCAGGGGAGGATCAACGGTCGAGATTGAATCGGAACCATCGCAATTGGGGGTACCAAAGGGTGACACACATAAACTTTCCGATTGCGATCAGGGAGGATGAGCGATGACCGTTGGATCTGGGAGGAAACGGACGGACGAGATCAAATCGACGCAATCGCAATCGGGGATGGGAAGATAGGACATGTGATTGCAATCGGAGGTCGGGGCACGATTGAGTGCTGACCGTTGGATCGGGGATCAGATCAACGGTTCACGTTCAATCGGAGGGAGAGAAGAGGGGCTGCGGAACGACGATGCGATTAGTGCTGAGCCGTAGGATCAGCAGGGAGATGGACGGCGGTGATTGAAACAGAGCATCGCAATCGGAGACAGAGAGATGGGACTTGCGATTGCGATCGGAAGTCACAGTTGCGATTGATCGGGGATCGGGGCGGAAGACTTGCGATCAATCGGAGGTCGGAGTGAAAGGCTTGCGATTGATCGGAGGGCGCACGCGGAACGTTGCGATTGCGATTGAGCCGGGGCTGCGATTAGTGCTCCACCGTCAGATTAGAACAACAGATCGATGGTGAATATCTTATCGTGGGACTTAGCGTGTTAGAACGATCGCATCGGGACTTTTGGAGTTTACAAAGGGAATGGATCCTCTGCCGATCTTCCGATTGCGATAAGCGTCGGGGACTTAAGCACTTAGTCCCAGCGCACGGGCACATGTGGAGAAGTGGTTAAGGGGCTGGCGAAAAGGGGCTAGGCCTTATAATAAGGTCGGAAAGTGGGTTTTTAACCCATTTTAATGGATTTTAAGGGGTTTAAAGGGAAACGATAAGGGGAAAAATGGGAAATAAAGAGTAAGGGAAGGACTTAAGGGGATTTTGGGGGGATTTGAGGGGTAAACGGGGAAATAGAAGGGGAGAAAAGGGGGGATAAAAAGAGGCTAAATGAGGGTAAAAGAAAGGGAATTCGGACAAAGGGAAAGAAGGGGAATTGATGTATGTTGTAGGGGTAAAGGAGGGAATAATAGGCCCTTTTTAGAAATTTACTAGCAGAGGGGGATTTGTATTAGGCACAGCAATTGAGAGACTTCAAGGAGGATGGGTTTTCAGGGCAAAGGCATTCCTTGAAGGCTCAAAACAATCTATCCCCCTATTTGCTTGTCAAAAATTTCGTAGGGGGGCTAACAGTGGCTCCACATGGGGATGGCTTCTTCTTGAAGGAGTCAAGAATTTAGAAAATGATCTCTTGGTGTAGGCCAGATGCCTGCTGCTATAAGCCATCTTTCTTCTTTCTTTAGATTAGCTGCCACAATATATTGGATACACAAATCAGCAGAAACATTTTCCCAACCAATCTACCTACCCAAACTAGAGCTCTAACAATTTTCCCTTGGGTGCATTTGAACTAGCACACCCTTTACATTTTATTTTGCAAAACAAAAACAAACCTATTCTAATTCTACCCTTATTACTCCATGAGACCAGATTAGACTGTTGGCCTCATACAATTCTCTACCTAAAATACTACCTGTTGGGATTAAACTGTCCAACAGGTTTCTTCACCTACATTCTAAGACAGGAAATTTAAACACAGCCAAGCCAGGATTAGACTGTCTGACTTGCTGGAGTGAAAACTTTGTAGCAAACTGCAACAAAACTGTGAAGGCATGAAATCTGCAGTTTTGAAAATATCCTTCTTTCTTTGTTTTAGCTCTGATTTTAGGCATGTTAGAGCTGATTTTCTTTCCTCTGCTAACCCAGATTTTGAGCTTGTTTGGATCGGCTATTATGCTTCCTTTTGGCTCAGATTTTGAGTTTATTAGAGCCAATCCTTTTGCCTCATAGGTTCATGTTTTGAGCATGTCCGAACCTCTCTTTTCATTCTGTTTTTTCGGACAATTTCTTCTCTTTTCGCTGAAAATGAAAATTTGCAACGGTATATACAATGGAAATGGAACTGGAAATGGAGAATTAGCAGAAATAGTGTTTGAGCATCCTGCCATTGATAGGACCCCCAAACAACTCGGAACCATCAAGTTCTTGCAAGAAAAACGCATTAGGACCCACAGTGGCTTGAATGATGAAGGGACCTTGCCACAAGCTGTCGAATTTGCCATGTTTGCCTTTATCCTCTCTTCTTGAATCCCACTTCAGGACCTTGTCCCCAACTTTGAAATTTGTTGCTTTGGTTCTTTTGTCAAACTGTCTCTTCATGTTTTCCTACACTTTGACAACTCTGTTATAAACCTGCTCCCTTGTTTGCTGAAGATGGATTGTTTCATTAATTCTCCTTATCATGTTGTCCTCTTCTGACTGGATTTCTTGGATAAGCTTTACCACTGGTATCCCAAGGCTAGTAGGAAAAATTGCTTCTGTCCCATAAACCAGCTGGAAGGGTGACATGCCAATAGATTTCTTTGTAGTGAGCCTGTCTGCCCACAAGGCTTGTATCAACTTTTTATGCCATGACCTTTTGTTCTCTTCCAACAGCTTCTTAATGATTATAACCAGGCTTTTATTTGATGATTCAGCTAGGCCATTACCCTGGGGGTAATAGGCAGTTGAATGTCCAAGTGCAATTCCGTACCTATGACAAAAATCAACCATTCTTTTGGATCCGAAAGCAGTAGCATTGTCAGTGATTATTTTCCTTGGGCATCCAAACCGAGATAAGATGAAGTCTTCTAGGAACCTAATGATGACAGAATCAGAGGAATTCCTAGTGGGTATGGCTTCAATCCACTTAGTGAAGTAATCAGTAGCAGTCAGGATCCATTTGTGTTGCCCAGAAGAAGAGGGGTGGATTTCTCCAATGAAGTCTAAGCCCCATTGCATGAAGGGACCTTCTATGGTGATAGGTTGCAGAGGGAGGGGAAGGAGCTTTCTTTTTCCCTCAAAAATTTGGCATTTGTGGCAGGTAAGGACCATTTTATGAACATCACTAAAGAGTGTAGGCCAATAGTACCCAGCCCTGAGTATCTTATTTGTAGTGGCCTTCCAACTCAGGTGGCCTCCACACTCCCCAACATGGAATTCTTGTTTGATTATTTCAGCTTCAGTTTCAGGCAAACATTTCAGCAAAAGACCATTTGGATTTTTCCAATATAGACTCTCATTCATAATGCAGTAATTTCTAGCTTTGAGTTTTATGAATCTGGCCTTTGTTTTGGACAGTTCTGGAGGGGCATTGAGGTGTGTGAGCACGTAAAGGATATCAGTATACCAAGGAGAGTTCTGAAACTTCTCCTCCACGGTTGGATGGGGCAATCCTTCCTGCTCATCCAGGGCATTCATCATGTTAATATCAAGGGCCTGTAGATTAGATTCAGCCATTAATTGGGCCAGGCCCTGACCTTTGATCAGCTTGGTGGGTTTGATTTCAATGTCATATTCTAAAATTGTAGCAATCCATTTGCCCCTTTTCCCATCTGGGTCTTGGGACAAGATATCTTTGACCACTATATTTGGCACATAGGCAATGGTGTGAGAATGCAGAATGTACACCCTAAAGTCTTTTAAGGCCTTAATCAGGGCATAGGCCTGCTTTTCCATGATGTTTTACTTTAAGGGTGCATCTCTTAAGGCCTTACTGAAGAAGGCTATAGGCTGTTCATTACCTTCTGAATTTTTCTGCAGCAAAACTACAGCTATTGTGTGTGGGGAAGCAAATGAAAAGGTCAGAAAATCTTTTGAGAAGTCGGGGCTGATAAGCACAGAGGCCGGGGTGAGTGCAAGTTTTACTGACTCAAAATATTTCTTGGCTTCGACAGTCCACTTAATTCCAGCATCTTTCTTCAGCATTTCAGTCATTTTCCTAAGATGCTCAGCAAGGTTGGGGATAAATCTTCTAAGGAAATTGATCTTCCCAATGAAGGAATGTAGTTCCTTGATGTTTCTTGGATGCGTAATTTGGAGTATCCCCTCAACTCTCTGGGGGTCTATCCTAATCCTTTTCTCAGATATAATGTGGCCAAGAAGCTTACCTTCTTGCAGCCCGAAAATAGTCTTCTTAGGATTTAGGGATAGACCATACCTTCTACATTTTTCAAAAACTTTCCTCGGATGTTTTAAGTGTTCTTCTTCTGTTTTAGAAAAGACAGTTAATTCATCCAAGTAGATAACTATGAAGTGTCCAATCTCATCTGAGAAAGCAATATCCATTGCTCTCTGGAAGGTAGCTCCAACATTCATCAATCCAAAAGGCATTTTCACATACATGAAGGTGCCCCATGGAGTGGTGAAAGCTGTTTTGAGTTGATCTTCTGAGAGTACCAGAACTTGGTTGTATCCTGAAAAACCATCAAGCAGGGAGATTCTTTTAGAGCCTACTACCTTCTGTAAGATATGTTCCATTCTAGGCAAGGGGTAGTTGTCTTTCAGGGAGGCTCTATTCAGGTTTCTGAAATCTATGCATAGTCTGATCTTTCCTGTCTTCTTCCTTACAGCCACTAATTTTGAAACCCAATCAGAAAACCTTACAGGGACAATTATGCCTGCCTCATACATATTTTTAATTTCCTTCTCTACTACAGGCAATTGTTTTGGATTAATCCTACGGAGTTTTTGTCTGAAAGGTTTCTGATTTTCCTTCAGTGGTATCTTGTGTTGTATGATGTTGGTTTCATAGGCCTTTAAGTCTTCGTAGCTCCATGCAAACACATCAATGAATTCCTTAAACAAGTCAATGTATTTTTTCTTCATTTCTGCAGGTATAGAAATAGCCAGTTTTATCATTTTGGGTTTGTCTTCAGTGCCTATGTTGCATTCTTCTACATCTGATTCTGCATGTTTTATTGTGGGCTTCTTTGCAACATCATCGAAATCAAAGAGGTCCTCTAAGGGTGCTAAGCCTCTTGGTATGTTCTTGTCTTTGGCTTGCAGCACCTCCATTTCTTCTCTATCTGCATTTTCACGTTTTATGGCTGAATCTCCAGTTTCTTCAAAAAAAGAATTTATTTCTATACTAAAAGGTGTTTCTAGTTCATATGGGGAATCCTCACTTGGGCAGCTGTCATCAGATTTTGAGTCTGAATCAGAAAATTCAAACTCATTTCTGCCCATCAGGAAATCTTCAATCTGTTTGTCTCCTTCAAAGACCCGCCAGTATTTTTCATTATCTGGCACTGCAGGCCTGAATTTAGTCTGAATGATGATTTTTTGGTCAACTGGGGCCTTAGGATATGAGCTAGCTAGGCAGGCTAGTCCATTTGCAATAGCGTTTTGACCCCTAGGAATGGATACTAAAACATATTCAACAAACATTTTCAGCAAATCTAGAGTATCATTCCTATATGCCCTAAGCCTGGGGTGTTTTGCCGAATACTCACCATTCATCTGTTTGATCACTAACTCAGAGTCTCCTCTCACGACTATCCTACAGGCTCCTAATTTTTTCAACAGATTTAAGCCCAAGATTAGAGCCTCATATTCTGCAATGTTATTCGTGCATTTGAAATGCAAATTGACAGCGTGGCTCTCTGCGTGGTCATTTTCGGTGTTACGCAGCCACACTCCTGCTCTAGCGCTTTGTCTAGTACAGGACCCATCAAAGTTCATTTCCCATAGGGGTTCTTTGTTTACTTCCACTTCACTTTCTCCCTTACAGCTGGGTTCGCCATTAGGTTGAGTTGGGAGGTCTGTACTAGGTTGTAAACTATCTTGTTGTTCATAGAGGCCATGGATGTCAGGGAGGTGGTTAGCTTGTTGTTCTTGTTCTGTTTCTGTTTCACTTGGAGTGAGAGGTCCACCACAGATCCTACAGGCTTCATTGCTGATTTCCTCTTCATTTTCAGTGTGCTGCCCATGGTCTTCCTGGTCATATTCTTCCAGAGTGGCCATTATGTGGAGGTCTATAGGCTCGGTGTTCTCATTTGTATGCCTATTCTGGGACTCTGGCTCTTCTAAGGATTCATCATTACAAAAGATGAAGGAGTCAAGGTCGGTATGCACAGAATATAATGGTGAATTTTCAGGTTTCTCGGGGCTACTGACTAGGAATTTCATTTGGGATTCTCTATATAGTCTTCTTGATTGGCCAAATATAGGGATAGTGGCATATGAGCCATCCATCTGGATGGTGCCTTGCAGCTTGGCTCCCCATGATCTAGATAATAACATGCCATACTTGGGTGGCACGTCTGCCACCACTACATCCATGACCATACATTTCGCAGGAATCTGAGTCAAACTCACACACAAGTCTTTGATCAGGCCAAGACATTTTACTCTACTCGAGTCAAAATAATACAAGTCTTTATAGGGTCTGGTGATTTCTAGGCCTAACCTCTCCATAACTACCTTGGGCATTAAGTTGTGTGATGCTCTTGAATCGTGCATTGCATTGTGGAGTATTTTATCATGAATGTTGAGACTAATATAGAAAGGTGGTACTACCCCTTCCTGAAACTTACCTTCAATCTTAGGACCAAACAAGAGGGTAGGCTGATCATCATTCAAGTTTACAAAATCAATGTTTTCCCCTAAATTCAATGCTTTCAAAATTTGGCCCTTATATGCATCCTGAGGGGCCAACTCAGATAATGGTACAGATATTTTGATTTTTGCAATCTCGCTTTCTAAACTGAAAGTGGATTGACTCTTGGAAGTGCTCAACTCTGTTTTATTTGCCACTGTTTTAGTGGCTAAATCAGTTTGTGTTTTTTCATTATGTACATGTGTAGAAACAGTTTGATCAGGAGCACTAACTCAGGTGCTAGTGCTACTAGTTTGTTGACCCTGTTTTTCCATGCTTTGGTTGTCCTTTTCTTTGTTACTCTCAGAACTCTTGGCTGTTGAACTGTTGTTCACAGCTGTTACTTTAGGAGATTTTTCAGGCCTTTTCTTGATGGTAACCTCGGGAGTTTTGGGTTTGGAAGTGTCTCGGTTCTTTTTTCTCCTGAGCTCATATTGCTCTCTGACCTGTAACATGGCATTTTGGAACCCAAGTCTGTACTCTTCAGTTTCTAATCTTTCCTCATCCCAATATGAAGATGAGGGTTGATCTTACTCTGAGTCACAGTTCAGAATTGAGTCCTCTGTTTCAAACATGTTAATAGTATTCCCTTCAGACTCCTCAATGATTCCCTCATCCTCATCTAGGAAGTTTTGAAACGGGGGAATGATTTGTTGATCTGACTCTTTCTGTCTGTTGGGAGTGTTGTTGTTTCTTCTAAAGTTTTGGCTCTGAGTCTGACTTTTGCTTAGGTTACTAACCGTGACAACCATTTTCTCCATCATTTGTTTCACCTTTTCCACATCCTTGAACATGTGTTCATTATTGGGGTCAGACGTGGAGGCTACATTGTCATCCCTGTATGTTACCCTCTTCTCAGATCTTAGTTTGGCCCTTTTCTCAATCAAATTTGCCTCTATGTTTACTGCCCCTTTCTGCATATCCTCCAGGGTGGTGTACTCTTTATCTCTAAGCTCATAATCCATGTCAGCATCAGATCCATCAGGATATTTTGCTAGGGCCATACCTTGTGGAGGTTTCATGTGTGGAGGGAGAGCATTATAAATACTGTTGAATCTAGTGGTATAATCATGAACACTCTCTCCTACGTTCCTCTTAAGGGACATGTATTCTGCTAGGAGCTAGCGAGGGTTTGCTCTAGTTTCCCATTTGTTGATGAAAGTCTGGTATAAAGCAGGGAGATCTTGGATACTACCAGCAGGTAGGTTTTTAAACCACTTTTTAGCCTCTCCCCCCAGGCTCTGCGCGAAAATTCTCATTTTGATTGTTTCATCATCAATTTCCATATAGTCAAAAGAGTCTTCCATTTTATCAACATGTTGTTGTGCTGTTGTAGGCTCTTTAGCAGGGAAGTGCGGGATCTTTGATTGATAATCATTTGGTAAGGGCAGTAGAGGCTGAGGTAGGAATAGAGGCGCATACCAGGCTGCCATGATGATGTTCTGGTGGGGTATAGGGTTGGCTTGAGCAGCTGGTATTTGGATGACAGGGATGTTTGGACCAGCAGAAGTCTGTTGAGCATATCTCGGGTGAGAAAGCCCCAAGTTTTGGAGAAAGTGGGGATCAAGTGGTGTGGAAGGAGGGGTTTCACTGTCCCTAGGGTCCGGCTGGTCTGAAACACTGAATGACCTAGTTCTAGGTAATCTATTTTGAAGGTCTAGGTCGAAGAAAGGGTCTAATAGAGCTGCAAGATCTTCTGGTGCAGAATTGGCTCTGTGAATGTTGCTGGAAATAGTTGATCTCCTACTTACAGGTGTTCTCTTGAGGATTTTCTCAGGATTATCAACTATTTCGGGTGGGCTTGGATCAGGGAAAGCTCTTGTATGAATGGTTCTGTGAGCCAAAGTGTTATTTTTAGCCAAGCAGCTTAACCCTGCTTGTTATTTCTACTGTGGTTGATGTTGTCTCAGGGCTGGTCTCCTAGTGGAGCCTTCATTATGTTTTGAATCTAGTCTCCCAGTGGAGTCTTATGTGAAACCAAGGTAATCAGCAGGCCTACTGATCACCAGCGGAGTCTTTCATTTGGGAACAATGGAGTCGCCAGGTGGAAGGTTTAGGATGTTTCTAGAGGGTACACTGTCCACCGCAGTGATGAGGAAATATCCTTTTCAGGAATTTCCCACAAAACACAGCAAACTCTAACCAGAGATGGACTGGGAGGGCATTTACCAGATGTGTCACCTCCTAAAGAGGATGAGATCCGGAGGCTACCTGGCCCTTACCAGGCTCTGTCTGAGAGTAAGGGGTAAAACACACCAGAGGTAAGTGGAATAGGAAGGATAAGTGTTTTACTGCCAGCCTAAACAGAGGTTCTAGGTTTTCTGAGGCTTGGAGATGCAACAAGATGAAAGTACTCAGAAATTCCCCAGTATGGTCGCCATTATGTTGGGGTTCCAATGTTTTGGCAAGGTTGGCAATACCAAAAGATGAGACAACATAGAACCACTTTCAGACCTTAGGATCTAGCCCTCCTAGGTCCAGAGAGGGATCTCTCTATGATTATAAAAGGATATATGTCTTTGAAGTTCTCAATTGTGATTTTGGGCTGGTTATAGGCTCAAGGTTGTTTGTTTGATTGTTGGACTTTGGTTGTTGAGAATCAGGAAGGAAGGTTTCACCATAAGACAAGGATAGGTAAAGAAGGAAGCTAGGCACGGAAAGATAACTCAGGGAACATCAAGGGCATTGGGCAATGGAGTCAAGAAAGGATTTACTTATGTTCAATGTGTAAGCTTCATTTGGGCTAGTCATCTAGAGCATTTGGATCTCAAAGACTGATTGGTGGGATAGACATTAAGGAATGAGAATGAAGGATGGAGAACCATCTGATTCTGTCTATAGATCAAGCCAGAGGTCATTTAACTCCAGGCCTGCTTGGACAAAACCATAGGCAACACAAGGGATCTTGAAAAGGTTTATATGGAAGGGATAGGTTATGAATGTTGGGTATGTGTTATATTCTTTCCACGATTAAGCGCGGGGGGGTAAGAGGGGGGGTGATAGCCCCCACAACCTTTTGCCTTAGGCTTAATGGGGGGCCATCGGGGGGGCGGTAGCCCCCACCTCGGGAGTCCCCGAGGCAGCGCCTTGGCGAACTTGGCGAAATTTGGTTCCTTAATTTCTGCTGGGTAGTCTGCGTCCATGGTTTGTGCATGGTTTTGCACATGGTTTTGGGGTTCGATGGTTTTCGGCCCCTGGTATTTTTGTAGATCCGGTCAAGGGAACTACGGTTATGTTCTAATCCGGGGTTAATGGATTGGGGTTTATGTATGCTCCGGCATGTATATATATGTGTTGTAACACTAAAAGGAATATAATGAAAAATCAAGCTGGTCGTCCCGATTTGGGATCCAGGGGAAAATCTCTATGTTTATCTGTTTTATGTTTTATGCTCTCGCAATTGTTTATTTTATGTTATAAGATTCGTGTGTAGATAATTTCTATTCAGGGTTAAAACCTACATTTGGTATCAGAGCTGTTTCGGCTTCAAGGGGACGCCTTTGTTGTTGAGGGTTTTTTGCTCGGGCCTGTGGTAGACCCTGTTTAGTGGGAGATCTGCGGGATCGATTCTTGCGGTGAAAGAAGATGGCGAGCAGCGGAAAGATAGAGATCGAGAAATTTAATGGTCAGAGTTTTGAGTTGTGGAAGCTCAAGATGGAGGATATGCTGGTGGATAAAGATCAGTGGATCGCGGTAGATCCAGGTACTAAACCAACGGCAATGTCAGATGAAGACTGGAAGAAACTGGATCGGAAGGCTAAGAGCACAATACGGTTGTGTGTGTCAGATTCGGTATTGTTGAATGTATCTGGGGAAGCTACGGCGAAGAATTTGTGGGAAAAACTTGGGACTTTGTACCAATCTAAGTCTCTGGTGAATAAGTTGTTCCTACGGAAAAAGCTGTATAACCTGAGGATGAAGGATGGAGACTCGGTGACAGAGCATCTGAACGCCTTCAATACTGTGGTAAGTCAGCTATCATCTATTGATATTAAAATCTTAGATGAAGATAAGTGCATCAGTTTGTTGTGTTCTCTACCAGACTCGTGGGACAGTCTGGTTATTGCAATAGGTAGCAATACAACTACCTTGAATTTTGATGACATTGTCTCAGCCTTGCTGTCGGAGGAAATGAGACAGAAAAATATGGAGGGTCATAATGGAGATGCCTTATCTGTAAGAGGAAGGTCCCAGAACAGAAACAATAATAAGGGTTCGAGTGGGAGATCCAAATCTAGAGGGAGATCTAAATCTCCTGGAAAGTTTGTAAAGGTGTGCTGGAAATGCAGAAAGGAAGGGCACTACAAAAAGGACTGCAGATCTAAAGCTCTTGATAAAGGAAAGGGATCTGAGGATGCTCCTTCTGCAGAGGCAAAAACCACCTCGGATGAAGGTGGGGATGTGTATTTGGCTTCTTCTTCAAATACACATGTAGATCATGAGTCATGGTTGATTGACTTAGGTGCATCCTTTCACTTCACTCTCCATAGGGAGTGGTTCTGCGAGTATGAGAAATATGATGGTGATGTCTTCCTAGGGGATGATAGGAAGGCCAGAATCGTCGGACGTGGAAAGGTCAAGCTGAAGCTGCAAGGTGGAAGGATTAGAACACTTCCTGGTGTTCTGCATATTCCTACATTAGCCAGAAATCTGATTTCTGTAAGCAAGATGGATGATGCAGGTGTAAAAACAATGTTCGAGAAAGATGCCTGCAAGATGGTTCGGGGAGCACTGGTATTAATGCGGGGAGTTCGGACTGGAACTCTATACAAGCTACAAGGTAGCACTGTTATTGATGGGTGTAACAGTTCTGTGGTTCCTGAAAGTGGAGCGGAAAGCCTAGTTGTCTCTGGAGAAAAGACCATGCTATGGCATCAAAGGCTTGGACATATTGGAGAGAAGGGCCTTCAGATACTGCACAGAAATGGTATGGTAGAAGGTATGTCTAATTGCTCTCTGGATTTTGATTTCTGTGAACATTGTGTATATGGGAAGCAGAATCGAGTGAGTTTTCCTTCTAGTGCTAAGAGGGCGAACAAAATATTAGAACTTGTGCACAGTGATGTGTTTGGACCTGTGTCAGTTCCATCACTAGGAAAGTCTGTGTACTATGTTTCATTCATAGATGACTTCTCAAGGAATACATGGATATATTTCTTGAGGAAGAAATCTGAATTCTTTGACAAATTTAAATAATTTAAGGCTCTGGTGGAAAACCAGACAGAGAAGAAGATAAAGGCGCTGAGGACAGATAATGGTGGGGAGTTCTGCAAGAAGGAATTTGAAGAGTTCTGTAAGAAGTGTGGTATAGCACGACAGAAGACTACTCCATACACACCTCAGCAAAATGGAGTTGCAAAAAGAATGAATAGAACACTGATGGAAAAGGCAAGAAGCATGCTCAGTGGTACCGGGTTAGGACAAGAATTCTGGGCAGAGGCAGTGGAGATTGCATGTTACTTAGTTAACAGATCACCTTCATCAGCGTTGGAGGATAAGACCCCACATGAGGTATGGACTGGTAAGAAACCCTCTCTTTCACATCTAAGTGTATTTGGATGTGATGCATATGTACATGTTCCAAAGGAGAAAAGGACCAAGTTGGATAATAAATCTGAAAGGTGCATCTTTATTGGGTATAAGGATGGTTTAAAGGGTTACAAGCTTTGGAACCCTGAAACAAGGAAGGTTGTGTACAGTCGAGATGTGGTGTTTAGAGAAGTGAAATATGTTGTTAAACATGAAGTCCTACCAAAGGAACCTGAGAAGATAGAGTTTGAGTTAAAGGAGGATGAATCAGACTCTACAACAGAAGAAGACTCAGAAGATGAAGAGCCACAAACTCCAACTTTGAGAAGATCAGTTCGGGAAAGAAGGCAACCAGAAAGGTATAGTCCATCTGCTTTCTATTCAGGTTTTGCCTTAACTATAACTAATGATGAACCCATAACTGTGAGGGAGGCAGTAGATTCAGAGGATGGAAAACTCTGGAAGGAGGCCATGGTTGATGAAATGGCATCCTTGCACAAAAATGATGCATGGGATCTGGTGGAGTTGCCGGCTGGAAGGAAGCCCATTGGGAGAAAATGGGTGTTTAAGAAGAAGATAAATGTAGAAGGCAAGGTGGAGAAATACAAAGCTCGGTTGGTAGCGAAAGGTTATTCCCAGGTGCCGGGAATTGATTTTGGTGATATTTTTTCTCTTGTTGCCAAGGTTACTTCTATTAGATTACTTTTATCTGTTGCTGCTGCATTTGATTTTGAGATAGAACAGATGGATGTGAAGACAAATTTTCTTCACGGGGATCTAGAAGAGGAGATCTACATGAAGCAACCCGAAGGCTTTATGGTGAAGGGTAAGAAAGAACTGGTATGTAGGTTGAAGAAGTCTCTGTATGGGTTAAAATAGTCACCAAGGATGTGGTATCAGAAATTTGATACCTATATACGGGGACTTGGCTTCACCAGAAGCAAGGAAGATCATTGTGTTTATTTTAAATTAATTGGTGATCATGTTATATATCTGGTCTTGTATGTGGATGATATGTTGTTGATTGGAAATGACAAGGAAATTATCCAAGATTTGAAGACCCAACTGTTCTCCAAATTCGACATGAAGGATCTGGGTGCTGCAAACTATATTTTGGGCATGGAAATTAAGAGAGATCGGGAAAAGAGGAAGCTCTGGTTAAACCAGAGGAAGTATGTCGAGACTATATTGCAGAGGTTCAATATGCAGGATAGTAAAGCGGTGAATGTTCCTATTCCTGTAGGTGTAAAGCTGTCTGCTGAATAGTGTCCCAAGACACAAGAAGAAGAGGAGTATATGTCTCGTGTTCCATATGCAAGTGCAGTGGGTAGCCTGATGTATGCAATGGTCTGTACTAGACCATACATTGCACATGCAGTGGGAGTATTGAGCAGGTTTATGTCAAACCCAAGGAAGGAGCATTGGATAGCAGTGAAGCGGGTTTTCAGATATTTACGTGGCACTAGTGATTATGGCTTGTGCTACCAGGGAAGACCAGGATTGGAAAGAATGTTGGACATTCATGGTTTTGTTGATGCAGACTGGGCTGGAGATCTGGATCAAAGAAGATCTACAAGTGGGTATGTGTTTAGCCTATTTGGAGGTGCAGTCAGTTGGATGAGTAAAAGACAGTCTGTAGTGGCTCTTTCAACTACAGAGGCAGAATACATAGCAGCCACTCATGCAATCAAGGAAGAAGTTTGGTTGCAGAGATTGTGTTCAAGTATGGGGTTGGTACAGCAAGCTATAAGGATAGACCGTGATAGCCAAAGTGAAATTTTCTTGGCTAAGAACCATGCTTACCATTCAAAGACAAAGCACATTGATGTTCAATATCACTTTGTTAGAGATATGGTTGAGGCTAAAAGGGTGTTGCTGGTAAAGGTGGACACTTTGAAGAATGTTGTAGATGCATTGACAAAGTTTGTGAGCACTCAGAAGTTCTCTTGGTGTAGAGAAACAATGGGTGTTGAAGAATTGGGCCAATGACTAAGCCCTCTTGTGGCCCCCCGTGGAAAGAAAACAACAAGTGGGAGAATGTTGGGTATGTGTTATATTCTTACCACGACTAAGCACGCGCTGGGGGGTAAGAGGGGGGGCGATAGCCCCCCTTTTGCGCGCTAGGGCGAATAGGGGTCGCAGTGGTGGTAGTCCTTGTTCTGGTCCGTAGCGCTCGGCGAAAATTTTGTCTTTAATTTACCGGGTAGTTCCACACCATGGTTTTGTGCATGGTTTTGCACATGGTTTTGGGGTTCGGCGGTTTTCGCCCTCGGTATTTTTTGTAGATCCTGTCGAAGGGAACTACGGTTATGTTCTAATCCAGGGTTAATGGATTGGGGTTTATGTATGCTCCGGCATGTATATATATGTGTTGTAACACTAAAAGGAATATAATGAAAAATCAAGCTGGTCGTCCCGATTTGGGATCTAAGGGAAAATCTCTGTGTTTATCTGTTTTATGTTTTATGCTCTCGCAATTGTTTATTTTTTGTTATAAGATTTGTGTGTAGATAATTTCTGTTCAGGGTTGAAACCTACAATGAAGAGGCAGAGACAGGCTTCTAAACCTCCCAATGTTCCTAACCTCTTTCAATTAAATCTTAGCAAAAACATCTGAACATTGATTCTATTAACTTGCACATCAGAGATCAGGCAATAATCATCCACTACACTGGTTTAGTCAATTAAAAAACAATATTCAGATACACATATGAGCAGAAAACATTAAAGACTGAGAGAGCTGGGACATAAGGTACCTAACAAGGGTAAATCTTATGTCATGCGTTCAGATGCCAGTCAGAAGAACATGAAATGAAATGGAAATAAACGTAGAGATGAGAAAAACATCACCAACTGTTGTAGATCAGGATCCAATGAAAACTGCTTATCATGTTAAACACAATACCAATCAGGTACATCACTGCCCAAAGCTTTTACATTCAGCCTGAGTACATCATATTTCTCAGCCTATCATACAATCATTACACAGGAAACTTGGCTCAGGACAAAAATGCTTGCAATTCACTGATAATGCATCAACAACCATTACAATGATATCCTTCTATGCTTTATAGCAGAAGAGACACAGAGGACCGACTGAGGAGGTAGGTGAATTTTAAATGTTACATTTAAACACAACAATGAATGCAGGGCCGAGGCCCATTCCGCTTGATACGCTGTATATTTAATCTTTGTCACCTTCCTTGTGAAAGAAAGATCTGCTCCGGATATGATTTGACCCTTTGGCTGTAGTACTCCAGGTGATTTGAACAAAATGAAAGAACTTGCTCAGAGGTCTACCTCATAGATGTTAGATTGTTTTGAACTATAGCTGGGGCGAAAAACTCCTTCAAGGACACGGCGCATAATAAAGACTGTATGGGAGACCTGTCCTTTATGGAAAAACATTCTGCTGATAAGTAAACCTTGATATTACCTCTTATTGATGTTCAGGATCTCCAGATCGATCCTAGGGGTCTTCAAAATGATGCTTTGCCTCTTTAAACCCCTGGTTCAGAGCTCAAGATCTTCATTGATGTGCACTAATCCCTCTGTTCTATACTAAAACTCCTTGCTGCTTCATTACTGCCTCCGTTGAGTTAGCTCGATCTTTAAATGGCGCCGACAGGACTTTTGGCATTTGAACTTTGCTTTCCTTTAATGTAAGTCCTGACAGCCCCATTCCTTGACTTTCCTGATGGTACTGGCTCATTAGATTTGATCCTGACTGCGCCACTCACCATCGAGGTAGTACAACAAACAGCGGCAGGTCTCATCCTCTAGAAACTTCGCAACACAGCAAAACTTATGAAGAAAACGGTGGACAGAGCGATGGATGCAGGGTGGATGAAATGGTAGTGCGGCGGTGGTGGAAACAATGCCATTGTGTAAAAGAACGATGAAAATGCAGTGGAGTGGTGGAATGCGCGGACAATAGGGTTTGGTAGAAATATGCAGCGCAGGCCGTTGGATTCAGGCCTGGAGATGAAAATCAACGGTGGAGATTGAGCGGCGTAACAATATATGAAACGAACAAAAAACAAACAAAACGCATGAAATGCGATGGAGATGAATGTAAGAGTCGGACCCAGCGGAGGCGGAGGGCGATTATATCTGAACCATCGGATCCAGGGGAGGATCAACGGCCGAGATTGAATCGGAACCATCGCAATCGGGGGTACCAAAGGGTGACACACATAAACTTTTCCGATTGCGATCAGGGAGGACGAGCGATGACCGTTGGATCTGGGAGGAAATGGACGGACGAGATCAAATCAGAGCAATCACAATCGGGGACGGGAAGATAGGACATGCGATTGCAATCGGAGGTCGGGGCGTGATTGAGCGCTGACCGTTGGATCGGGGATCAGATCAACGGTTCACGTTCAATCGGAGGGAGAGAAGAGGGGCGGCGGAATGACGATGCGATTAGCGCTGAGCCGTAGGATCAGCAGGGAGATGGATGGTGGTGATTGAATCGGAGCATCGCAATCGGAGATAGAGAGATGGGACTTGCGATTGCGATCGGAAGTCACAGTTGCGATTGATCGGGGATCGGGGCTGAAGACTTGCGATCAATCGGAGGTCGGAGTGAAAGGCTTGTGATTGATCGGAGGGTGCACATGGAACGTTGCGATTTCAATTGAGCCGGGGCTACGATTAGCGCTCCACCGTCAGATCAGAACAATAGATCGACGGTGAATATCTTATCGCGGGACTTAGCATGTTATAACGATCGCATCGGGACTTTTGGAGTTTACAAAGGGAATGGATCCTCCGCCGATCTTCCGATTGCGATAAGCGCCGGGGACTTAATCACTTGGTCCCAGCGCACGGGTACATGTGGGGAAGTGGTTAAGGGGCTGGCGAAAAGAGGCTAGGCCTTATAATAAGGTCGGAAAGTGGGTTTTTAACCCATTTTAATGGATTTTAAGGGGTTTAAAGGGAAACGATAAGGGGAAAAATGGGAAATAAAGAGTAAGGGAAGGACTTAAGGGTATTTTGGGGGGATTTGAGGGGTAAATGGGGAAATAGAAGGGGAGACAAGGGGGGATAAAAAGAGGCTAAATGAGGGTAAAAGAAAGGGAATTCGGACAAAGGGAAAGAAGGGGAATTGATGTATGTTGCAGGGGTAAAGGAGGGAATAATAGGCCCTTTTTAGCAATTTACTAGCAGAGGGGGATTTGTATTAGGCACAGCAATTGAGAGACTTCAAGGAGGATGGGTTTTCAGGGGAAAGGCATTCCTTGAAGGCTCAAAAAAATCTAGCCCCCAGCTGACTTGTCAAGAATTTCATAGGGGGGCTAACAACTTCAACGGTGAATAGTTCTTTTAATTGTGTACTTCAACATTCCTACCCAATATTTAGAAGCTCATTGAGCTAGGAAACAATTTCATGCACATATCATTAATCATAGTGAGACTCCTATCCTATGGCTTGATGGTATGTGTCTACTTTCATATGTGATAAGAATAATTAATTATTTCATTGTTTATAACACACATATTTTTTGAATTTGTTTATCGTTTATGTTTTCATAGTTGTTGTTATGTAAACTTACCATTTGATAAGAGAAACTTTTTGAATTCATGCTTCTGTGATCCATATTATTTAAATTGAAATTATTTTGGTAAAAATAACATTAGAATATTTCAGTAGTAGAAAATTTCTTTTAACTTGTATATTTATCAGAGTATTACATTGTTCTTTTAAAGGTGCATGTCATTTATCTTGATTATAGTAGGGTTTTTTGCATATTATTTGTAAAGTATTTCTCGAAGCTATTTTTAATTATGTTTATCAAAAGTTGTATTGGTTTTCTTACACATTTATTATTTATACCAAAGAATATCATAAATCAAATGAGATGGAAGTTGGACCAATATACCTGATGTGATTTGTATTCCAAATGATGTAGAGTCTAGTTGGGACTTTAAACCAGGGACATCCTCTTATCTTTGGTAGAAAATTTGGGCCCATCAAAATATTTTGGCACTAGAAGGAGGGTCACCATTGTATGGCACACAAATTTCCAAATTATTTTCCTCAGACATCCCAACAAGCCATAGGTTCACCTTCATCGAATCCTCTTAATATTGAATAACCACCTTTGTAATATTCCAAATTTGGAACAGCTAGCAAGGCATGGCTAGAAAACGCATTTTCCAATAATGGCTGCTACAGGATTTGAAACCAAGACCTAGATCCCATAGATAAATGATTCTAAGATCAAAATCCAAGAGATGGTTCAAAATAAATCCCTCTAGGTGGGTTAAACAAGTCTTCCACACCTAGTTGTCTTGAGGAAATTCCCAATGATGGGACTGCAGCACATACAAGAACATACAATGGAGTTTCAGCGTTAATTTAATGAGCCAACACACATGAAGATATGAATAGCCAACAAATTTATAATATAGCAGTAAGTGAGTACAAATTCTTGAGGAAACAATCACTCAAGCAAAGCAATGTAAGCCTCACACTAGAAAATTTGGCCCAATTTCCGACGGCAACTTCATTGCTATTCCGACACATAGTCATCGCAAGAGCGACAGTTCGAGGACGGAAAAAACGTGGTTCCCCATAACATCAAAATTCTAACGCCTTGAAAAAGTGTCGCAATACTAACACCTTTTCCGTCGCTTCCAATTCCGACGTTTGTAAAGTGTCACAATTCCAACGAAATGTGGTCCGACGTTTTGGACGTCATTATAATGTCGCTCTTCCGACATTTCTAAACTTTCGCAATTCCTATGAAATGTGGTCCGAAATTTTGAACGTCGCTCTTCTGACGTCTTTATACTGTCGGTCTTCTGGAGTTTCTAAACTGTCGCAATTCGACGCCGTACAAAAGTGTCACAAGACTGATGCATTGCAAAAGTGTCGCAGGACCGACGCTTTCCAGAAGCATCGCAATACTGATGCTTTCCAAAAGTGTCACAATACCAACGCCAGCAAGAACTGTCACAATATCGACAGATGTCACAAGACCGATGAAAATGGAAATCGTTCAAAACGTCGGAAGACCGACGCTTATAAGGCGTCGGAAGAGCGACGCTTACAAAGCGTCGCTATACTAACAAAGGGTTCATTTTTTTTTTTAAAATGAAACTTTAAAACAAGATAGTAAATCTCCAATATTTATTATGAATTGTGGGTGTTCCAATTGTTATGAATATAATTTGACCGTGAAATATTAATACCTCCGTTGAACCTTAGTTAGGACAACAATAGTCGACGTATATATGCGTGGGGCCCAGTGCTAGCGGCCTTTCCACATCCAACGGTGGATAATACGTCGCTCTGGCCTTGACGATCCAACGATCCAACTGGATATCACGCGAGCTAGTTGCACGATCGTTAACTCGTGATGAGAGTGGGTTTTCAAAACCACTCAAAGCCACGTGTCGGCCTATGACATTGATCGTGTCCAAATGGGGAATACCGCTTACCGTACAAAGGCAGTGCGATATGCTGGAAACCCATCTTTACTGTGCGGTCCTCAAGGTTCCGACTACTCTTACTCTAGGTTCCATCTGCTTACCAATGCCTTACTGCCATTGAACTCTACCTCGTTGTCCATCCTTCACGCAGCCATACCAAACTAACTCGGGCACGACCATTTCGAGGACACACGACGCATTACATATGCCACGGTTTATGTCTTATGCTTCCGACAAGGTTAGTATCGACTCTGCAAATTGATACACCGGTCCTTGGTTCATTCAATCGCCTACACATTCACAACACTCATTACGAGGTTTTACCTAGCTCACGGAGGTTCGAGCATAGCATCTCCTTGCTCTACCACAGGCGCACGAGAATTTCGTTAACCTAATTCACCCTATGTCCACACAATTTATTATAGAGAAATTCCCCAACTGTTTGACACAGTTATCTGTGGAATTCACCAATTCTCATAAGTCCTAAGTCATTAGCTCGTGTTCCACCGAGAACTCAACCAGTCTATATGCACATAACCGCATCACAGGGTTTCTTAATTACCACGGGATTTCAATTATCTTTCACCAGGATGCGTACATATATTCACACATAGAAAACTTACTCAATCAACGCACATATAATACAAACAGATTCCTTATATAAATGAAATTTCTTACAGTCTCTTGGTCCTCAGCCAGATCTTCGATACAATGGCCTCCTCTTCCTTATGCAGCTCTATTCAGTTCTCCTTGCAGGTCTTCTGTGCAGATCTATCGACTCTGTCATGGAGGTTTATTTTTATATCAATTATAATGAATTGATTCGAATTTCTCGATGACTCACAAACTCTTCAAATTCCTAACTCTGAGACTAACGCTCTGACAGACAGAGACAGACTCCTAGAATTAGCTTAACTTATGAAACTGACTATCTATTTAGGTGCCCATTAATCATTCGGGCAGTTACATTTTCTCTACAAATTAACTAAATTAGCTCAATTATGGATAATTTCATAGGGAAATAAAACATGAGACCCCCCTTTACATTTATTTATGTACAAAAGTTGTCTTGGGCCTAATGCCCCTGCATCAAATAACATAGAGAGGGGTTAAATTTCCAGAGCTTCCATGCATCTGTAACATCTTTGGAGCATTTTCATGTGGTTTAGCTACCCTTGTCACTCAAATTGATAGTAGATTAAAGATGACAGATGTTTTCAGTGTAACAAGAGCCATTTCAGGTTTCATTGGAAACATTATTTAGAAAACACAGTTTGTGAAATCAATCTTCATACTGAAGTAGCATATATTCAGTTTCACAATGACCTAATGTCATCATGTACTCAACAAGTCAATTGTTGTAGTGTCATACAACCTCAAACCTCAAACATCTTTACAAGTGAGCATTTCAGGTCTGATTTAGAACAAACCTGTTAGATATTTTACTGAAATCAAGTTACATTCTAATGCTCATTTAATATAGAGATTAATATTCTGAATCTATGATCTTACTATTGTTGCCAGTATTTTTATTGTTCTTTTTCCATACCCAACTCCACTAATAGTAACAGCAATTTTGAATCCTGATCAGTCTCCATCCGTGGGATTTTAATGGCCCTTAGATGTGAGATTCACATGCCAAATTGAATCATTTCATAGAATGACTCCACTACATATTATTGCCTTTCAGCTATGGCTAAGTATCAATTTTACCAATTTGGCCAGCACTTGAATATAATCCTAATTACATCAAATTTCAAAATTTGAGTCTAACCCTAAGTGCATAAAATTCTGCAAAACCCACTTACGCAACACAGTCTAGGAGGGGTTAACATGCCTATGAAGTAGTTAAACATTGTTGAGGGCTAAGAATATTTGGACTTTGCCAACTAACCAAACTCACTTTTGACCACTTCTAGTAACTTTAGCCTATAGATGCTCTCATAAAAAGAAATCAGGTGGTCCAATAAAAGGAATGGGATTGTTTGTGTGTTTCATTCTCTTTTTTTTGTCAGCTGAAAGCTTTCCAAGAAGAATAAATCTACTAAAGCATGAAACTGATTTTGTTGCTACCCCAACTACCATTGATATACATCGCAATGTGTCATAGTTTACTGTAAGCCTCTATTGAGAGTGGGAAGCACTAAATCCAAGTAATTCCCCTCATCCCTTAAAATACACCTCTAAATATAACTAGAAATTTCAAATAGTTAGTAAAGGAAAAGTACAAAGATATAACAGATCTGTGTTGAGCCAAAAACCTGTGCATTCACAACAAAAATGGGATGGATAAAACTTAAAAACAATTATGGACTTTGACAAAAAATAGTCTTATGCATACAAAATGAAAGAAGCATTGGCATACTACTATGTTTACAAATTTAAGGACAGGCAGAGTGAGTCTCTGGGCAACACAGTTTCATGTGGAGACCCTAGATCCTTGTACCCACAATATCTAGTGACTTATAAAATGATTGCCAAAACAATGCCTTTGCTATGCATGTAAGAACACCACCTGTATAATGAGGGAGATGTAATATTTTCTGAGAAGTATATTTATACAAAGTGGCCCAATATTGTGTATTTATGGAATATACAATTGATTTTGGCATGAAACATGTATCCAAGATTTCAATGTGCCTTATTTCAGAGCCCATTGATGATTTACTATGAAACCTAAACTTTCAAAACAAACAAATTGAAATCACTGGATCTCCATCACGAATATCATAAATATTAACTATCTTTTGGGCACTAGCAGTAGATACCATAAGAGGCCCACATGGCCTGTACCACCAATGTTGATTCTCTGGCACAACATTTGCAAAGCCAAAATTTCTCCCCAAGACATCCCTCTCTGCCAAAACTGGAGAGATGGTACTGGACGTTGAAGTGAAGGCCTCTGATTCAGTATGGAATGCCATAATTTATTTATTATAAAATTCCCATGAACAGAAACCTAAGTCCAATGTACAATCTGCAGATGCTGCCACAACATATTTACCAGAGCGACCATCTGAACCAGCTGCTCTGATCAACCAGCAATCACCCCACATTTTTGGGGTAAGCCCATATGGAGCTTTATATTCAGCCTTCTCCTAGAGATTGGAAAAAAATGATATTGATTATTACTCATACATCAACTGCCCTTTATGTTAAGGGAAAATTTAAAGAGTGCATAAATATTCTTGAAATCCCAATCATAGTTTCTAGAAAATTTCAACAGTTTTTGAAATGAACTACATCCTATTTAAAATACATCAAATATTTAGGAAAATCATTTTTTTAAATATAAATTGGTGAATTTTATTTCAAATATAGAAATTTAAACCATGAGAATAATCTAACCCCTAGGATTTTCCCTATTTCTAATAGAAAATCCCAAAATGTATAAATTATAACACCCATAAACCCCAAAATTAAGTACAATAAGTAAAACCTCCACACCTTTGAATTTTCTATATTTTGAAAAGAGAAGCATCCATCATCATGGGAAAGCAAAACCAATTCTCCTTCTGATACAAACCAGCCTACAATAGATGTCTTATGGCTGAGTTGATTCAATTGATCACAGGAAACCTCTTAAGTTTCTTCAATATTGCCAAAATGCTCTGGCTTGTTTTCCTGATCATCATCAAAGTCCATATTTTCATCACATTGAATTAGTTGGGGTTCATTACGATCAGGTCCAGTGCCTATTGCAGAGCTCCGGACATCCAGTCCAATATTGGAACTGCCATACCCATTCCCATTAGAGATTGTAAATCTTGCGTCTAGCTTTAATTCGGTAAGTTCAAGAGCACTAGAACTGGATTCAGTTGATTTAGACTTGGTATAGTTGTCCTCTAATTTTTATTTCGATACAACACTATACTTGTGCTTCAACGCAGACAAACATTCTACTGCAATGGGATCTTCATCTATGGGGATTATGGATCTGCCCTCAAAAACATCCCAAATATCTGATTCATTTTCATTCAACTGATCATCCAAATCCACCCTTGTATTTAGCACAGCAAGCTGAACTGAAGGCCGGTTTTTCAACAATTTATGGTGGGGGTAAATCCTGTCTTCTAGATCTTGACTATTTCTAATAGAAAATCCCAAAATGTATACATTATAACACCCATAAACCCCAAAATTAATTACAATAATTAAAACCTCCACACCTCTGAATTTTCTATATCGTGAAAAGAGCAACATTCATCATCATGGGAAAGAAAAACCAATTCTCCTTCTGATATAAACCAGCCTAAAGTAGATGTCTTTTGGCTGAGTTGATTCAATCGATCACAGGAAATCTCTTCAGTTTCTTCAATATTGCCAAAATGCTCTGGCTTTTTTTTCCTGAACATCATCAAAGTCCATATTTTCATCACATTGAATTATTTTGGGTTCATTACGATCAGGTCCAGTGCCTATTGCAGAGCTCCAGACATCCAGTCCAATATTGGAACTTCCATACCCGTTCCCATTAGATATTGTAAATCTTGCTTCTGGCTTTAATTTGGTAATTTCAAGTGCACTAGAACTGGATTCAGTTGATTTAGACTTGGTATATTTGTCCTCTCATTTTTATTCCGATACAACATTATACTTGTGCTTCAACGGAGACAGAAATTCTGCAGCAATGGGATCTTCATCTATGGGGCTTATGGATCTGCTCTCAAAAACATCCCGAATATATGATTCATTTTCATTCAACTAATCATGCAAATCCACCCTCGTCTTCACCACAGCAAGCTAAACTGAAAGCTGGTTTTTCAGCAATTTATGGTGGGGGTAAAGCCTGTCTTCCAGATCTTGACTATTTAAGCGTTTAATTGGTTTTTTCAGAGACCTAACCATAGAATCAATTGAATCCTGCGAATCCTGTGAAATAATAAACAATAGTAAGGCCATTATTTATTGGTTTGAAATAATAAACAACATGCAACAAACCTGCATAATTAGTAAATTATTTAAAGACAATAATTCCTACATATTAAAATATAAAGTCATAACATACCAGCTCATACTCGAACATAACATCTGTATCAATATTCTTCTTCTGTATCTTCTTGATCTTCATCCAACTGATCGACATCTATATCAACATCTGATTCAGAAATGGTGTTGAAATGATCGACCATGTCATCATCATCATCATCAATTATGCCATTTTCAATAATATCCTCATCGACATCATCATCAATAATTGTTGCCTCATCTCCTATGCATGGTTCATCTTCTAAGATATCTTTTTCATCTATCAATGCATCTTCCTGCCCATCTTCCACTGCATCATCTTCTTCTTGATCAATATCATCTTCTACCTCTACAGTATACTCTACTAGCCTTCCTCTTGGATCATATATAATAGAAAATGACCATTCGCTCTCACCTGGAACCTCTGAGTAAAAGACTTGTTCGCATTGGCTTGGAAAAACATAGTGATCTTTTCTTGCTCCAAGCTGCGATGTTTTAACCATTGGAAATCCATTTTCATGTTGAATAAGTGTTCTATCATCATCACGTACGTTCATTCGTAGCCTATACCATTTGACATCGAACAAAACTATTTTGAAGGAATTAAAGTCACACTCAACTATATCATCTAACAACCCATAATATCTATTTTCAGATTCTTGAGCATGTTTGTCACTCCTGGAGGAAACATTAGTGACCTGGAATAGTGCAGTTATCCCACTATCAAAAATTTTCTTGTTATCATCCAACTGTTTAACGCGAAATTTATGACCATTGCACCATATAGCCTTGTGGTGTTTCAACTGCAATATGCCAAACATGAAAAAGATGCATTCTCAATTAATAATTAATCATATAATTTACACATCATGAAAATTAACTGAAAAATCAAACTTGTTGTCACATTATAAATATAGTATAAAATAAGTAATGAATAAAATAGGTGAATTAATTGCTTACCTTTCTATCTTTCAAACCATATGCTAAATCGATTTCCCTGTCCGTAACGTTTCCATCTCCACTACGATATGCTTCTCTAATCAATTCAGATAGTAGTTGCCATGATAACCTACCGTCGTTACATGCTTTACATGTTTCAATCCATTCACTCATCCACTCAAGATTGTTTGCAATGTATAAAAGTAGTGCCTCATAATCTTGAGCACCTGAATAAAAAAACAATAATTCACCAATATTAATAAATATTACTTATAACCATCGTAAATTATATTAATTAATAAACTATGAAATAATAAGACCTAAATGAATATAATGATCATATAAATGATGTAAAAAAATGAAACATTATATGTATTATACATAATAAATCTTTTACCTCTCACTTTCTTCATTCTACCTTTTCCCAACAGGTGCTCCACTTCAAATTTTTTGATGGAGTTCACATCCCAAATGAAATCCACTGCCTTCATGGCTGGCGTAGCTAATATAGGAAGATAATGAATAATATACACCATGGATTGATATACCACATATCCCTCCACCATAGAACCCTCAGGTTGTGCTCTTTGTCTAACTAAAGCCTTCAAGGATTTCAGGTGCCTCTCGACCATCCACATTGACCTTGTGTGTACTGGTCCACACATTTCAATCTCCTCAACTTGGTGTATCAAGTAGTGTTCTTGTGCATTGAAAAATGTTGGAGGTAGATACTTTTGCATTTCACACATTAGCCGAGGAATTTCTTTCTTCCAATACTTTATTTCATCTTGATGGATTTCTTTCAATGACAACCATCTGCAAATCATTACGCAAGGTTATTTCAATGAAACATAATATATATTTCATTACAAGTAAATTAGTACATCATTTCATCAAGTACGAAAAGAAATTGTAGCAATTAGATTTTGCGTATAAATCAAAACTACTTACCTCATGTATTTACTAAGACCCTATATAACTTGTTTGACATTGTTGTCAAAGTCGTTTGGGAGAGATACAGGTAGAACATACTATAAAAATAAAAAATGAATCATTATTGGTTTCAAAATTAAACATAAAAAATAAAAATTTAAAATTTGTATTCAAGAAATAACATACAAAAACATATACCAAAAAAATTACCTTAACAAAGGTATGCCAATCATGTGTTTTCACCCCACTGAAGTCACCTTTCTTCGTTAAGATATTATTTATGTTTGAAGCAAAACCTGTTGGAAATTTAATTCTTCTAATGACCTCTTTTACATCATTTCTTTGTTGTTCTTTTAATAACCATGGAATATTATTATAATTTCGACCTCCATTGTTATTTGATCTGTCGATCACACTTTTCATTGCATGATTCGATTTCTCAATGTCAACACAAATTTTGTCAATTTCATCTCTATCATGTGCACCATCTATGGTTCGCCATAACATTTCTGTCACATTCTTCCGAACATGCATTGTATCAAACAAATGAGCTATTTTTAGGTCCTCATAGTAGGGCAACCTCGCAAATTGAGAAGGATAACATTTCATTCCAGGTAGAAGTACAATATTAGTACCTTCACCGCGAGAATGACCTTGATATCAAAGAATAAAATAAATCAGAACAATAATAATTATAAAATACAATAAAATAAATTCATTAGTTAAAACAAAAATTCCAAACATTACATAAACAAATAATATATATATATACACAAATTACATACCAGCTGCTTGACGATTATTAATTCTGTTATATTCCAACATCCACAACTGAGGTGTCATTCTTCGTGGTTTTAATCCAGTTTCTTCTTTATCATTGAAAAGATGTTTTTCAGTAGTACGATACTTATGGTTCCTAGGGAGGAAGTGCCTAAACTCATCAAACACCATATTTCTTAAGTCTAGCGAATGATGATACTTCATCTTAGGGCCACAAACTGGACATGGAAATCTACCCTTTGTTTGAAGACCTGCAATAGATGGATCAATAACAATTAATATACTATGAGATCATTTTTAAAACATGCAATATGGTATATCTAATTTATATAATTATGTATTATATTAAAGTGCAACGAAATATTACATACCACAAACATGTGTTAGTCCTAGGGCATCATGAATTGTCCATACAAGCATTCCACGACATTGAAATCTCTTCTGCTTGATTGGTTTAGTGATGTCATACAAAGTGATGCCATGCCATAACTATATTAGCTCATCGATAAGAGGCTCAATATATACATTCATATCTTTGACCTGGTACGTACCTAATTGTTCAAAATTACGATACATAATAATTACTACCATGATATATGTATATATAATTAAGTAAATAAATAAAATATATATTTATGCAAACAACAAGAGAAATGAAAATGTTACATTCAAAGAAATAATGTATCAAATACTTGGAATAATCATAGTCAACATTATGTGCTCCCTCTTTATTGACATCCAAGGAGGAATGTTATTGTTGATAACGAAAATAGGCCACACTGAGTAAGTAGATCTAATCTCTCTGAATGGATTAACACCATCAACCGCCAATGAAAGCCCGACATTACGAGGTTGATTTTTAAAATCTACATATTTTTCCTCAATTTCTCTAAATGCAGAACCATCTGTAGGCATTCGAAGAACACCATCTCCACTTCTATTCTTTGAATGGTAATCCATAAACTGTGCTATGCTGTTACACCTAAACATTCGCTGCAAACGTGGAATTATGGGAATATGACGAAGAACCTTTTGAGGCACCTTTTTGGTTAGTTGATCTGTTCGATATCTACCGGTACCACATTTCGGACATTCTGTTTTCAACGCATGTTCTCCGTAATATATAATATCATCTTTAGGACATGCATCTATAGTGTTATATTCCATTCCAAAGTGTTTCATAATAGCACGTAGATCTCGATATGTTCGAGGTAAAGTATTTGGCGATGGTAACAAATATTCACCCAACAATCTACAACATAAACAAAAACTAGTGTCTTGTAAAGATTATTAATCATATATATATATATATATATATATATCATAGTTATTAAAACCGGAACCGGTGACCAGACCGGTGGAGCTAATGAATCGAGTTTCGAACCGAAACTAGTCTAACCGGTAGCGGTCAGATCTCAATGAACCGGTTTTAAAAAAATACATTAAATAATTATTTTTTAATAAAAAAAAAAAAACTATTTTTAAGATTTGCAACCATGATTCCAAGCCAATAGAGACAAAATATGAAAAGTTTGCTCATTTATATACCATGCAAAGGTGAATATATCAAAATGGCACCAAATGCAATACATATCATCGAAAAATACATAAGAAAACTTGTTGAAGTAATGTATGAGGTTTCTCTTATATTATTCACTATGTTTTATTGCTGAGTTAATATTATAATATACAATCTGTTCCTGCTCAGATCTGTTGTCAATTCATTGTATCAGCCTTAAAGACAATTCTAGGTTCAGTATATATATATATATCAGACCAGCATTTTGAAGATCTTGTATTCTTCATTATCTATGTTTGCTTGGCAATAAATTTCTAGAAAAACATCTACAACACTTAGAGGTATTGAATTGGTTTATGAAACCCACTATTAGTGCTATTTTTAACAAGTTGAGAGAGCATTCCAACTTCAGCAGTCTGCTCACAATGTGTTTGACGAACTTTATCACTGAAAAGATTCATTAAAACCCAGAAACCTCAGTGACCAATTTAGTGCATTTCCAAGCGGGAATTTTCTAGTGGTCAATTTATTATTGTCAGTCACATTTTCATTAGGTTGTATGTTGTTGTCCCTTGAGTGGCGTCAAACCATTTGCATCAGTCTTGATGCCATGATCAAATTGCTTGTATGTTCTATGAAAGGTTTTGTATTTATGCTGTTGCTATGTGTGAGCAGAGAGAGAGGGTCTGACAGTTCCTAGCTGAGTGTGAAATAAGGTTGTTGCTGATTGTTTCGAGCACAGAAATTGTCATCAAGTACACTTGATGAGTTGCATGCTGCCAGGGAATTTATGCTAGCCAGCTTTGTATTTATCCGTCATCATGTGTATTGTTGCTGCTATAAGGTGTTGAGTATGAGTTATTAGACAAGTTTGTTGCTACTATAATAGAGGAATTTGCAGCTCATGGAGGAGACACTGAGGAATTTGCAACTCATGGAGGAGCACCTAATCGGCCGGTTAAGTACGAAACCAGCCGGTTTATGCATAAACCGGTCGGTTCCGTACTTAACCGGCCAAACCAGGTGAGAATAGGCTATTGACCGGGTTGCAAGGCCGGTTCCAACCGGCAGCCCTCTTGACCGGCCAGTTTGACCGGTTACTGGTTCAAACCGGCCGGTTTTGATATATATATATATATATATATATATATATTATTTTACACATTTATTACAACTAAAAAAAGGGAAAATAATCAACATTTACATATATGTGATCATATATACATATTTCATACCTTAGGAGTTGTGTCATACATTTTTTCGAAAAATTATTCATAACCTTTAAGTTCACCAGCAACAATGTTGCAGAGAGAAGAGTTGCATTTGAGTGCTCAAAAAGTCGTTCACTTTACCTTTCAATCAGAGGTACATCATAAATACCATCACTGTTATCTCCACCATCGTCATCTGACTCACCATACAAGTCTTGGAGCATTTGATTTGTCCCATCATTAATGTGAACTGTCTCATTACTGTCATCATGATCTACCTCCATGGGATCATTAAAATTACCTTCATCATTCGATTCATGTTCTTCACCTTGTAAAACATAATTTCCAATACTAATATTTGCTACAATATTCTCTTGTACTGGTGCAACATCATCTAATCTACTACTATTTAGCTGTGGAAGCTGGTTGATCATCTAAAAAAATTTTGGGGGCAACTGTGCCTTTATGAAAATTACAAACATTAATAATTAAACATTAGTGCGCATATAAAAAATATTAAAATAATATAAAATTGTACGATATAATCAAAATGAAGATAGATAATTAATTACCACGGGACGATAGTCATTCGATCCACCATCAATGTGCCCATATTTCCTACAATGCATTGTTGTTGTTGCTATTAAAACTCTAACATTGTTTCTCATACAACATTTTTTACAAGGGCAATAAACTCTACCATCACCGCTTTCGCCCTTTTGAATTTTTTTTCCACCTCTAATGTTTTCTTCCATTGATGCAAATTATCCTATAAAGAAATAATAAATCTCTCTAAATGGTGTAGAAAACCCAAGACTTTTTGAACTCAATGGGAGCTCAATATATAAGCAAAAAGAAAATAAAAGTGGGCATTTTACAAATTGTGAGATTTTTACAAAATGTGGGCTTTTTACAAAATTATGGGCTTTTTACAAATTGTGGGTTATTTAAAAAATTGTGGGCTTTTTACAAATTGTTTATATTTTTAATAAAATGTGGGCTTTTTACAAAATTGTGGGCTTTTTACAAATTGTGGGCTTTGTACAAAATTGTGAGCTTTTTACAAAATTGTGGGCTTTTTACAAATTGTGGGCTTTTTTTATTCTTAATGCATTTTCTTTAGAATACTAAATAGATTTTTCCAAAATTTGAGATGCAAACTGTAGTCTCTACTACATTTGGAAAATTGGAGGTTTATAAAAGATAAACTGCGAATAGAATTGTACCACTATGATAAGAAGTTGTCGGAAGAATTCCTTCTGCTTCACAAACGTGGAACTACCTTAAGAATTCTTATGGTTGATATAAATATTAGAGCATGGAAGTTAAATTTAGTAGTTATGCTAAAATACTGAATAACAGCTTGAGAGTGCTCTTCAGATACTATACGAATGCACCAAATTAAATTTGTACCATTACTAAAGATAAATGGCCAAAAATAATCAATATTGATATCGTGAAGTTATGTCTTTCTCGGTAGCAAACTAGGGATAGGATGGAAAATATGAGAGTACTAAGTTCCAAGGACTAAAAAACCAAGGCCAACATAGTTCTACCTTGAATCAGAGACAAAACAAAGCTGCCCCAAAAAGTGTTTGAGAGCACCCATTGAAGCTCCTATATATATCAGAGTCAACATTTTCCTATTGAACAAGTTTGTATAGTCAAAGCCATAGAAAGATCAGATAGCCACCATCCTAAATGAGAACCAGAGCCAAAGCTAAGACAAATCCACGTTTAGCAGAACAAGACAGCCATAGCAAAGGATTTGACCACAGAACCAGATCATGAGAGATAGCAAGATTCTTGCTTCCACTTTGGAAATGTAGAAATTGTACAAGGGCTTTGCTTCCAGTAGATTTCATTGTGACAATAATTAATATGGTGTTGTAAGCGCTCATTAGTAGAATCTTAAAGCCATTCTGGAATTCTTTTAACCTGGAGAGGGTTTTCTGTGGTTATAAATCCTCATGTTCAAATTCCATTGTGGATTTATTGTGTTTGATATTATGTTTTTACTGTCCGTAGTTGAATTTTTGCACAAAAAATTATCAGTCTAAAGTGGAGCAATTTTGCGATGTTTCTTTTGCTTCCTATTGTGAAGTATTTCGCTCAGAACTCTACTCATTGTAACAGAGGTCTTGGGCATAGAACAGGGGACTTGGGTTTTTTGGAATCAAACTTCGGGTTAAGATGCTCATCTGAAGAATGGCACAGTGAGCCTTAGCATGGAGTTGGGAGTACCAATTTGAAGTGCAGGTAGGGCATTGTAAAATAGACCAATTAGATTTCTGGACCCTAATACAAAAGTTTCTTCTTCTTTCAAAACGTGTTTCTCATTTTCTGTAACCAATGTGGGTCTTGTTCTTGTTTCAATTGGGGATGGATTAGCATTTGTTATTGCTCCAAATGATCACACTCTGGGTAGCCCAGGAGGCTATTTGGGGGTGATGAGTCCAATAGGTCTCAATAAAATGTTGCCCTCGTCAGGGAATACTATCGCAGTGGAATTTGATACTATTTTGGATGTTGAATTCCACGATCCTAATGGAAACCAATACCTTCAGCTCCAGTACCTGTTCACAAAAGAGGGTGCCATAGTCATTCATGCGTGCAGAGAGGGTGAATTGCAGGCATTGCAACAGGAGGTGTTGATGTTGTTGCATTGGCCACTAGATTGTTTGTCTGGTTCTGTTACAAGCACATAGTATTGAAAAGGACAGACAAATTTAGTTCAGATATTGTGAAATTGCCTCGGAAATTCACCTACAAAGAGCTCAGCAATGCTACAAAAGATTTTTTTTGAATGTGATTGATAATCGATAATTGCAAGCAAGGGTAATCCCCTTATGAAACCCAAATTTCTGAGCATTTACTAAAACCTAATGACGGAGTCATTGTAATGAACAAGCACCTAGGTCCATATTATGTCCAAATCTACCAAGCACCAATATCTATAAAAAAAATCCACAGTATCTGCGAACTAAGAAGAAGAGGAAGAAAATGTATTCTTCTTACCTGTTCGAATAGTGGTTGGGGTTTACCACAGAAAAAATTTAACAGAGCCCATGTAGCATTTCTTATCATTGAAATTTTGGTAGTATCATTCAACTAGGAAACCACCTGCCTCAAAGCTCCATGACTGAGGGCGAGATCCCTAAATGTTGCAGAGTCTCCAGCAATATTTCCCAAAGCCCAAACAGCCTTACACGAACACCAGTTGAGCTCAAAGTTGGGTACTATTTTTTTAAATCAAATTCCAAAATTACAGACATATAAAGATAGTTGGGAAGAATAATTTTATGCCTCTAAAATAAACGTGCTACCTGTTCTCGAACATTATCATTCCCAGAGGTAAGAAGTTCCACAAATATAGGCAGTGCCCTGTAATCAATCACAACCTTTGTATTCTCAGAGGCTCCAAAAAAACCCAAATAGGGTCAACCCTACTATAGGAGGAAGGGCCTGCAGTAAGAACTTACCATTTTTCAAGATCTGAGGGTGAATGTTATTCTGCAAGAGCTAAGGGAAAATGCTGAGGGCGAATGCTGTTCTGCAAGAGCTGAGGGTGAATGCGCACGTGATATCAGACGTTAATGTATTTTTTTTTTAAATCATTTTTATGTAGCACACATTTGATTTTTTCATTTCAAATCATTTTTATTTACATTTGACTTTTGCATTTCTAATACAAGTCACAAACAAATTTCTACAAGAGGTTGAAATTTTTACTAGAATAGCCATGAAAGACTAATTAAAATGGCTTAAAATGCAAGTGGAACTTAAAAATAAATGTAATTGAAGGTTATCTCCACTAAATTTTTGCAAAAGTGCTTACATTATTTAAGTTATCTAGGATATTTTTTTGTATTACACAATCAAAATTAAATAATGAAATAGTTGGGTAGTCTTATTGTTTCAAATTAGGACACAATTTTCAAATGGTGATGAAGTTTCATGTGACGATTAACTAACAATATTCTCCTTTCCTATCCTTGAAAAACTATACAAGGTCCCCTGTTGCCACATGAAACCCTAAATCATGTAGCAGCATAGGACCAGTCCTCCATTTTGCCCGTCATAAGGCATTTTGTACGTATTTGATGACTAGAATTTGCGGATTCCCATTTTCCATGAGGTGCTAGGAAGGATAGAAGACTTAATTTTGATGTTTGAAATTTTTTCAAAAACTTTCTTACGCCCTTTAATTTCCACTTACCAATAATTTTGCAACACTAGTCATCTTCGCAATTGCAAGGCTGTACTCAAAAATTAAGGAAAGTTACTTTTTTGGCTCACTCAAAATTAAAAATTTAATAAAGGAATTACCACTTATCATTATTGATATTTTAAAATTAGAATCAATTTAGTTTTCCCCTTCCTATTACAGAAAGTTCACAAATCCTTTATTTTACATAAAACACCAAAGAAAGAATAAAGCCCGTTGCCCTGCAAACTTCCAAGGTTGTGATTAGTGAAGCAGTGAAAAAGTACGGCTATAGCACTAAAAAATTAGAATGCCAATTTTCCCCAACATGAAGTAGTGTTAATATAGCTGGTGGCTTGGCTTGATGGTCAAACAGTGAATTACACAAGCACAAAATAAAAGCTTTAGGCGTCTAGTTCCTTACACTCGCACTCTCAAGGCATTCAGACTTAGGTCGAGCTCAATATTGGCTCCGAGGAAACTGTATTGGCTCATTAACCTGCCATATTTTAATTTCATAAGGTATGTTCGAAGTTTGAACTGCTAGGGTAATTTATTACTGTGAAATCATAGTTCTAAATTATCTCTTATTCTGTGAGCAATGTAATCTATTAATTGTAAGCAAATTCATTAAAAAAATTGAAACTGATTTTAGCATGAATGATGAAAATTTATATATTAATTGGTTTTTAAGAGTATTTGTATTATGTAGGAGCACTGGAAAGAAAAATCAAGACTTCATTTTTGTTTTCCTTATTTTATTGGGCTGAACTGGAGAAAATTGAATATGAATAGTGAGTTAATTGTAAGATCAATGGGCCAAGGCCATACATCAACATTGACCACAGTGGGAAAGTATAAAAGCATGGATATTCATGCAAGTATAGTTATTAATGTAAGATCAAAGTTAACTCTTAGCTTCACTAAAGAAATAGAAGGCAAAGATCTAGCATCAACTGAAACTCACGTGAAAAAGTAGATGAAAAATGTACAATCATCCAATGTAGAGGTAATCTATAATTATCCAGTAAGACTCTTGGCTATGCCTTGAGACTAAACTAATTCTCAATATTTTTGAATAATCATCCATTGGAATTTAGTAGGAAAACCATAGTAAATCATTGTCCAATGGCCATGCAAAAATATATATAAAATAATATTTGTTGGTTATTTTTCAATAAGTGGACCATGATGGGACCACTGAGAAGGTGGGGGTGTTTTTTTAATCATGGAAGTGAAGTTTAGTAGATTGATAGTCAAGTTACCTATACCTATAAATTTTCTCGATCAAGTTATTCATTCATTGAACTTTGATTCATTCCTACTGTTTTGATACACAATCCAATCCAGTTGAGTCTTGAGTCTTCATTGAGAATGGCATTCATAGGTTGTAAAGAAATAGGTTATCATGCACATGCACTCTTCTTTTCTTGGTATCTTTTTAACTATGTTCACCCTGACTTCTATATTTTTAAATTATCATAATAGTTCGTGATTATTAGGCTTTTATTTTGTCTTTTAAGAATTTTAATTTAATTATTATTAATCATTAAATTTAATATATATATATATATATATATATAGTTATTAAACTTTCAATGGTACATCAACTTTCATACATGAGAAAATAGATATTGACAAACAGTACGTCATGGCCTGATTAATTTCGCTCAGAAATTTCAAATGGTATAACATTTAGTCAACATTGATCATTAATTTCTGCACACAGAGACTAATTTCTCTGGAAGCCTTAGATTTCTTTGGCTTGTTATTCTTATAACTACATAGACATAATTAATAGAGAGATTGAGGACAAAAAAAAATCTAGCGCTTAGTCTCCACTAGTACTCAACATGATTTTGTGAGAAATAATACATAGATTGATTTCTCTGAGAGCCTTAGCATTCTTTGGCTCATTATTTTAATCACAAAAACAATAAAAAATGCACTGAGGATCTGTTCTTAGTCCGATTATGCAATTTTTATAAGACAGATTATGCAATATTAATAATAAACATAAATTTATTGCAATTTAGGGAAATCTCGTTCATGTTTTTTTCTTTATATTGGAAGGCTACTTTCTTTTTGAAGTAATTTTTAGTAGATCATAGCATATATTGAGGAAATATTAGTTTGACAAAAATCAGTTATTTCTCTTGAAACTTTAGGCATTAAAATTCCATGACACAGATATATCACACTCCAAAATCCAAAGAAAATGGAAGAGCATTCAATTTTTTTAATCAAACTTTTATTGGTGAAGGGTTAATTTATTATGAGAACGTCATTAATGAAGTGAAAAATTTTAAACGTAATGTTGATTGACTAGAAAAATAATGACCAAAACATCAAAAAAAATTATGTGACGGGTAAAGAGAAATCCAAATTCCAACCCTACCTACCACCTGTTGGTGAGTGGAGGTTATTCACTTTTCCTTTACAGCTTACCAGGTTTCTCATGTTACCAATATTTTCACATGGCTCACTTTTAGGTGACTAATTATTGTACTTCTTCTTTATAAAGAAAAATTGGTATATAATTGTATTATTTGAAATCTATAACAAATCCAGGCAACAAAATTACAACAAATAGAAAATTATGCAAAAAATTCACTAGGGCACTAATGTGTGGATACCCTATCATTTCTTAGATCCTCGTAACTTACCAACACCTATTATATTGGTATACACATAATATGGCATTTACCTAAAGTATTTCATATGTATCTAGAAGTAAATAAGTTGTATGACAATTGTTATGGCAGATATAAGATGTGTATTATAGTTTATATTTCAATTTTTCTTAAGTAGCATGCATGTGCGGTTCATATAGTGACTACAATTACCAAATATATTTCATTGAAGATGTGAAGATGATCTCTCATTAGGTCCTAATTACTTAAAGCATCATTAATTAGCTTTCCAAATGAATAAAATATGTTAACAAATTAGTAAAAACTAGGAAAACAAATCATGCTTTAAAAAATATGGCACAATGAGTCACACTCTGAGATTTATTTAATTACTCATCAAGTGTCACTACAACATATATATGATCACCATTACCATAGAAATGGGACATGTGACCATCATTTTTGTTTCGCCAATGACATTCCACATCATGAGCATTTTTTAGGGTTGATTGTGTTGATTTTTTTTAAACAAATCATTTATACATTTTATGGAAATTATAGACACAATTTATAATCACATTACAAGATCATGATGTATGGATATTCCTTATCACTTATTATATACTCACAACTTACCAACACCTAATAGATTGATATACACATCATATGGAATTTACCCCTAGAATGCCACATGTATCCTAAGACAAATTAGTTGTATGGAAATTGTTGATGCAGGGGCATTAAGCTCAAAACAACCTTTTTTCATAAATAAATGTAAAGGGGGGTCTCATGTTTTATTTCCCCATGTATTTATTCATAGTTGAATTATTTTTAGTTAATTAGAGAAGAAAATGTAACGGCCCGAATGATTAATGGGCACCTGAAGAGATAGTCAGTTTCAGAAGTTAAGCTACTTCTAGGAGTCTGTCTCTTTCTGTCAAAGGGTTAGTCTCAGAGTTAGAGATATGAAGAGTTTTGAGCATTAGCAGTGTTAGCCCCTTATGAATTCCTTGGAAAGCAAGCAAGGGGATAGAATGTCTTATGAGCCTTCAAGGAATGCATTTCTCCTTGAAAACACATCATCCTTGAAGGCTGCCTATGTTCCCTATTTTTCGTTGTTTCTCTCTGTTGATCTGTTATCCAAGAGCCTTGCTAAATGATGAAATTTTTCTCAAGAAGGCCTTATTTCACCCCTTATATCTCTACGTATTTCTCCCGTCTTATTATTTTCCCCACCTTTTTTCCAAAGTCCCCTTTGTTCCCCCTATTTCCCATCATACCTCCTAAAGTTTCCCAAAATATCCTTTAAATCATGCCCTTGCCCTTTGTTTGGGTAAAATTCCCCTTTTCCCCCTTATCGTTTTCCTTTAGAACCCTCAAAATCCATTAAAATTGGGCCAAAACCCATTTTCCGACCATATAATAGGCCTAGCCCCTCCCCGCTAGCCCTTTGAACCATTCTCCCCATGTAACCAAGCGCCTAAGTCCCAAGCACTAATCGCAATCAGAAGATCGGCGGGGAGGTCAAATTCCTTTGTAAAACTCCAAAGTTTCGATGCGATTGGTATATAGTGTAAGTCCTACGATGCATGATAAACCGTTGATCTGTCATCGTGATCGGACGGCCCGCGTGATATCGCAAAATCTGTAATCGCATTGCTTATGTTGTAGCCTCCGATCGGTTCATCACAATCTTTCTGATGCGATTGATCGCTCCGATCCCCGATCAATCGCAAGTTCGTCGCTCCGATCCCTGATCAATCACAATCCTTCCCCTCCGATCCTCGATCAATCGCAAGCCTTTCCCTCCGATCCTCGATCACGCCCCCCCCCCCCCCCCCCCCGATCTCATCCTGACCGTCCATTTCCTTGTCGATACGATGGTCATCACTTCATTCGCCTAATCGCAATTGGAAGTTTCAATGTGTGTCACCTCTGTCCCCCCTCTGATTGTGATTTCTCGATTCAATCACAGTCGTTCGTCCATATTTGAAATCGACGGCCTAGATTATCTCGCTCCGCTCCCATCACTCTCCCCTTTCTGTCCTCCGAACAATTCTCTACCGTTGATCTCTGTGTCAATCCAATGATCATCGCACACCCTAATTGCAATCCTTTCCTAATCGCAATCAGAAATATGTTAATGTGTCACCCTTGCCCTTCCCAATTGCGATGCTCCGACCGTTGGATCTGAGATCTGACGGCTCACATATGATCACCCTTTGCCTCTGTCTAGGTCCCACCTCATCGCATTTCCGTTGCATTTCATGTTTTTCCCATGTATTTCGACCAAAGTTCAAACCTTTGCATTTGTGCGTAAATTTTAGCATTTCATATGTTTTTCTCCCGTTTCATATATCATTCCGCTAGGTCAATCTTCGCTGTTGATCTTTGTCCCCAGACTAGGATCTAACGGTCTGTGCTGTATATTACCACCAAACCCTATTATTCGTAAGTTTTTCCATTTTATTGCATTTTGTCACCATTGTGTAGTGAAAAGCCACCGCTCCGCCGCCGCCGCACTACCATTTCATCCACCCTCCCATTGCATTGTTGTCTAAGTTTAGTAGCGTGATCCGTAGGGTACAAAAGAGAAAATCCGCCATTAATACACAAAATGGATACAACAGCAAGGTTTTTACTGACAGAGGTGTAGAATTTAATGAAGGACAGTTTTTCACATCAGCAGAATGTCTTCCTCCGAAGAAGGACGGGTTACCCATGTTGTTATGATTACATGCCGCGCTCCAGAGGAGTTTTACCTCCCAGAACACAATCTGAAGCTCTCAGAGCATTTGTTGCACAAGTATGGCAGACCATTTCGTTTTTATTACCAGTTAGTCTATTCACCCACAGTACCACATAGTACTACTACAGCCAGAGTACACCAGGACCATACCCGGAGTAAAAGGGAGCCTAGAAAACACCATTTTCCCCTCCATAGGTGCCAAGAATGAATGCAGAGAGTTAAAACAGAATGGGCTTCGACCCTATCCATCTTTTCTGTGTTTTAATGATCATTTAGTGCTTCACCTACCTCCTCGGTTCATCCTCTATTTCTTTTTAGTTATAAAATCATGAAAAAAACTATTGTAGAGGTTGTTTATTGGATATCAGTAGAATGCGAGTTGTTCTCTAGAGACAAGTTCTCTGTGTAAGACTATAAGATAGGCTGAGGAAGGTTTTCAAATAGAATATCAAGTTGTAAGCTATGTTGTACTTGATTGTTTTTGTTCTTAATATAGTGAGCACATTTCTTTGGATCCTGATCTAAAGCTGAGCTGATGTTTTCCTGTCTATGTGTTCATTTCCATTTCATTTCATTTCTTCTGGCTTGCATCAGAAATTTGGCATGAGATTTGCCCTTGTTAGGCACCTCATGTTTTTGCTCTCCTTGCCTTAATGTTTTCCGCTTGATGTGATTATCTAGGAATTGATTTCAATTGGTTTAACCAGTGTAGTTGATGATATTGCCTACTAGCTAATGTATGAATTGTTGAGTCTATTTCTTAGATGTTCTTGATATGTTTAATTGCATGAATTGGTAATGCTAGGATTTTAGAACTCAGTCTCTTTCTCTCTAGGATCCTTTCAGTCACTTGAATCTGGCTAACTTCCCTCAAGTTGCTTTAAACCACCTTTGAGAGATTCCTTTGAGTATGTTCAAGTAGGTCTGGAGTTAAATGACCTCTGACCTGATCTATAGATAGAAATTTGGTGTTCCTCTCCCTTTTCATCTTTTCACCTTGCTCTCCTTATTGTTCTACTCCACCAAATCAATTAAGGATCCAATGCTTTAGATGACTAGCCCAAATGAAAGTTTGCATGTTGATAGCAAGTAAAACCTTTCCTGACTCCATTGCCCAATGGTCTTGATGTTTCCCTGATTCACCTCTCCTTCACCTAAAATCTCTTTTTCTCATCCTTTTTGTACATTGAATCTTCCCTTCCTGATTCCCAACAACCAAACTTCATATTAAACAAACAAACCTTGTGCCTATAACTAGCCTTATATCTTAAACGTTGAGCCTTAAAGACATACACCTTTGACAATCATAGAGAGATCCCTCTCTGGACCTAGGAGGGCTAGATCCTAAGGTCTGAAAGTGGTTTGATGTTGTCTCATCTTTTGGTCTTGCCAACCTGGCCAAAACATGGGAACCCCAACAAGAGGAGTTGAGTCAATTCAGGGTTTGTATAAAAATAAGCCTTATAGGCATAATAAGGCAGACCTGTATAGAGAATAGCATAGGCTGCGTAGGATTGTCGTGGAGACAGAGTAGAGGAGAAGGGCCAAGTAATAAATGTAGAATTATCTCAATGGTATTGTGCATTTGTCAAGTTAATTATGGCGTGAATGGTTTCTGTGTCCCGATAATCAACTGTATAGTAGTCTGGAATACATACTCGATAATTATGGTTTAATGGGGTCCTGTATGTTGAAAGAGAAACCGAGTCCTTTCCTGAATTACTAGCCTCTGTGTGAGAGGTTCTATCCTTTCCCGAACCCATTGGATATTAGTTTAACTCGGTGTAAGAATTTTTGGACGAATAAAGTTGTGTGATAACCCATGTTAAGCGCCATGACAATGGACAGTGTGGCATTGGATAGTGGTATGGCAATGTTGTGGTCGAGACTCATGTAATACAGTGGGAAATGCGATGGTAGAGAGGGGAGATAGGTCCAAAATTTGGTCTTCCCACAGTGTAATAGAGAATTGTGCTCGAGCCTTCGATTCAAGGTTCGATCGATGCTACCACGTACATAGAATCGGCGTGTGAAGGAACCTCATGGAGTGCGAGTCCTTAATTGAAGAAAAAAAACTAGTACAGGAAGATGCAAGTCAAAGGAGTGGAGGCAGAGTACAATAAAAGAAAGCTCGACAAAACCTGGAATATAAGAGTCAGAACCGTGACCGAAGTGCACAGTAAAACCACCGTTTAGAAAATCGGTGATATCGTGCAAGTTTCGGGTGGTAAGAAGAATTGGTGAAAAGGACGTGACATATGTCTCCATGAGACACGTGACCGAGGGCAAAATTATAAAACTGTTGTCATTGCAGATTAACCCTTGGGCGTGTTCGTTACACGAGATTTCGTTGTGTCCATTGGATCCTCCAAACCGGCACGATGCTCCATCGACCGTCATATTGAGAGGTAAATTACTGTGGAGCCAAGAATGGTTTATGTATGACCGTTGAGTTATAGACCAAAGTAAAGATTTGTTACGATCTTTGACGATTGGCGGAGATTATAATAAGGAGAACTGTATAATTATGTGAATGGTCGTGCATTTAGTTGAAACCAAGTGACAGAGTTCGAATTGACAAGGTCGACATACATTAAACATCACGATTGAAATACGAGAGGGTCGAGAAGTTGATACATTCAAATATCAATTCGAATATGTAAAATGAGTGAGCCCAAGGTTTTGGGGTTTAATTCCTAAGTCGCTTGTATTTATTGGGGTATATATTAATGAGAGTAGGCTAGTCATTATATTCAAGGTGTGTAAAGAGTGGTTGAATGTTGATAGGTATGATGGGGATTAGACCATAGAACGTGGGGACTTATAGTATGGTTTAGAACCATCAAGTGAAGAAGTTCTGCATGTGAGAAGGCATGACATAGGCCTTGTTAGAAACCTATAATATAGGAGTCATAATTTTGACTTGACTATTGGTAATTTTGTAAATTTTTACATACTTTTCCTTCTGCAAGTTGTATTCACATATTTTGTAAAAAAAATAAAAATAAAAATAAAAAACAAAAAGAGGGTAAAAAAGTCTTAAAAGAACAATCAAAGGACTTAGAAAAAATAAGATACCCCAAAGAAAAAATGAATAAAACATGAAAATGAGCAAGCATAAATGCCACTACTTTTTACTTTTTGACTATGACAGATTTTCAATAAATTCCACTAGTCCATGATGAGTTAAACAGTTCACTCTTAACTTGTCATTGTTTCAATATCTTTTGTTATAGATAGAGAATAATGAGTTGTTAGACGGTTTAATCCTAACCATTCAGTAGTTAGGTAGAGAAATAAAGTGAATCCAACAGTTTAATCTGGATTTATGGATGAAATAAGTGTAGAATTAGATAGTTTTACTAGCTTTCAAAAAGAATAAATGTTGTGAAGGTTGCTAGCTTAAATGCACCTACTACAAAGGAAGAAAAAAATGTTAGCATGGTAAGATGGGTAGGTAGAAGAAGGTGAAAAGTCTCAATGTAAATATCATTCATCATGGGCTGCAAAATAACTAGCTTCCCCTTCCCATAGTCATGAAACATTCTAGACTATCAGTCAGAAAGGCTCAAGGCATTTCATTGACTTTTGTTGGGACCGGACCCAAGGCTCTATGACTGATAAGTTGAAAGTGTGAAGTGTCTATATTAATCCCTAAATCACATCATTTACCATTCATGCACTCATTTCGCTTGAAAAATCCTAAGCAAAACTTCTTTTTTACTTAAATATACTCTAATCCTCATTTGATTAACTTCCTATATCATTTCAAAGGATAAAGCCCTCACAATCACATTTTATCCTAATTCTAAGTGATGAAGTTATTATAATGCAAATTTTCTTTTTAATCTTCAATTTCTTAGTTATATTTATGTGTTTTTGAATATACATTGTCCCCTTGTCATATTAACTCTAACTTATGTATTAACTCCCTACAATTGACTTTTTCCTATTATATAACTCCCTTTATAAATAAATCCCAAAAACCCACTTATTATAACTTAAGCCAAAGTATTTTATTCCCACATGCTTAAATAAAACCCCCCTTATAACCCCTTTGGCTAAAATTTTATCCATATATTTAATCCCGCCCCTATGGTAATTAAGTTTTCTTGATTTGATTTACCATATAAATAAAATATATGAATAAAAAGTTTAAAACATATGTTATATATGTTTTAAATCAAAAATCACCCGAAGTTTCATCTAAACTAAACTTCAATAAAAATGACCCTTTCCCTTGTATATTTTCCGCCCCAAGTCCCTTAACCTAAGGTTAGAACCTTAACCTTACCTTTTCCCCACATACATTACGCCTAAATCCCAGACCCTAACCACAGTTCGAAGCCTTGGCAATCCTTCCGAACACTTGATTTTCCAATAAGAATAAGTCATCTATGTATATATGACTAAACCAAACCTTCTCCCATCGGATTCATTTTTAACCGTCCGATTTCTAGAATCCATTTGATCCTACAGTAATACACTTGTGCGAAAGTTTTTAATACATTTATCTCTCCCCATCGCGTAAAATTCTGACCGTCCGATCTATCCTTCATCTCCCAAGATCAATGGCCCAAAGTGAACCTGATAACTTACCTTTTCCCCGAACCTTTCCTTTTGATCATGGTTGTTCGCTCGTTGAATCTAGATCTGACGGCGCTAATACATTTCCGCGCTCATAAAGTAATCGTTTGATTTTTTGGAAAAGCCGCACGAAATGGGTGGTTTTTCAAAACCACCCCGCACTTACGTGTTGCCACCACGTTGTATCGCGTTCGAAAAGCTAATTTTCGCTTACCACCATTTACCCGCGAGAATACCACTAGCAGGATTCCCTAAACCTCACACGTTTAACCCGAGTTTAATGTCATTTAACTATGGTTATACCATTGTTTAATACATTAAAATTATATTTTTCATTCAAATTTTCACCTTTTCACTTTAAACCTGTAAAAACATTGCAGAACCGTTTTTCCTCAAAATCACGCCATTTGAACCCTGAGAAACTTTGCAGAGCCATTTTCAACCTACCAGTGCCATTTTTCGATACCCATTGCCCTAAATTTCCACTACAAAGTACTACATTGTCATCTACGAAACCATTTTCAAAAAATTGAAGACTGAGCACCTCTGCAACGTCTTCAAGTGAATTTCGTTAGTTCTCCAGGTAATTTTCTTCGAAATTTCCCTCTAAGATTTCAAAAGTCCTGTCGATTTCAAATAATTACCAAAGTTACTGCAAAAAGGTGTCCATTTTTCAGGGGAAACTCTATCAAAATTTCCCTGGAATCCCTAATTTCCCTTTCTCGCAGTTTTTTCCATACCCTGGTTCGTTTTCATGTTGAAATCGATTTTAAATACACGTTCTGAGCTTTAAATTCCTTGCATTTCCTAAAAACCCTACTCAGAAACCCCATTTTCAGTATAAATTCACCAAGAAACCCCTATTTCTCGTAAAGGAACTTAGAAAACCATTTAAGCTTGCTTTGTTCATATTAAAAATGACCAAGAAACAGGTAACCTCCAAGAATGGAGGCCCAAAATCTCAAAATAAGTCTTCTGCAAAGATTCCTCAGCCAATGTCCTTCAAAATCAACAAACCAACTCCTGCACTCATGGTTGATTCTACAGAAGTGGTCAGACCAGTCCAGTCTCCAGTCATTTCTCCAAAGAACAGCCTGGACTATATAATACTAGACCCTAATGTATAATTTAACCTGCTTGATGTCTATAATTGGTGCTATGGAAAATCAGTGGAAAAGGGTGACAAAGATATTCTAATTTGGGAATCCAATCTACCTAGATATATTGTCTCTCTCACTCATTCAGTTCCTGACTTTATCAGATTATGCCAAGCCTATTATATGCCAGAACAAAGATATATTGTAAACAAAGAAAAAGAGATCTTGTTTTACATCACCGAAGAGTCGATGAATTTCATGCTGCAAATGAATCATGACCCCAATTCTGCTTCCCTGTCAATAGAATATTTAACCCAACTATATCTTGACTTGGATTTCAATACTAGATTCAAAATATACCAGACTTTTTGTCCAAATAAATTTGATATTCCTAAGTTAAATCCTCCTTTCGACACCTTTGATTTCCAAAATGAGACTAGGCAGATTGTCTCAATGTTCTCCTTCATACTAGGATACACCAGTGATGAATTCACTGATGTGGCTATCCTAGGTTTTCTGTCAACTCTAAGCCCTGATCAATCACCATCCATTCAGTTCAATTTTGCTAGATTTATTGCTAAAAGTATGCATTATCAGTTATCCAGATTATCAGAAGAAGGATTTTTCAGATACTCCTCTTATCTACTCCACCTCTTCCTATATTATCAAACAGATAAGTTTCTAATTGAATGTCAGAAAGTGGATGCAAAAGGAAAAGTTCTATCAATATTATTTTGGTCATCTATTCTAATGAAATGGAACAGAGAGTATAGTTTTACAGATTTCAATTACTCATTTATAGCCCCTGCTATGTATCTCTTGGAAAAAGAGGAGATCCCTAGGATCAATGATGAGACTAGAAGAATTCTGTGATTATCAGGGAGCTACAAAACTGGAGATTGGTATTTATATAAAAATCATACAGAAATCAGAGTGTATGGCTCATCCCTGGCCCCATATAAGTTACCCAGATTTATTACTACAAGAATATTTGTTTTAGAATATCTGAGACAACTATTGCATGTAGATAAAATCATGTTCATAGCTTCCAGGAAAAAGCCCCAATTTAAGCTGAAAAATAAAATTGGGCCATTCATTGTGAATAACAGAGAATCTGCCAATGAGATAAATGTAAAACTTAAAGAGTATAAGTTCCCATGTATTTTTACATGGAATTATGACCCACAAGGTATTTTGACTACAACAAGGGTAAAATGTAAGTTGCCTATTTACTTGCATGATCCTAAGCCCCATATTGAAAGATATGTAAATAAAATTGAATGGGATCCAAACACCCTATCTGATGATGATTCACAGGCAATACAGGTAATATAGGTAGACAATGGCAAAGGCAAACAGATTGAACAGACACAGGTGGCTTCTACAAGTAAAGATACAGATAATCTACATAAAAGAGATAGAGAGGGAGATAGTTTCATAGTTGAGACTATTGAGGACAAAAAACTCAGAATTCCTTATAGTAAAAGAAGCAATTCAACAGAAGAAGAAAAGGATAAGGCTGTAAATTTTGAAACAGATGATGAAGAAACAAGAAGAGTCGCTAAAACATTAAAGAGCTTCAAAATGTAAAAATTGGAACACAACAAAAAGATACAGTCATGAAGGAAAACCAGGGTACTGTCGATTTGCCTCCTTCTCAGGAAATTGACAATATAGAGTCAGCGATTCAGATCAGATTCAGACAGATTAAAGAGAAGAATGAAGAGATCAACAATCAAGCTTATTCTATATTTCTTAAGGAAAAGCCTGGAAACAAAGACAGGCTTCTTTCAACATTTGATTATTCATCCAATAAATTTTTAATGTCATTCTTGAAGCCTACAGTGGCTGAGCCAAAATCAGTGGCAGATTATTCCAAAATAGATTTTGAAGTGGATGCAGATGCCATTCATGAATTAGATCAAATTGAATTTCATATGAGCAATACTGAAATGCTATATTCCAAAATTGTCAGTAAAACTATGAAATCAATTAGGCTTGAGAAAACAGTGCTCAACCTCCAAAATCAAATGAAATTGGACAAAGCCTCATTGTATGCTAATAATTTAATAATAAAAACACTAGAAGATATAGTGATTGAAGCAGGGGGTGACCCAGCCAACATTGAAGGGGCAAAAGTCTTAATTAAACATAAAAATGAGGATATAGCTGCTCTTAGAAAACAGCTGAAGTTGCCTCAGAGTGAAAACTCTCAGGCAAAAGAAATTCTATAGCAAAAAACAAAGAATGATGAATTAAAGCAGCTTGTACATCAAATGACAGATCAGATAAAAACAATGGAAATTCAAACAGAAGCTCTAATGAAAGAGAATGAAGAACTAATAAAAGCACAACCAATGGTCATTCCTATAGTGGTCCCCACTGTAAACACTGCTATACCATCTAATTTGGCAGAACACTTGGCACCGAAAGGAGTACTGGCAACTGCAGTGCTAATTACTTCTCAGCAAATCTCTGCCTCTTATTCTTCATCCTCACAGAGGACCACACTACAAGACCAAGCAACCGTGATCAAAGCCATGGAGGACATATCTATTAAAGATAAAGAGATTCTTAGTTTGAAAGGCATTATTAAAAATTTAGAAAATTCCAAAAATGATGCCTTGATTACTTCTAAAGGACATGAACAAAGGGCCGGTCGACTACAAGAACAGGTAAAGATTCTGCAAGCACAAGTAAATCTTACAGATCAAGTGGCCTATATAAAAAATAATTTATGGACAAAAATTATTGAAGGCATTCATTCTCAATGGCCTTCAATTCGGATAATTTATGAACAAAGGGAGTTACTTCAAGTTGCTAGCGCAGAGATTGACAAGACTAAGAGGGAAATTGACAATAAACCAGCCCAGAAATCCAACTCATAGCTTTTTTAAACAGTAAAACCAGGGAAGAGTTGGAAGAATTTAAAATTGTTGATAGAACAGAAACCATTCTTCAAATCAAAAAGGTCCTCAACAAAAGAAACATAATGAGTGATCTAGAGGACCGATGTAAAGACATGAATGTATCCATCTCAAGATTTTTAGCCAAATACAAAAAATTGTCAGAAGTAGGTTTGCCTGATATTCACGCATTGAATGACAAGTTAATGCCTTAGAAAGATTATGATCTTAAAATCAGAAATCATGCAAAAGAGCAAGCCAGACAACCACTGCCTCAAGGATCACCATTAGGCAAAGTATTTCTTCAGTATTTTGAAAATCTGTTCTTTTTAGATAATGAGATCAGGCATATGTTCACTATCAAGCCTAACTTTTCCAAGTATACAGAGGCAGATGAAAGTTACAGAAAATTGAAGACTATGAAGATCCCCTCTGTAGAAAACTGGCAAGAATTCACAAATATGTTGTGAATTTAATGGATAAAAAACAGGAAATTCACTTGGAAATTCATTTTTTACTGTTACCTCAAATGGTAAAAATATAGGGTTAAAGTGCATCAGTAGATGAAAGAGTATCAGTGAAAATAAATTTACTGTTGGTTATTTTTTAATTACCACAGCAAAACAGCTCAAATCAGATGAATAAAGAGTATCAGCGTTGAAAGTTAGAGGAAAGGAAAGTTCTTCAACCACTTTCCACGATAAGATGCACCTAATGCTAGCAGTACACACAGCAAAACAATAATCAGTTCAAATTAGAATAATCAGTTCTATTTTTTCTTGTAAAAAGGTAACAGCTTGCAAACTATTTTGCAGTTGTCCCTCTTTTTAAGTTTTCTTTCCTATTTTTTTATTAAAACATTATCTAAATTCCTGAGATATTTTGTAAATATTTTTTTGTATAAATACTTTACAATTCGAGGTATTCAGTGTGAATAAAATTTCTCAAGACAACTATAGTCTTATTTACTGGTTATATTGAAGTTGGTGAGTCAATTAGTTAAAGCAACAAACTAGAAAGAGATTAGAGACATCATAGCTAAGGATTCTCGTGGTGACAAGATAAGTCTCATTTCTTTCCTTGTTTTCAGTGTATTTCTTTAAAGTTTACATTCATTCATATTATGCTTTTCTAGTGTATGATGATCAACTAAGGAAATGTTAAACAGGATTAGTGATAATAAGCTCCTTGTTTCGAAACTTTTTGGCATTTTAATGTTTTCTACTTGATAACCGGACCATAGAATTCTTAATTGCTCTAGGTCCTAGTTAGATCCCCTTCTTCAATATTCTTATCTGTAGCTTAAGGATTCTTAAGTGCCCTTTTGCTCAGATTCCATCCACTCCATCAAATCAAGCCTATACATATCCTTAGAAGGTCACCTATCTTGCCCTTATCACATTTGCATCTCTGAGCCTTATTTCTTAGTTCTTCTTGCCTAGAGATTTGACTCCATTGCCCAATATTCTGGTAGATCCTTATGGTTTACCTTGAAATCTCTTTATTCCCACCAATCTTTTAAAATCAAACCCAAATACACAATCATAGCTAGCCTAATATCTGTTACTAAAACAAAGCTAAATCATACGAAGAGATCCCTCTCTGGAGTTCAAGAAGGCTAGATCTTGAATTCCCAAAGCGGTTCTTGGTTACCCCTGGTGTTCTTAACTACAAAATCCCTATCCCACAACCTGAGAATTACTAGGGTGATAACAGGCCTTGGGGGTATTATGATCCTTGGAGGAAACTCCCACAGCTAGAAGAGTTGACAGAGAAAATTGGATCGAGTACAAAGGTGTGGCAGGTGGGTTTTACCCTGCACCAATTTTTATGGTGCATATATGATGTGTATTACAGTTTATCTTATAATTTTTTTGAAGTAGCATACAACAATTTACATAGTGATATGAGAACCACTCTCTAGAGTATACATCGATTTTGTACACATGGCTTTTCAGTTGCTTTTTAAGATATATCATTGGTGATGATCACATAATTATATAATGAACCATTAAGTTGAACTATGAAATTATTCCTCACAACACACACACACACATATTGATGAATTAATAATCTTTCTCATATAATTTTTTTAATCTATTTTGAAAAAAAAAATATATATATATATATATATATAATTATTTCTAAGAAGAACAAGAGAGAATTCCTTACCATATCTTCGTAAAACATATAATAGAAAAAAAATTAATCTATTGAAATTTCATTTCCAAACATATTCATGGAGTAAAATGAAGATTAAAAGGAGATATTCATGGATTTACCTATAACATCACCTGACAATTAAGAATGTAAATGTACAATATTGATGATACATAGGTTAGGAGAAAATTAATCTATTGAATTTTCATTTCCAAACATATTCATGGAGTAAAATGAGGATTAAAAAGAGATATTTATGAATTTACTTATAACATCACCTCATAAAAGTGTAAATGTACAACATTGATAAAATTTATTTATATATGATATAATCTTATAATCAAACAAACAATTGCACCGAGGGTGCAATCCTCAAACTTTTAAACTGTCTAATGTATATGTTTTAAAATAACATAATACACCCTTTTTCCTTTTACATTAGCCTTCGGGCTATTTTAAAACACATGCTATTACATATAATAACAAAACAAAAAACTATTAAACCAAACCTATTTAAAGTATTCGGGACCCACATTACAAATGCCCAAAGTGAAATATTTGCGCATATGTTATATATGAGCCAATGGTTTAAATAACTATCGGGCAGTGAAACAAAACTTATAGCAAAATATTAATAAAACTATATCATACGTACAGACTTCAAAAAAAATAAACCCGATTTCAATCACAAATTCGCGTTCCAAAATAGCCTGCTGATGTCACCCTAATTTGTGACATGAAAAATTCATAGAACATGCCATATAAAAATTCGGGTCCGTTTTTTGGCTTTGCGTATGGAGGAAAACTGTGACATGAAAATCAAATTAATTCTGCCCTATAATGTTTCGGGTCCAGAATTCCACAATGCAGATGAGCCAAAAAATAACGTGATCGAATCGCCTGCTTCCACGTGGATGGTTGATTTGGTCTGTGGTCTATGGGACCACGTTCTTCTGAATTAAAATCTCCCGCGTTTACTATTAAATTTCTCTGTTTCCAAAACAATACAGCGCTCTGTTTTTAAGTGTGCAGGGACTGTGATTTCAAAACCAAAATTGACTGTTCATCAGTTTTAGAAAGCGGTTGTTTGACAAAGCCATTCAAACATATTTAGAAAGAGGCCAGAGGACAGGGTAGTTGAAATTAATATTTAACCATCCCTCATTCACTGAGAATACCCTCCTTGGTGCCTTCTTCGCCGGACTACGATGTGTTCATCAACAGTCATGAACCCGATGTCCGTTTCTTTGCCAGGCATCTTCACAACAGTCTTGTTTCCAAAGGATTGTGAGTCTTTCTCGATAGCATAGAATTGCAGGTTGGAAAATCCATACCTTCACAAATCAAAGACACAATTAAAGGATCCTCTCTCATTATTACTATTTTCTCTCCAAATTATTCGCAATCGCAAAGGTGCCTCCATGAACTACTCCTCGCGCTGCTCTCTAAGCCAACCATTTTTGCAAAGGCATATAAGTGTCGTTTATTGCATATAAGTGTCATGATACCAACGGCAGCCAAAGCGTCGCTATTGCGACGGATGCCTCCAAACATCGCAATTGCGACACTTAGACATTGTGTCACAAACAAAGCATCGCTACTGCGACGGATGCCTCCAAACGTCACAATTGCGACACTTAGACATTGTGTCACAAACGTTGCAATTGCAACACTTATACATTGTGTCGCAAACAAAGCGTCGCTATTGCGACGGATACCTCCAAACGTTGCAATTGCGACACTTAGACATTGTGTCACAATTGTGACATTTGGAAGCAACCATCGCAATAGCGATGCTTTGGGGCATAGTGTCGCAATTGCGACGTCTTCCTCCAAACGTCGCAATTGCGACACTTTTTCTAAGTGTCGGTATTGCGACACTTTTCTCTAGACGTTGGTATAGTGACAGTTTCGGGCGGGATTGAAAAAATTTGGGGAAATTTCTGACATTTGGTCAAAAGTGTTGGAACGAAGTGTCGGAATTTCCCCCAAATGTACTAGTGTCAGCAACACATGTACAAGGAAGTGAAGAACTCTGCTATATATGCATAAACCCAAGCTATGACTGTGCAATATATGATGGAGAATTTCTGAAAATTGAATAAAAATAGAAATATATGACAATATATGGCTCAAGGAATAAGGGGGAGCAAGATCTCAACCCCTGAAAATACAATACAACAATCCTAAGAAGGATTCGCTGAAATACATGTACAAATGGAAAATCTGCAGAAATGTCAGAGTTGTTGGGTAGCAGCTACAACTCAAAATTGGAAATGGATGAAGATGGCTAAATATGCTACAACTAAAGGCTGAATCTCATCCAATGGATCTTCCAGGTGAAAGGTTGATCCAATCCCTGAAGATCTCACCCTCCAAACTAGTGGTACAATCCCCCACTACAAATGCACTCTAAAATAACGCAGTCAAGGAGATGGACTGTGCTGGAGGAGATAGGAAATTCTTGGCCTGATGCCAAAGGTATGAAATTAGCTCATAATTATCCTTCACTAACCTCCCAGAGGAATAGGAGCTCCATCCTCTGAAAGATGAGCCAAGGAAAGGTGTTGTGGAACCCTCCACTGCAACACCCAGCAACACTACGTAATACTTCAGCAGAAATAACGCAGTGACTGATGGAAGTGGCTTTGGCCATGAGCCAAGATGTGGAGAAATGAAATGAAATCCTTCAACAGGCCTCTCAAGAAGGAGAGGAAATCCTAAACATGAATCCCTAGTGCTAAACAGCACTACAACTCAGCTGAACAACCAGAGAATGCAAATATTCTTCAGACCAATAATCAAAATACTCAAAACATATCTCACTATGGCTGCCTCTTCCTCCTTTTCTTCAAGTGAATGCCTCTTTTCCCTGGACCCCACACATTAGGGTTTCTTCCATAAGGAATCGTTCTCCCTCTCAAACTGTGTTGTCTTCCCAAGAAAGCCACACCCTCTTAGGCAGCGTTGTTGACTTGGTCAAACTTGACCTTGTCCTCATGCATGTGCCCCTTTTCACACTGGAAGGTGCAAAATAAAGCTACTCCATTGATCCCTTTCACACTATGAGGGATTTATTCCTACTTATGGGTCTCTTTACCCATTTTATTCACCTCCTAGATGATATAAGCAAAAATTAATATTCCAATTTGCTGCATGCAAATTTTGGAATATTACAACCTCTGCATATTCCCGCGTGTACGTTTGAATTTACTTATGATCAGTTAAGAAATATCCACCCTTACATGCATGAATATGCAAGGAATATTGGGATCCTTCCGATTACACCCATCCTCCTCATAAGTGTTCAACTAGATGACATACAATTCATCATGGTACATTAGTTAGTACAATACAAGAATTGGTTAATTCCTCCTCATATGATTTGGAATATTCTATAGAAAGGAATTCGGACAAGGGTAATGAGGTTCCACCCAATTTTAAAAAATTGGAGGAAAAAAATGAAATTTTATGGATACCAAAAAATGAAGATCATTTTGAGAAATATAACGAGACTTTAGACTCAAAAAGTGATGAGAAGAACAACAATAATATGGGTTATAACCAATAACTAGACTGGATGCGCTAAGGGAAAATTAATCTTCTTGGTGTTTCACATCCTTTACCACACCATCCAGAGAAAGTTATAACAAAATATGATCTTGATAAGTCTACTACCGCAAAGGACCATGATGATAAATTTTATTTGGAATTAAGATGGTTGGATGTGTGGTATGATGATGTGGCTTGTAGATTTTTCCCATACACAATTGATAATAAATCCTCAACATGGTTTTTGAGTCACCCAATTGGATCGATTTGGAATAGGGGAGACTTCAAGAAGGCGTTTTTGGAAAATTTTGTGATAGACAAATCATTAGCCATGTTTTTAAAGGAATTTAGAAATCTAAATATGGGTGATGTTATCCACCTATAATTTTTTTGTCAAGCAAACAGGTGGCCAAATATTTTCTAAGCCTTCAAGAGATACATTTCCTCTGAAAATATCTCATTCTTGGAGCCTCTATGTGCCCTGTTCCTTGGATAAGATCTTCACTGCTGTTTCCATCAAGAAATCCTCACTGTCTGTGAAAAAACTATACTCATAAAAGCTTGCATCTGCTCCCTTTATCCCTGAAAAATTCCCCATTGTAACCTCTTTTTTCCCTTCTCAAATTTCCTAAAAAACCTTCATAATCCCTTCCTAGACCATCTAAATCACTGAACTCCCCTTTAAAAACCAAGTGAAATCCCTTCATTTGATTTTAAATCCCTCTCTCCTCCTATCAGAACCACTGTTTAGCCTTAAAAACAACGTTTTATGCCTAAAACCCCACTTTTTATCATATAATAGGCTAAGCCCCTTTCAGCCCAGCCCACAGCCCCTTCTCCACATGTAATCGGGTGCTAAGACCAAGCATTGAGGCGTAGAGCGCTAATCGCAATCGAAGGATTGGTCGGGAGTGTTTTTTTCTTTGCTAAATGAAAATTTCCGATGCGAGAATGTTTTGTTCTATCGGCCTCGGAGGCGATGTCCACCATCGATCCGTAAATATCTAATGGTCCGTGCTAAACCATACAGCGCCAATCGCAATCGGAATTTTCCCATGGGCGTGTTTCCTTTGTTAATTAAAAAGTTCTGATGTGAGAGAGCATTTGGTCTATTGGTCTCGGAAACATTACCAGTCGTTGATCTATATAGACCTAACGGCCAGCGCAGGCTTCGCATCGTGCCCCACCTCATCCCTTTGTCAACCCCGATTGTGATCTCCACCATTGATTCCCCTTTAAATCCAACGGCCATCGCATCGCTGCTCCAATCTCCAATCACAAAGTTTTAATACTCTGCCCCGTGTACCCCTATTGGCCACCCCCGATCCAATCGCGACCATCGATCTTCCGCCAATCCAACGGTCCACATGTAATCGCAGGTTCTAACCATCGGAGTTTTGGCCCCTGCCTCCTCCGATTGCGATTGGATCGCAGCCATCAATCTCGATAGATCCGACGGCCCTCCTTTCTCCCACTCATTCGTTTGATCCTTTTTCCTCCGCTTCCTCTGTTAATCTCCACCGTCCATTCCCATGGATCCAACGGTCAGGATTCCTCCTGCCCATTAAAACTTCCCCTCTACCTTCGCATTCCCTCTTCAGATCTCATCCGTTCATTCCATAGATAGGACAGCCCATATTAAAACCGCCACTGACTTGGCCCCCCGCTTCTGACCGTGCACTTTCCCATATCACGCTCCATCTCCCACCATCAGATCTCACAGTCCCAGATCCAATGGCCGAGAATCATATCACGTAGCTTTGGCATCCTAACTTTAACAGTTGAAAATCACGCGATATGGGCAGTTTTATTTTGCCACGTGTTTGGTGGCGGACCATATCGCGTGATTTTGGGAAAATTTCAAAACCATCCTTTTGCTACACGAAAACAGTAGCTTTTCTTCCAAAAACCACTTCCCCACTTCTGCTCCCGAAAGCCCATTAGAAGATCCCGACCGTTGATCTATATAGATCAACGACCCTCATTCTATCGTGTATTTCGTTCATTTTTCTCTTGTTGAGCTTCCATAGAGTCTCATCGAACGATCCTCATCATTAATCTCCTCTTGAGATCCAACGGTTCATAATCAATCGCCCTCCACCCATGCTAGTCCCACTCTCCAAAGCCACGATTTCATGCAATTTTCATCGTTTGCCTTTGTAATTCGCTCACATTAAAACTTTTATGTTTTAAATTAAAATTTTATTTCATTTTTCCTAACCTCTAAAGCCATTCCATCAGTGAATCTCCACCATCGATCACCACTACCTGATCTGATCGGACGATCCAAAATCTTTTCACCACCAGACCTTCGTCAGATCATCCCTCCACCATTCTACAACAATTTTCACCATTTTTCCACCTGCAGTTGTTGTTTTCACCGCTGCGCCTCCATTTTTCACAAGCCTCCACAGCATCTGACCTCCACATCCATGGATTTTCTTAACGAGTTTATTGGTTTTGCAGGTGTTAAAGGTTTGCAGTTGCGCTCTATCTCATCAGTGACAGGAAGAGTTGAAAAATAGCACAGAACACCATTTTCAAAGCCAGATATTACAGAGAAATGCTTGGGAAGGTTTCTAAATGAAACATTTTCATCAAAGGACCAGTGTTTAACTCTGTGAAACTTCCCGCGCCATTAAAACTCCATTTCCATAGACAGAGACATTCAATGAAGCGGCAAAGAGTATCATTGAAGAATTAAGAGATTTAAAGCATGTTATTGAAGATTCTAAGCTCTAATTCAATGATTAAAGGGTGAATGTACCAGATTAAGGACCTTATGATTAACACAGAAGGCCTAATGAGGCCTAAAGCACAAAAACAATCTTATCAGTGTCTCACATCAGCAGAAGGTTCTTTCCCGAGAAAGGACAAGCTCCCATACTTTTTTTATTCTACATCGAGCTCCGGAGAAGATTTCCACCCTGACAGAAAGTTCTAATGTTGCCAGAGCATTTTTTATGCAGTATGGTAGGCCTGAAAGTCATTTATCTGCCTTTTTCTTATCACCAGATTACTACAGAGTACTGCAGCCGAAAGTACATCAAAGAACATACCCATGAAGTTAATATCAGCTTGCCGAAGACCACTCTTTCATCAAAAGAGTACCGAAAACCAATGCATGGATATTAAAATAGAATGGGCCTCGAGCCATTCTTCTTCGTCTGTTTTAATGTCTCATTAAAAGTTCTATCTACCTCCTCTGCCTCTCTTTAGCTATAAAACTCATGAAAAAACACATTGTAAAGGTTGTTGATCGGACATCTGTGAATTGTAAGTTGTTTCTCTTGAGATATAGTTTTGTGTGTAAAGTTGTAAGATAGGCTAAGGAGATGATTTCAGATTGAATATCAAGTTGTTGGACAATGTTGTATAATGACTGGTTTTTCTCTTTAATATGACAAGCAATTTCTTTGGATCCTGATTTAAAGCAGCGGTGATGTGTTCTATCTTTGTCTCTGTTTTCCTTCTGTGATTCATTACATTTTGTTTCTCTGGTAAGAATCAGAAATTTGTCTTAGGATATACCCTCGCATGGTACCCTAATGCTTCCTGCTCTTCTTATCTTTGATGTTTTCTACTGATAGTGCTATCTGAGAACTAATTCAAGATAATTTAACCAGTGTAGTAGTTGTTATTCACTACTAACTGATGTATGAATTTATGAATCTGTTCTTAGATGTTCTTGTCTGGTTTTAATTGAAAGAATTGGGATAATGGGAGTTTAGAATGTTGATTTTGTCTCATTAGGGTCTTTTTAAATCAATTTAACCTTTCTAAGTTCCCTTAAGTTGAATGTCAAAGCATTGAAAGTTCAAAGCCTTTCTCTGATCTCAGGCTTCACCTGTGTGTTTAAATCTTAAGTGTTTCTTGTTGTCTGAAGAGTTAGCCTTTTAGGGGTTGGATCATAGGTACTTAAGGCATGCCCTGTCCCTAGATTTGATTCCTAAGTGGTCACCTCGAAGGTTTCCTTATCATTCACCTTCATTCCTTATCATTTCATACCATACTATCATCTTTAAATATCCTCTGTTTTAGATGACTAGCCTAATTGAAAGCCTTGGATATTGAATAGCAAGTAAACCCTTTTATGACTCCATTACCCAATGGTCTCGAGTGTTCGCTGAAGTATCTCTCCTTTGCCTAAAATCCTCTTGGCTCACCCTTTGTCTTATATTGGACCCTTCTTTCATGTTTCCCAACAACCAAACAAACAAAACAAACAACCACCCCTGTGCCTAGAACTAGCCTAATATCTTAAAACTGAAACTCAAAGACATATATATCTTTGCATTTATAGAGATATCCCTCTCTGGACCCAGGAGGGCTAGATCCTAAGGTCCCAAAGTGGTTTTGATGTTGTCTTATCTTTTGGTAGAGCCAAACCTGCCAAAACATAGGAACCCCAACATAATGGCGACTCCACTGGGGAACTCTTTGAGTAAAACACACCTTTAAAAATTTCTAAGGACTCAAAGAAGACCATAGCAGCCTGATTTTGGTGGTTAATCACTGTGGTGGACAGTAACCTCCTTGAAACATTCTAAACCTTCAACCTGGCGACTCCATAGTTCTCTAATGATTAAAAGACTCCACTGGTGATCAGTAGGCCTGCTGATTATCTTGTTTTTCACCAGACACCACTGGGAGACCAGATTGCATTAAAACATCAGCCACATTTGAAGAAACAAGTAGGATTAAGCTTCTTGGTTAAGAGACAGACATACTGGATTCAAGAATAGTCCATACAAGAGCTTATCCTAACCCAAACCCACCTGAAATAGTTAGCAACCCTGAGAACATCCTCAGGAAATCTCCTACTCCTAGGAAGCCAACTATTTCCAGATACATTCATAGAGCTAACTCAGCACCAGAATACTTTACAGCTCTATCTGACACTTTTTTTTACTTAGAATACTAAATCATTTTACCAAGAAATAATTCATTCAGTGCTTTAGATCAGTCAGACCTCAAGCTTCCTGGTTCACCATCTCACAGGGGTCAACATATTAGGGATAAAGAGACTTCCCCATCTACTCCTTTAGATATTCACTTCATTCAAAAATTGGGCCTCTATCACCCCAAATCAGCTCAACAATTTGTTGTTGGCCCTAGCATTTCTGTCATCCATATACCTGCTGCGCAAACCAATCTGTTACCTCCACAGAACATCATCATGGTAGCATGGTATGCCCCCTTGGTGTTACCACAACCTCTAGTGCCTTTATCCAATGATTATCAGTCAAAAATCCCTCATTTCACTAGAAACGAGTCTGTCACAACTCAAAACCATGTAGATAGGATGGAAGATGCCTTTGACTACATGGAAATAGATGATGAGACTGTTAAGATGAGTATCTTTGCACAGAGTTTAGGAGGAGAAGTGAAAATTTGGTTTAAAGGCCTGCCTCCTAATACCATCCATGATCTTCCTTCTCTGCACCAAACCTTCATAAACAAATGGGAATTCAAGACCAACCCTCTCCAAATCTTAGCAGAGTGTAAGAACCTTAAAAGAAATGTAGGAGAGAGTGTCCATGACTATTCTACAAGGTTTAAAAGTGTTTACAACGCTCTTCCTCCACATATGAAACCTCCCCAAGGAATGGCTTTAGTGAAGTACCCTGAAGGCTCTGATGCTAACATGGCCTATCAGCTTAGGGAGAGAGATTAAAACACATTGGAAGATATGCAAAAAGGGGCAGTGAGTGTAGAAGCTAACCTGATTGAAAAGAGAGCCAGAATGAGGTCTGAGAAAAAGGTAACATATAGAGATGACACATCAGCTTCCACATCTGATCCCAAATATGACAGTCTAGCCAAAAACATGGAAAGGCTAAAGAAAATGATGGAGAAAATGGTTTTCACAGTTAGTAATCAGAACAGAAACCAAATTCATAACCAGAACTTTAGGAGAAACAACCCTCCTAACAGATAGAGAGACTCTGATCAACAAGTCATACCCTCGTTTCAAGAGAATTTCCTTGATGAAGATGAGGGGATAATAGAAGAGTCTGAGGGAACCACAATAAACATGGTGGAAGTAGACAACTCAAACCACACTTGTTCCACAGAAGACAATCAGTCCTCGTACTCACACTGGGATGAGGAAGGGTTAGAGTCTAAGGATTATAGGATGTGATTTAAAAACACCATCATGCAGGTCAGAGAACAGTATGAACTTAGAAGCAAGAAGAGATTAGACACTTCCAAACCAAAAGCTTCTGAGATTACCATTAAGAAAAGGCCTGAGAAAACTCCTAAGGTGACTGTTGAAAGAAAAAAATCAGCAGCTGAGAGCTCTGGGAAGAACAAAGAAAAAGACAGCCAAAATATTGATAAACAAAGTCAACAAACTAGCAGCACTAGCATTATAGCTAATGCTCCTGATAAAACAAATACAAACACTGTACATAGTGAGAATCAGTACCCTGATTCTGCCACTAAAGTAGTGGCTAAAAAAACAGAGTTGAGTCCTACAAAGAGTCAATCTCCCTTCAATTTGGAGAGTGAGATTGCTAAAATTAAAATTTTTGTCCCACTCTCTGAGCTGGCCACTCAGGATGTATATAAAGGCCAAATTTTGAAAGCTTTAAATCCAGGTGAAAACAGTGACACTGTCAATCTAAGTGATGATCAACCATCCCTTCTGTTTGGTCCAAAGATAGAAGGGAAGTTTCAGGAAGGGATAGTACCTCCTTTTTATATCAGCCTCAATATCCATGACAAGATCCTTCACAATGCAATGCATGACTCTGGGGCATCACAAAACATAATGCCTAAGCTAATTATGGAGAAGTTAGGCTTAGATATTACCCGACCCTATAAGGATTTATATTCATTTGACTATAGCAGAGTGAATTGCCTTGGCTTAATCAAAGATCTCTGTGGGAACCTGACCCAGATTCCAGCCAAATGTATTGTTATGGATGTGGTGGTGGAAGATGTGCCACCTAAATATGGCATGTTGTTGTCGAGGTCATGGGGAGCCAAGCTGCAAGGTACAATGTAGATGGATGGGTCATATGCCACAATCCCTGTCTTTAGCCAGCTTAGAAGACTGTATAGAGAGGAACAAATGAAGTTTATGGTGAGCAGCCCTGAAAAACCTGAAAATTCACCTCTATACTATGTCCATATAGATCTGGACTCTTTCATCCTTTGCAATGACAAATGTACAGATGAGCCAGAGCTAGAAGACAGAGATGCAAAAAATAGCGTAGAGCCCGCAGATTTTAACATAATGGCCACTCTAGCAATAGAAGAAAATGAAGAAACTCTAGAATAGTGCACTGAATTAGAAAATCAGAGCAAACAAAACCAAGACTACAAACAGCTGACCAGCCATCTCTCTGAACTCCATACACATCATGAAGAACAAAACATTCCACACCACAGTGCAGACCCCACAATACAACATAATAATGAAACTGGCCTTAGGGAGGAAAATGATGATAAACCTGAAAACAATCCCTTGTGGAGAATGAATTTCGATGGGTCTTGCACTAGGAAGAATGCAGTAGCCGGAGTGTGGTTACATAACACTGAGAGTGACTATACTGATATTCATGCCTTTAGACTGGACTTTAAATGTACTAACAGTATCACAGAGTATGAGGCTCTCATCCTAGGTTTGAATCTATTGAAAAAACTAGGAGCCCGTAGGATAATTGTACATGGAGACTCTGAGTTAGTCATGAAACAAGTGAACGGAGAGTATACTGCTAAGAACCCTAGGTTGAGGGCATACCGAAACGATGCCATGGATTTATTGAAAACCTTTGTAGAGTACGAGTTGGTGTTTGTTCCTAGGAGTCAGAACATCATTGCGAATGGATTAGCCTATGCTGCTAGTTCATATCACAAATCTCCTAGTGACAAACAAATCATCATTCAGACGAAATACAAACCTACAGTGCTAGATAACGAAAAATATTGGCAGGTCTTTAAGGGCGATAAGTAGATAGAGGATTTCCTGATTGGCGGGAATGGGTTTGAATTCTCTGATTTAGACTCTAAATCCAATGAAAGCTACCTGAGTGAAGAGCCCCCCGATGAAGAAAAATCAACCCATAACGTAGAAATAAACATGTTAACTAAATAACTTTGAACTCAAACCGAAGAGTATAAGAACGCAGAAAAAGAGGAAATAGAGGTGCTGCAGTCAAAAGATAAGAACATACCCAGAGGATTGGCACCTTTAAAGGACCTTTTTTATTTTAACGACGTAGCGAAAAAACCCACTATTGAACACTTAGACTCCGATGTCGAGGAATGCAACATAGGCACTGAGGATAAGCCTAAGATGATTAAACTAGCTACGTCCCTGCCAGCAGACATGAAAAAGGAATATATTGACTTATTTAAAGAGTTCATCGATGTGTTTTCCTGGAGCTACGATGACTTAAAAGCCTATGATACAGATATTATATAGCACAAGATCCCTTTGAAAGAGAACCAAAAACCCTTCAGACAAAAACTTCGCATAATTAACCCGAAACAACTGCCTCTAGCTAAAAAACGAAATCAAGAAAATGTATGAGGCAGCAATCATAGTGCCTGTGAGGTTCTCCGATTGGGTTTCCAACCTTGTTGTTGTGAGAAAGAAAATAGGTGAGATCAGACTGTGCATCGATTTCAGAAACCTTAATAGAGCTTCACTTAAAGATAATTACCCCTTACCAAAGATGGAACACATCCTACAGAGGGTAGTTGGCTCAAAAAGGATCTCCCTGTTAGACGGTTTTTCAGGCTATAACCAAGTTTTAGTACTCCCAGAAGACCAACTCAAGACAGCTTTCACCACTCCATGGGGCACTTTTATGTACATAAAAATGCCTTTTGGACTGATGAACGCTGGTGCAACCTTCCAACGAGCAATGGACATAGCCTTTTCGGAGGAAATAGGGCACCTCATTGTCATCTATAGGGATGACATAACAGTCTATTCGAAGACTGATGAGGAGCACCTAAAACATCTAAGAAGAGTGTTTGAGAAATGTAGAAGGTTCGGTCTATATTTAAATCCCAAGAAGACTGTATTTGGCCTACAAGAAGGTAAGCTACTTGGCCATATTATATTAGAAAAGGGAATTAAAAAAGACCCCAAAATATTTGAGGGAATACTACAGATTAGTCACCCAAGAAACATAAAATAATTGCAATCCTTTATTGGGAAAATCAAATTCTTAAGGAGGCTTATTCCCAACTTAGCTAATCACCTTAGGGATATGACAAACATGCTAAAAAAAGATGTAGGAGTTAAGTGGACTGTAGAAGCTAAAAAATCTTTTGAATTAGTTAAACTTGCACTCACTCGAGCACTTGTCCAAATCAACCCAGATTTCTCAAAATACTTCCTGATATTCTCCTTTTCCTCCGAGCATACAGTGGTTGCAGTTCTATTGCAGAAAAATCCAGAGGGGCAGGAACAGCCCATTGCTTTCTTCAGCAAAGCTCTGAGGGATGCACCCTTGAAATATAACATAATGGAAAAACATGCCTATGCCTTGGTAAAGGCCTTGAAAGACTTTAGGGTGTATATTTTGCATTCTCACATCATTGCCTACGTGCCAAACATAGTGGTAAAAGACATTTTGTCCCAAGATCTGGATGGAAAGAGGGGCAAATGGATTGTTGTAATATTAGAGTATGACCTAGAAATAAAACCCATGAAACTAGTCAAATTTCAGGGCTTATCTCAACTAATGGTTGAATCTAACTTGCAAGCCCTTGACATAAACATGGTGGATGCCTTGGATGAACATGAAGGACCGCTCAATCCTACTATTGAAGAACAATTTCAAAACTCTCCTTGGTACTATGATATCATGTATGTACTCACAAACCTCAATGACCCTCTTGATTTATCAAAGACTAAGGCTAGATTCAAAAATTTAAAAGCCAGAAACTATTGCATACTGAATGAATTTTTATACTGGAAAAATGCAAATGGTTTTCTGCTTAAATGTCTGCCTGAAACTGAAGCAAAGAGGATTAAACACGAGTTCCATGTAGGAGAGTGTGGAGGCCATTTAAACTGGAAGGCCACTGCTAACAAAATACTCATAGCTAGTTATTATTGGCCTACACTTTTCAATGACATCCACAAAATGATAATTGCCTGCCATAAGTGCCAGATTTTTTAGGGCAAAAGGAAGCTCCTCCCTTTACCATTACACCCTATAACTGTTGAAGCTGCCTTTCAACAGTGGGGCCTAGATTTCATAGGGAAATACACCTCGCATCTTCTTCTCAACACAAGTGGATTCTTATAGCCACAGACTATTTCACAAAATGGATAGAGGCCATCCCTTCTAGGAATGCCACAAATTTTGTCATCATTAAGTTCCTAGAAGATCATATCCTTTCTAGATTCGGTTTCCCTAGAAAGATAATCATTGATAACGCTGCTGCTTTTGGATCCAAGAAAATGATTGATTTTTGTCACAGGTATCAGATAGCACTCAGTCATTCAACTGCTTATTACCCACAAGGCAATGGGTTAGCTAAATCATCAAACAAGAGCTTGGTGACCATTATCAAAAATCTACTTGAAGAGAATAAGAAATCATGGCATAAAAAGTTAGTGCATGCTCTGTGGGCTGACATGCTAACAATAAAGAAATCCATTGGAATGTCAGCATATCAGCTTGTTTATGGAATAGAGGCAATGTTTCCTACCAGCCTAGGAGTACCAGTGATTAAACTAGTCCAAGAGATTCAGTCAGAAGAGGACAGCATGGTAAGGAGAATAAATCAAACAATACATCTCCAACAAACAAGAGAAGAATTCTATAACAGAGCTCTGAAAGTACAAGAAAATATAAAAAATTTGTTTGATAAGAGAACAAAAGCTTGTGACTTCAAAATTTGAGATAAGGTTCTAAAGTTGGACTCTAGGAGAGAAGACAAAGGAAAGCATGGCAAATTTGATAGTTTGTGGCAGGGTCCTTACATCATCCAATCCACCATTGGTCCAAATTCCTTTTTTCTGCAAGAGCTAGATGGTACAGATCTGTTTGGGGGTCCTGTTAATGGAAGGATGCTCAAGCATTACTACTGCTGATTTCCAGTTTACATTTTTCATTTCCATTGTAAATACCATTGCTATGTTTTGTTTTCAAATAAAAAGAGAAAATGTCTCAAAAAGAGAGAAAGAGAGGTTCAGACATGCTCAAAACTTGAACCTCTAAAGTGCAAAATATTGGCTCTAACATGATCAAAACCTGAGCCAAAGGAAGCAAAGAATCTGGTTCTAATATGCTCAAAATCTAAACCAGCAAAGAAGAAAGAAGAATCAGCTCTAACAAGCCCAAAACTAGAGCTGAAGTGAAGAAGAAAGTGACTCTAACAAGCTCAAAACTTGAGTCACAAAGAAAAGAAGGATGCTCGAAAGTTTCAAAATTTCAAGCCTTCAAAATTTTGTTTTCAAGTTTCTGCAATTTTAGTTCATGTGCAGTTGTCTTTATGCCGTGGATCCACATCAAAATAGACTGTCTAACCCTGGTTTGTCTATTTTTGAATTTCTGTTGTAGAATGTAGAGAAATAAATCTGCTAGACAATTTAATCCTAGTAGATATTAGATTAGGTAGAGAAGCTATGAGGCCAACTGTCTAATCTGGTCTCATGGAGGAATAAGGGTAGAGTTAGACTAGTTTGTTTTCTACTTTCAATAAAAAATGATGAAGAAAGTCTGCAAATTCCAATCCACCTTGAAGAAAAAATGTTAGGACTGTAGGAAGGGTAGGTAGATTGTGTGGAGAATGTTTTCTACTGACTGAATATCCACCATGTTTGTAGTAGTTGAATCAAAGAGGAAAAGGTGGTTCAAAGATCAGGCATCTGGGCTACTTCCCAACGAATATTTCTGAAGTTCTTGACATCTTCAAGAAGATGCCATCCCCATGTGGAGCCACTGTTAGCCACCTATAAAAATTTTTTCAAGCAAACAGGTGGCTAAATATTTTTTTTAAGCCTTCAATAGATACATTTCCTCTGAAAATCTCTCATTCTTGGAGCCTCTGTGTGCCCTGTGCCTTGGATAAGATCTTCACTGTTGTTTCCATCAAGAAATCCTCACTGTCTATGAAAAAATTATACTCAGAAAAGCCTGCATCTGCTCCCTTTATCCCTGCAAAATTCCCCATTGTAACCTCTTTTTTCCCTTCTCAAATTTCCTAAAAAACCTTCATAATCCCTTCCTAGACCATCTAAATCACCGAAATCCCCTTTAAAAACCATGTGAAATCCCTTCATTTGATTTTAAATCCCTCTCTCCTCCTATCGGAACCACTGTTTAGCCTTTAAAACATTGTTTTAGGCCTAAAAACCCACTTTTTATCATATAACAGGCTAAGCCCCTTTCGGCCCAGCCCACAGCCCCTTCTCCACATGTAATCGGGCGCTAAGACCAAGCGCTGAGGCGTAAAGCACTAATCGCAATCAGAGGATTGGTCGAGAGCATTTTTTTCTTTGCTAAATGAAAAGTTCCGATGCGAGAATTTTTTGTTCTATCAACCTCGGAGGTGATGTCCACCGTCGATCCATAAAGATCTAACGGTCCGTGCTAAACCATATAGCACCAATCGCAATCGAAAGTTTCCCATGGGCACGTTTCCTTTGTTAATCAAAAAGTTTTGATGCAAGAGAGCATTTGGTCTATTGGTCTCAGAAGCATTACCATTCGTTGATCTATACAGATCTAACGACCAGTGCAGGCTTCGCACCGCGCCCCACCTCATCCCTTTGTCAACCCCGATTGTGATCTCCACCATTGATTCCCCTTTAAATCCAACGACCATCACATCGCCGCTCCAATTTCCAATTGCAAAGTTTTAATACTCCGCCCTGTCTACCCCAATTGGGCACCCCCGATCCAATCGCGACCGTCGATCTTCTACCGATCCAACGGTCCACATGTAATCGCAAGTTCTAACCATCGGAGTTTTGGCCCTTGCCTCCTCCTACTGTGATTGGATCGCAGCCATCCATCCCGATAGATCCGATGGCCCTCCTTTCTCCTGCTCATTTGTTTGATCCTTTTACCTCCGCTTCCTTTGTTAATCTTCGCCGTCCATTCCCATGGATCCAATGGTCAGGATTCCCCCACCCATTAAAACTGCCCCTCTACCTTCGCTTTCCCTCTTCATATTTCAGCCGTTCATTCCATAGATCGGACGACCCACATTAAAACCGCCACTGACTTGGCCCCCCGCTTCTGACTGTGCACTTTCCCATATCGCGATCCATCTCCCACCGTCATATCTCATAGTCCCAAATCCAATGGTCGAGAATCATATCATGTAGCTTTGGTTTCCTAACTTTAACAGTTCAAAATCACGCAATATGGGCGGTTTTATTTTTCCACGTGTCAGGCGGTGAACCATATCGCATGATTTTGGGCAAATTTCAAAACAATCCTTTTGCTGCGCGAAAAAAGTAGTTTTTCTTCCAAAAACCACTTCCCCACTTATGCTCCCGAAAGCCCATCAGAGGATCCCGACCGTTGATCTGTATAGATCAATGACCCTCATTCTATCACGTATTTCATTCATTTTTCTCTCGTCGGGCTTCCACAAAGTCTCATCAAACGATCCTCACTATTGATCTCCTCCTGAGATCTAACAGTTCATAATCAATCACCCTCCCCCCATGCCGGTCCCACTATCTAAAGCCACGATTTCATGCGATTTTCATCATTTTCCTTTGTGATTCGCTCACATTAAAACTTTTATGTTTTACATTAAAAGTTTGTTTCATTTTGTGTAACCTCTAAAGCCATTCCATCAGTGAATCTCCACCATCGATCACCACTACCTGATCTGATCGGATGATCCAAAATATTTTCACCACCAGACCTTCGTCAGATCATCCCTCCACCATTTTGCAGCAATTTTCACCATTTTTCCACCTTCGGCCACTATTTTCACCACTACGCCTCCATTTTTCACAGTCCTCCACAGCATCCAACCTCCATACCCATGGATTTTATTAACGAGTTTATTGGTTTTGCAGGTGTTAAAATTTTGCAGTTGCACTATGTCTCATTAGTCATAGGCAAAGTTGAACAATGGCACAGAATGCCATTTTCAGAGCCAGATACTATAGAGAAATGCTTGGGAAAGTTTCTAAATGAGATATTTTCATCAGAGGACCAGTGTTTAACTCTTTGAAACTTCCTGCACGATTAAAACTCCATTTCCATAGATAGAGACAGTCAATGAAGCGGCAAAGAGTATCAGTGAATAATTAAGGAGGTTTAGTGCCCATTATTGAATATTTTAAGCCTTAATTCAATGTTTAAAGGGCGAATGTACCATATTGAAGACCTTGTGATTAACACAGAAGGCCTAATGAGGCCTAAAGCACATAAAACAATCTTATCAGTGTCCCACATCAGCAGAAGGTTCTTTCCCATGAAAGGACAAGTTCCCATATTGTTTTTTATTCTACATCGAGCTCCTAAGAAGATCTCCACCCTGACAGAAAGTCATAATGTCGCCAGAGCATTTTTTATGCAGTATGGCAGACCTGAAAGTCATTTATCTATTTTTTCTCATCACCAAAGTACTACAGAGTACTACAGCCGAAAAGTACATCAAATAACATACCTGGGGTTACTGTCAGCCTGTCGAAGACCACTCTTTCATCCAAGGAGAACTAAAGATCAATGCATAGATATTAAGTCAGAATGGGCCTCGAGCCCCTTCCTTCTAATTTTGTTTTAATGTTTCATTTAAGGTTTCACCTACCTCCTCTGCCTCTCTTTAGCTATAAAACTCATGAAAAAACACATTGTAAAGTTGTTGATCGGATATCTGTGAATTGTAAGTTGTTTCTCTTGAGATATAGTTCTATGTGAAAAGTTGTAAAATAGGCTGAGGAGATGATTTCAGACTGAATATCAAGCTGTTGGACAATGTTGTATATGACTGGTGTTGATCTTTAATATGACAAGAAATTTCTTTGGATCCTGATTTAAAGCAGCGGTGATGTGTTCTATCTTTGTCTCTTTTTTCCTTCTGCAATTCATTACATTTCATTTCTCTGGTAAGAATCAGAAATATGGCTTAGGATATACCCTCGCATGGTACCCTAATGCTTCCTGCTCTTCTTGTCTTTGATTTTTTCTACTGATTGTGCTATCTAAGAACTAATTCAAGATAATTTAACCAGTGTAGTAGTTGTTATTCACTGCTAACTGATGTATGAATTTATGAATCTATTCTTAGATGTTCTTGTCTGATTTTAATTGAAAGAATTGGGAAACTGGGAGTTTATAATGCTGATTCTATCTCACTAGGGTATTTTTTTAAATCAATTGAACCTTTCTAAGTTCCCTTAAGTTGAATTTCTAAGCATTGAAAGTTCAAAACCTTTCTATGATCTCAAGCTTCACCTTTGTTTTCAAATCTTAAGTGTTTCTTGTTGTCTGAAGAGTTGGCCTCTTAGGAGTTTGACCATAGGTGTTTAAGGCATGCCTGTCCGTAGATCTACTTCCTAAGTGGTCACCTCGGAGGTTTCCTTGTCATTCACCTTCATTCCTTACCATTTCATACCATACTATCATCTTTAAAGATCCTCTGTTTTAGATGACTATCCCAATTGAAAGCCTTGAATATTGAATAGCAAGTAAACAATTTTATGACTCCATTGCCCAATGGTCTCGAGTGTTCCCTAAAGTATCTCTCCTTTTCCTAAAATCCTCTTGGCTCACCCTTTGTCTTGTATTGAACCCTTCTTTCATGTTTCCCAACAACCAAACAAACAAAACAAACAACGACCCATGTGCCTAGAACTAGCCTAATATCTTAAAACTGAACCTCAATGACATATATATCTTTTCCTTTATACAGAGATCCCTCTCTGGACCCAGGAGGGCTAGATCCTGAGGTCCCAAAGTGGTTTTGATGTTGTCTTATCTTTTGGTAGAACCAAACCTGCCAAAACATAGGAACCCCAACAGGTGATAAGGAGAAAGTAAAGGATTATAATCAATGCTTTAAAACCAACTTGAATAAGTTTCCTATAGATGCCTCACCTCATGATTCTATTACATATTATTATTGCACTGCAACCTTGCCAACTAACACTGCTATGTTCATCAAAACGACCAAAAAAGGAAATTTAGTAGAAAGGTCTCAAATTTATTGGGGTAACTACTACACAAGAATATTCAAAGAATTTTGGCAAGAAGCCTTAATATTTTTCTAGTAAATCTAATGATAAAATTACTTTTTATTTAGAAAGCTTAATAAAGTATTTCAAACAATTGGAAAATGAAGTATTTGACCTTAGGAGGAAAACCAATGAAATTTCTTCTAATGGTATATCATTTAAACCATTTTTTAAGAAGAATAATAACCAATTGGCTAAGTCAGCACAAAGCTCCATTGTGATTCTTAATGTCAAAGAGTTGGACATGCATATTATCAAGCGACCCACTCTAATAAAACATGTCCAAAATTTCTACATAATATGATTGTAATGATAAATAAAGTACTTGACAATCAAACCATAAAATATGAATCTAACCAGTCAAAAGAGGAAGATGAATCCTATCTTCCCAAAGAAAATGATAATGTTTGGGAATCCATATTGACATTAAATATAAATAGAGGTAGTGAATATCAGGTAGTTGGTGAATATTTTAATGTAGTATATCCTCCTAATAATCCTCCTAAGACATACAATTTGAGGAGTAAGGGACGAATGCCTCAGCCTATTGTAGAAGGTAAAAGGATGGAATTTCTAAGAATAATTCTTCCCCCAAATGATCCCACTTAGAATTCAAGTTTTAAATCCTCAACCAGTCAGGCTTTGAATAGTTCATAAGGTAATGTTAAGAGTAGTATAACACACTTGAATAAATTGATAAGTCTTCTCCACTGGCATCCTCTACCCAATCATATAAAGAGGAGAGTGTGTCATGTGATATCAATTACAACAATATCGAATATTTGAAGAAATACAGAGCTAATATATCATTTTTTGAATTAGCTAAGTTTCTTGGGCAAAGAGAATTGATTGTCAATACTTTTGCATCAATTCCTTCAACAAGCAAAGAAACACATTCTTCCAAGTCTTCATGTTATGGTAAATCCAAAGACATGGTAGATATTAAATATTTTTTGAATGAAACTAATGTTAATTCCAGTTCATTCGTGCCTCTATTCTTGTTAAATTTTGATATATTTAATTATAATGTTCAAAATTTCTTAGGTTACTCTTAGCATCAACAAATCTCATTATTTTATATGTATGCAAGAAAATTAAAGCTAACTCGACGGATATCAAGTACAAGTGATGGCAGATTTAAAGGACGTGTTGATTATATTATCCATTGACACTTGGGTACATCAAATTATTGATATTATAGTTATAGATATTCCCAAGGCATATGGGTTTCCCTTGAGAAACTATTGGTCCAATAAGATTCAAGGATACTTGTCCATGAACTAGTCTTGTTTGTGGCTCGCATACAAGGGAAAGAGAAACCAGATCATTGTTAATAGAAATTTTCACATTAAGTACATAGTTGCAGGAACCTAATGAACTTATCATTGTTGCTTATGAAGTGTTGGGAAACATTTTCTTGGAATTATACATTGGTTTTTATCATGCCTTTCCATCACCTGTCTCATCAGATACATAGCTTGAACTCCTTCCTTGTCCTTAAACTCATGAAAATTAATCATGTATCATAGATGTAAATAGCTTTATTCTAGATTCTAACCATGTGAGTACGGACCTTTGGACTTGGTATTACGAAAATTAGAAGATTTGGGATAGATTGGTGTTATTTGTATCCTTGTTGACCCTAATAAGAAAAAGTTCCTATTTTCTTGCCATTTGGAGTTTTATTGCACCAACAACATTGAAGAGTATGAATAATTAATTCTTGGTTTGAAGAAAGTTATCAACCTAAAGGTATAAGGCTTAAAGGTAATTAGTGATTCTAATATTATTACCATCTGATGTGTAGTACTATTCATTTCATTTTTCCTAATCTTTAAAACTACTAACAGGAGGTATGGAACCTAATTTATGCTTCTAAAGGTTTTCATATTAAATCAGTACCAAGAATTAATAATGTTTTTTGTCAATAATTTAGCCAATGTGGATGCTATATTTGCACCTCTTAGGGATGATATTTATATAGAAATAATTTGTAAATCTTCCATCCCTGATAATGTGACTAGATTTCGTCTTTTCAATTAGCATCAATAGATCTTGGACTAAGTCTAGATAACAAAAATATATTCAAAGATGCGTTTATTAATGAAGAAAACCAAAATAAATGTTTACAATAAATGGCTAATGCATGTGACGATAATCCAATTCCCAAGGGTGATATTTCATTAGAAAAACTCTTCAATTTTTAGAATAATTTTAAAGGACCTCCTAACATGAAGACTCATAGTTCAACACTATTGCGTGAATAGATCAATATAGGGATAGATGAAGACCTAAATTTCATTAACCTTTGTACATTTTGTTCTAAAAAATAAAGAGAAAAATTTATTCATTTTTTCAAGAAATATCAAGATGTCTTTGCATGGAAATTTGAATACCATAAAACCTATGATACAAGGATCATCGAGCTTGTCATTCCAATCAAGGATAGGGTTAACCCATTCCAAAAAATTTTAAGAAAGGTTGATTTGGGTTCGTTCAGTGTCGGATTTACCCATGATCTTTTACTTTCGTGATGTGGTTATAATTTCACTGAAAAGAGCATTAAAAGAACACATATGCATGATTTAAGCAAGATGAAACAAGACAACAATCATCAACATAAGAACATGAGACATTGATAATGGAGTTCACCCAAGGTGGGCTACATCTCTAGGCCCAATGCCAAAATGTGGTAGGTTGCTTCATATACAGTTAGAAATGGTGATGATGTACATGGACTATGTTTTCTGCCATACAAGGATATATACCCTCAACATGAGTGGCTTGTCTCTCCACAAAACGTTCCTCTATAGGAAATCCCACTCACAACAGGCCTCCTATCAATATGGCATAATATCACACAAGGTGACGATGATTATCCCTTCAACAAGGTTACATAGGGATCATAAAAAACCATGGTGACTACATCTCACATGAAGTAGAAACATAGATCCCGCAAAATACACCAAGCAAGGATCTTAAAAAATCATATTTCATCTCACAGAAAATGATAAAAGAGGCACATGATATCAATAATGCATACACCTAAACCCATGATGTTGGTTGAAGAAATGGATGCTCAGATGTTGAATCTTACTACATTATCAAATTTGTGGTGTCGAGAGGCATAAAATCCACTGTCCACACTTGGGAATCTTACACCATCACTCCAATCTGGAAAATGGCCGAAAAATGGGAAGCTCTGCTACTGAAACAGACATTGCCATTGGATTCCTATCACCGAGAGGTGTAAAATCGACATAACATTTGTCAAGTTTTGACTCTAGCAAGTTCGGGAGCTCAAGGAATCTTTTTGATGCCCCTCAAGATTCCCTGGGCAAGGTTTCACCCCTCTAGCCGCTCATGGTTCTGCACCTGCACTAAAAAAATATTATTCATTGAATAACGTGCCATTCTGCTCCATGCTCTGCCTCCACTTTGATCATAGCTCCATTGGCCTCCGTGTGCCCTCGTCTCTCATGTATTCTCCATCATTCTCCATGGTTTCCTTGAACCATTTGAATGGCCTTTTATAACAAAGTGTGAGGATGAATAAGATGAAGTGTGAGGTTGGCACATTAGTTGGCATAATCATATTAAGATACTTTTTGTTGGGAGGTTTTGGGTTCAAATTCCATTGACTCCCAATATTGTTTTAAAGCCCGATTTTATTTTTAATATAGTTTTTTCAAACTATATAATATATGGAATTCATATGTCCATATTGTAATGGCTCCCAAAAACATGAGAATAAGACAAAAACTGGAGGTTCCACCATACAATGCCACTTGGGCCTAATTTGAGGTGCCACTTGGAACCATGTCATTGGGCCATGTGGCAAGCCCTCATTGGTCCACATCATATGCCACCTCTACCACCTACTTGCCATGTGTCGACTTGTGGTGCTTCCACATCGCCTTTTTGTGGGTCCAACTATTTTGTTGACCGAGCTACCACATTAGCTTTGTGAGTCCCACTAGGCCTACCACATGTCATCCATACATCCTGCCACGTGGTAGAATGTTTACTTTGACTTGTTTTTTTACTGTTTGGTAAAAAACTCAAACTATAATAACTTTCTCATACAGACTCGGATTTGAGTGGCATTCACGCCATTGGAATTAGGGCAACGAGCACTACAATATTTTCCTAGTTAGAAATCATTCCGAAAAATTTGAATTTTGACCATTTCTGAGCCCTCTTGGTCTCCTAAGGGTGTCTGGAGCCACATGGATCCAAGGTACACCCAACACTTGAGCCCTTAATTAAAAATGAGTTAAAAAATTTGTTGGATGCCCAAATTATTTTTAAATTTAGACATTCAACATGGGTCTCAAACTTAGTCACTGTAAGGAAAAACTCTAGGGAAATCCAATTATGTGTTGATTTTTTTAACCTCAATAGAGCTTCAGATAATAATAACTATTTGGTACCCTTGATGGAGAAAATAATCTAGATAATCTTTGGTTTTGATATGTTTTCATTATTGGATGCATTATCTGGATATAACCAAGTATTGGTAGCAGATCCCAATAGACTTAAAGAAACATTCAGGACCAAATGGGGTACCTTCACCTTTAGGCGCATGCCCTTTGAACTAATTAATGTAGGAGCTAATTTTCAGAGGGCTATGAGTATTGTATTTATATGGATAATTAGGAAAATTTTAGTAGTTCGTCTGGATTATGTTATAGTGTTTTCGAAGAAAATATATTATAACTTACACCATCTAAGGAAAATTTTTGAACGATGTAGGAAGTATGGAATATCATTTAATACAAAGAAAAGCATGTCCGCAGTGTCTGAAGGAAACCTCTGAGGGCTCATAATTTCAAAAATTGGTATCAAGCCATATCCTAAATGTGTCAAATCTATTACTCATATTCCATATCCTATTGGTAAGAAAGTAATGCAATCCTTTGTCGACAAAATTAAATTTCTATGAAAAAATATTTTAGACTATGCACAAATTGTTAAACTATTAAAAGACATGATAAATAAGGATATAGTGTACAAATTGAATCAAAAACAGAAATAAGCATTCACTAAAATTAAGAATGTTATAGTCAAAGCTCCAACCCTTTGTATCCCTAACATTGACAAAGATTCCATGCTTTACACTTTTGCCTCAAACTCCTCATTAGCGGTTGTTCTTACTCAGAAGGATGATCAAGGAAATTAGTGACCTATTTGATTCATGAGTGTAGGAATGCAAGGGTCGGATTTAAAACCGGACATGGATCAACAAGATTATGCGGTGAAAAAATTAGTTGATCATTTTAGGCCATATATTCTTAAAAATCATGCTATAGTATGTGTTTGTGTATTTGTTTTAGAGTCTCCTCATTAAGAGAAAGCTTTCAAAGAACTAAATAAGGAGAAAAGGAAGGTCAAGAGACACGAATTTGGATGCAATGGAAATTAGAGGAAAAATGAAGAAAATGAGGGATCAATAATAAAAATACATTAGAGAATTAATTCACATCTTTTGTGAGTTCAAATTTGGATCTCTACTTTCATTCTCTCATTCTATCATATTCTTGCACACTTAGATAAATATTGGATAACTCTTGGAGCACTCTAGAATTAACTTGGATTTGGAGAATCAAGCAAGAAAGCACAAGGAGACAGATGGATCAACATCTACAACAAACTTACTTTGCAGGTAACAGGTTGTGGATTATGCATTGAACAAATTAGTTAATAATTTTAGGCCATATATTCTTAAAAATCATTTATAGTATTCATTCATCATCCAACAGTTAGATATTTGTTTGTATAACAAGAATAGGGGAACGAATGTCCAATGTGATGACCTATATACAAGAATATGACGTATAATTCAAGCCAATTGATACAGTTAAAGTTCATGCCCTATGTAAGCTTGTTGTTGAAGCCACAGATCTTCATGAAGAAGACATGTTAGGGTGGGAACAAGAAACCAAAATGTATAATAACTATTTTGTTGTCTCACCAAGTACATCATCATTTAGATACATAGACATTAGGAAATATTTTTAACAATGAACTATGCCTTCTTATTGGTCAACAAAACAAAACAACTCCATTCAATTGAAGAATTTATCTTATTAGTTGTTCCATGTTGTTTTGTTTCAAAAACATCACAACAGGGTTTTGCTGAAATGTTTATAGTCTCCTGCTTCAGAAAACGTTTTGGAAGAACTAAATGAGGAGAAAAGGAAGGTGAAGAGACATATAATTTCATGCAAGGGAAATTAGAGGAAAAATGAAGAAAAATAGAGATTAATGATAAAAAATACATCATATAATCAGTTCACATCTTTTGTCAGTTCCGTTTTGGATCTCTCCTTTCATTCCCTCATTCTCTCATACTCTTCCACACTTGAGAAATATTGTAGCATGCTTGGAGCACATTGGAATTCACTTGGATTTGGAGAAGCAAGCAAGGGAAATCAAGGAAGCATAAGCAGACAGTTGGATCAACAACTACAACAAGCTTACTTTGTAGGTAACAAGTTTCATGTGTGATCTCCTTGTTGATTTTTGAATGAATGGTATATGCATGTGGTTCCTTGGTTACGTGTTTTCATTGGCATGGAGATTTTCCTGGATTGATAGTGGTTTCAGCCTTGCCTTTCCATTTACTAAATAACCATGGTATTGTGATTTTCCCACTTGTTTTTCTGATTGGCTCTTAGGTTCCCTATGGTTGTAGTTTGGAACAAACGCTCCGAAACCCTGAAACAAATTGGGTTGAGTTACTAGTTCCTGGAGCCTATACGTTAGGACAAATGCTTTGGAGATTATGGGTTGATTTACTAGTCACTGGAGTCACAGGTTGGAATGAATGCTCTGGAGCTCTGATTTAGTTTTCAGTTGAGTTACTAATTCCTAGAGCCCTAGACATCTTGGGTAGAGGCTAATATGGTTGATGTTAATGATTTATGGTCTATATAGGTGATATAATTGTGGTTGAGGGTTGAGGTGGTTTGGCCTTTGGAATCCTAGGTTTTGTTTTCTTGGTTTAACCCTTATGATCCAATATTCATGCTTGGAATATGGTGTGGGGGTGATTGGTTGAAACAGAGATTTGGTTCATTCCAATATATGGTCGGGTGGTACATGGAAGTCCCTGACTTGGTTAGCCACTTTTCATATGTTGATATGAGTTATTTTTCTAATATGATCTATAAGCACTTGTATAGTTATCATGTTGACATTATGGTTGATTTTTTATGATCTCTATTCTGGTTGTATGTTGATTATATACCTAGTTATATTATGTGCTCTAGTTATGGCTCTTATTGATGATTTCTTAATTTATTGGATGGGTGATGAATGCATGGACTCACAATACTTGTTGTTGCGACTATTTAGAGAGGGCTTGGAGCCTTCTTGGTAATTCTTGGATGAATTTCAAAATTTTATGATCAGATATGCATTCATGACCTCTAGCTTTCATGTTTACCATATGTTTGACAAAATATTTGTTGTGTACTAGGCATTTCCTAGTCAAGATCTTGTTCATGTTTGGATATTTGGCATTATTTTCATCTTAATCAAGGTTTTGGAAAGTTATAGGTATAGGTATGGAGGCTTTCTTGAAAAACTGGCATAGATCTCGCAACTGCATGCACCTAACTAATAAATTTGGGCCATAACAACATGCAGGCAGGATTATGAGTGTGCTTGGAGCCTCATAACCACTCTCACAGAGTATCAAGGGTGTAGTTGGTATGCAAACCTAGCGAAAATGAGTTCCAACCCAGGGATTGATCACCTTCAGTGGTTTTCAAGCTCTTGAATGGTCTATAGTCCCTATGGGATGTTAATATGTTGTCATTTCTTGGCTCCACTTCCATAACTATAACTTGGGGGTCGGGTCATATCATAGTGGCGCTCATCTCATGTTTACCCTTGAGAGCTGGTAAAAATGGGTAGATGTGGGAGGAGGTGTTACAACTTACCTGCTAAAGGTTCCACATGGGAGGATGATTATTTTATACATAAACATCCATGACTACTTAAGCGTTGAGGAGAACACTTTTTTGAAGGAGAGGGGCATGTTAGGTCCCCATAATACTAGTGTAGCCCCTATATTCTTATTGTTGCACCCCATAGATTCAAACTATAGTTATTTGTGTCCCCTTACATTATTATTGTTATGTAGGCCCTAATTATATTTTGACCCTTTATATTCCTATATATACCAAGGTGGTCTTCTCATTTGAATCATCCAATAATTTTTCATTTTTTTGATGTAAAGGGCGGTTGGAACCTCAAAGTGGCTTATTATCAAGGCATTTATCTATCTTTTCATATGTTTTTGTGCTTCGGTTACGTAGCAATATTTTAATTGATATAAAGTTTTCAAGTAAGCCCCAAAACACATTAGGTAAATGGAAAATATGTTTTTTCTATATTGGATGGATAGAGAATAAATTCAACCTATAACGAACAATGTTTTTTTTTGAAAACTTGAATTGAATTGCTTGAATTTGTTGGAATTTTTAAGAATGGTTAAGAGTCTACCATAAACCAAGTTTTATTATAATGGAATTTTTAACTAGTGATTTAGTGTCATTTTAAATTGATCTAAAACATAATCATAATTATATTTTAATCAAAACTCTTAAAATTATTTAATTAGATAGGAAAAAATATTATATTTTTAATAAATGTATATAAACAACAACATATATGAGATAAGTTTCAATTATAATACCAAAATTTTCTCCATAATAAATTTTAAAAATACTATTATGAATATGATTTATTTTTTATGGATTTATTGTAAGATAATTATCTAATTATATAAGGACAATTACTATATTTTTAAATATACATAAAAAAAAAAATTAAAAAAAAATATAAAAAAAACATCATATATGAGATCAATTTTAATTTTTATACCAATTTTTTCTTCCATAATAAATTTTAAAAATATTAATAAACATGATCTTGTAAAATTAATACTAATAAACATAATTTATATTTTATGGATCTATTGTAAAATATTTTCAAGTGGAAAGGCAAAGAATGATTTAGAAACATCAACCAATAAAATGATGCTTTGCTATTACATAATTAAATGTTATATAGAAAAAAAGAACAAACTACCTCAGCATCCAACCTCTTCATGAAAGCACCTAACTCCTATTTGAGCTCTCCTTTCCAACTATTTAAATTAGTAATTATTAATATTACTTTAAATAAACATAATCTAATAAAATTATGATTCTAATCAAAATCTCCAACTATAATATCCCTATATAATATAACCAAATTCCACCCCTATATATAATAAACCAAAGCATGAAATCATATAATATCTCTTAGATACAAAACAAATTATGAAATGAAACAAGCCTCCAACATTATCATAAATAATAACATTGATTCCCATTCATCCTCCATGTTTCTACACAATATCCCAAGTTAGCCTCCCTACATCGCTTGCTATGTCACTTTCCATGTCATATGCCATATTCACCCTTCACCTCTATAGTCAGCTTCCACGTGGCCCAATCACACCTCCTATTGATGGCAATGTGATGTCACCTAAGCCTTGACCTATCTGTGCACTGACCAGATATAACAATGTAGAAGGCACCACATCGGACATTCATGAGATCACTGCCTAGAAAAGAGGCGAGAATGATAATGCACTATAGCGGCGTGACCTATGCCACGTACCTCCTCCCCACGTTCTCCACACTCTCACGCAATTTATAAAAACTAACCCCTTGACCATGAGAGAAAGTGTCAAGTGTCCCTCCACATCAGTTTCCCATGTATCACTGCATTTGTAGAGTCACCATCCATAGTGAGCTTGCCACGTGGCTAGTCCCACGTCTTGCTAACATCAACATGATGTCATTCAACCCTTCTCGCCAAAGGATACCTCACATGTGTCATACACCAACTGGTATAAACGAATACAAGATATCCATGTTTGGTTAATGCTACTATTGACGTCCAATTCAACCCACGCACCAATAAACTTCTAATTTTCAAATTTGGTAAATTTCAAGGACAACCCCTGCAAATTAAAGATGTAGACTGAATGTATTCACCAATTCTTCATATTAGGGACCACACACCTAAAAATTCAAAGGAATTTAACTCATCTTAGATCTTAGCATCATGTTGCAAGAAACATGTACTCCTTTGAAATAAAATCTTTTACCCGGGCATAAGAACTCTATAAATTCATGGAGTTATCCTTTCATTATTAAGCTACATTAATCCTATTGTCTGCTAAAATCATTTTTCTTAGGCTCATAAACCCTAGGTGTTTCATTCATGCTAACATAATCATTCTTAATCTCAAAGTTTAAAGGGCCCTCCCGTCAAGATATCCCTCTTATTATGTGACACATGGAATCCTATCATTCGATGACTTTAATACCCTGAATTTATCTTCAGCTCTTTTTGTTCCCATAAAATGATTAAAATCCTCCAATTTGTTGCCTTGTCAAATAGTTTCCCCGTCCACAAGGAGTTGTGCAGAGGTGGAGGGAAAATACAAAGAGAAGATTCATCTCGATGCAAAATTTAGTATCTAGGGTCTGTTCATGTCATCATCTAAATTGTGAAATTTAATTCGTGATCTAGTTGAGTAGGTGGACTCCTTGGCCGTGCATGATAATGTTGAAGAGCCACAATTTTCATTCTCAAATCTAAAACAAAAGTTAGAGACAACTGAGGCATAACTCCATTGGATAAAGGAATTTTAGAAAATTGGAATTCAGTTGGTGCTTCTAGGAAGAGAAAACTTCAACAAGCCCTGGTTCAAAAAAACTAATAAGATCATTTGGGAAAACCTCAAGAGGTTAGTAAATAATAATTGGGATCATTTGGAGTTGATGCAGGAAGAGAGAGAAATTGTTAGGGTGTCTCGGAGAGAAATGAATATGCTCAAAGGAAAGATTGGGAAGACCTCAGTCAAAGCTAGATTAGTCATAGAGTTTCTTAATCATACAACCAAATAAGAAGTCTCAAAGGTGAACCTAGACCACTTACATCTAGTAGCTAGGGCTAGTGAGTTGAAAAGGAAACATGAGTTGGAGGAACAAGTATAACAGAAATAAGAAAGCATGATTAGTGAAATACAAGATTTTAAAGATAAATGTGAGGAATTGTACAAGAAGAGTTTCCCACCATTATTTAATGAACATGGAATCTTGTACCCCAAATATTTTTTTATAAATCATTTAAAATCCCTTAAGGGAAATAAAAAAGAGATTGAAGAGTAGAATCATATATCATGGGAGAAGACAATTGTGAACTTGTATAAGGAACATTTTGAGCTTTTTTCAAGCCAAAGGGCCTTTTGAAGGAGCAACGAAGAGTGGATTATCAACCTGTCATGACCATGGTGTTGAAATTTGCAACAAGAAACAGTGAAATTGGCATCCATAAATAAAATCCAAAAAATGGCACCAAAAAATGGCTACCATGTGAGGCTTTTGATTTAGTTATCCCTTAATTAAATTGAAAGTAATTTTTTTTCATCTCATAACAACTTGTATCAGTTAACTAAGTGAGATAGACTTAGTTAGCTCAAGAATTTCAAGTTGAGGGCCTATGGTGAGGCATGTAGAGGGATTCTATTATTTTCAGGGTCTAGTTACAGCTAATGCACCAGTGTGATGTGAGTGTAATCAGTTAACTCAAATTAATTTAGTTAAAATCAGTTTAACTAGTTCTAACTGAGTGATGAGATACTAAGAGGTCAAGTGAATTAAATTAGATTTAATTCACAAGTAGTGATCTATCAAGTAACTGATGATTCACTACTAATAACCACATGCATGTTAGTTATGATAATGACCCATTTGAGATAGAGGTTAAAGGGAAGTTAAATATCAGTTGTATTATTAGCGAATTTCCCGGGCGTAATTATAATGTCAGAGGAAGGCTCCATTGGGATTGCGCAGCCAAGGAAGATTTATGATCCTATTTAATATGGATTACTTTCCTAGGGATTGCGTGAGCAAGGCTGGGATAGTTAGGGGCTAATAATTGGCTAAGTGTTGGTCAATTTTGCCTAAGAATTGCTAGTCATTTTTTAGCAAGATCAGGGTGAGACCACCAGTAGAATGCAGGATTTTCTCAGTGTGAGAAAGCATTGTATTTTTTCATGATTCTTTGACTATGTATAGTATATGATAGAGGGGTTTTGAGTAGGTGCTTCCCCAAGAATATTTTATGTTGTGTGATTGATAATTTCCTTTCTCTTACTTGCATGTGATTGAGCGATCATGTTTTATATTCCGCAAATATAGTAGAAAGATTTAGTATCTTGTTTTAGTACATTAGATGATCGGATTGAATCCATTGGTATGGAGTTTTTATATAATTTCTACATGGTATTAGAGTTGTTTTAGAGATTTTCTACATGTTATCAGAGTGTTGAGAATCATAATAGAAGAGAAGAAATTGAGATTGTCTTGAACAAGTTCAAATTTGCAGATTTATACTTCAGGATCCAACAGCAGATAAATATGTCTTTCAATGTCTTGAGACTCGAATATGAACTCGATGGAAATTCAAATTGTATTGCATGGAAAGATAGGATGGAGGCAGTTTTGGAGGATAATGAGTTGAAGGAATTCATAGATACCGATATTCCCGAGCCCACAACAGCATATGCCCAACTTCTTGATGCAGAGGAGAAGAAGGTAGAAAAGGCAAGAAGGATCTTCTTAGAGGGAGTTTGATATCATATTATCTCGAGTCTCCATGGGAAGGAAACTCCATATGCTATGTGGAAGGCCTTCACAGATCTGTTTCAAAACAATAGTGACCAAAGGAATTTGGCACTAAAATACAAGCTCCGAAAGATCAAGAAGGAGGAGGGTGAGACGGTACCAACATACTTGGCAAAGTTCACTCAATGTCAAGATGAGCTTGGAAGTGTTGGTGTGACCACAGCTGATGATGAGTTTGTGAGCCTAGCACTTTTAGGCCTTCCCAAAATCTAGCACAGTTGCGAGCACTCCGTGAATGGGATGGGGAAGTTACTAGATTGGGAGTGACTATGGTCAAATTTGGTACTAGAAGAGATATGGTGGAGCACTAGATACGGGACCTCTAGCACCAACAAAGAATAATATTGTGCATTAGTTGGAAAACAAAATAAGGCCAAGGGAAATAAATCCAAAGGCGAAGAAGGAAAGAGAGACTTGTCCCAGATCAAATTTTTTCACTGTCACGAGCATGGGAACTATGCTTAGAATAGTCCACAGAAGAAGGCAAGCAAGAAGGAGCCTACAGTTATAGTAGGTGAAGCATTGGCTTCACATATCGAGCTTTATTTTACTCTCATTTCATGTATGGCCAGCACTATAATGGGATGCATGTGGTATCTATACATCATGCATCATTCCATATGATGGGGAATAGAGATATCTTCAGTGACTTGGAGGAGAAGGACCTCCAGCAAAACATAAAGTTTGGAGATGATGAGAGGTATAGCGCAACCAGAGTAGGTACAGTTACATTTTAGAGGGAGTATAGCTCCCCTCTTAGACTAGAAGATGTTTTGTATGTTCCAGGCCTAAGGAAGAATCTTGTCTCTGTAGCGGTATTGGAAGAACGTGGTTATGAAGTGATGTTTAGAAAAGCAAAGGTGTTCCTTAAACACATAGCCATGAGACAATTGAAGCATATCATTTCAAGATTCAAGAACTTGTATGCTCTCGAGGTTGAGGATGCATGCAAAGATTTGTGTAGCAAAGAAGTGGTTAATGACTTGGTGGTTGAGAGGGAGAGATTATCTGTAAACATGCAGCCTCAGAAGCAGTCTCAGAAGGTCGTCGAGTATCCACAATTGGAGAATTCGAGAGGAGACCAAGCGGAAGATTCCACTCAAGCATATACATCCAAAAGGGGGTAATTTTGAGCCAGATGGGCAAAGGGATTACATGCAGCTATACCTCCAGGCGTGAGGTGGGGCGATGTGCACCTATAATCCCAAGAATAAATTTGGGCAAGGTCCTTTGAGATGGTGTGTCTCATGGATAAAACTTGGCTACGAGGAGCCCACAGTACATCACTAGCAGGAAGGATCTGTTAGATTGATGCAGTCAGATGTGAGGCACACATAAATCAAAGTGACAGATGTCAGATACTAGAGCGCAGATCATGGTTGGATGTCAGATACTAGATACTGTAGCGCAAATCACGGTTAGTAGAAGTGAAAGTGAGATAGACTTAGTTATCTCAAGAATTTCGAGTTTAAGGTCTATGGTTTGGCATGTAGATTGATTCTATTATTTTCAGGGTCCAGTTGCAGTTAATGCACTAGTTTGGAGTGAGTTATAGGTTAACTCAAATTAATTAATTTTAAATCAGTTTAACTAGTTCTAACTGAGTGATGTGCTAGTGAGATTTCAACTAAGTTAAATTACATTTAATTCACAAGCACTGATTTATCAAGTAATTGATGATTCACTATTAATAGTTGCATTCATGTCAATTCTGATGACGACCCAGTTGAGATAGAGTTTACAGGGAATTTAACTATGAGTTGTATTATTAGGGAATTTCTTGGGCACAATTATAAAGTAGAAGGAAGGATCCATAGGGATTGCACATGTTGATCAATGGTTTTCATTGATATCGACCCAAGAAGCACCAGGGGCTACCCCATTCTTGCATGGAAATTTTGACCTACCAAATTACTATATTTTGATTCAAGGATATTTTTGATGGTTTCTACTTTTCTATATATTTCCGTTGATATATGGCACGCCACATAATTCTTCACGATTTGAGAGATATTCATGTTTTAAGTTAGTAACCCCAATTAGTGGGCTAAAACCCCATGGGGTTGTGGCATGACACTAATCATTGGTTGTGGTCATTGAAATTCAATAATTAATAATTTTTAAGCTCCTAAAATCCCTCCCACGTTCACTTGTTGAATACCCTCTCAACCTAAGCATTTATTTAAAGTTTCAGAACTTGAAATTTTTATCAGGAGAAGTTGAAATCCTAAGGAAGCTTGTGTAAAAATTTAAGATCATGGTTCGCAATATTTTTGGAGATATGATATGTGGAATTTAAGGTTTTCGTGGGCTCCTAAACTTCATCTTAAAGAGATGACCTTGGGAAAATCATCATAACTCTCTCTCTGAGCATCGAATTGGAATTATGTAAAAGTTGGTGGATAGTGCAAGGAATTTAGTTTTCTGTTTATCAATTTCAAAGCCGAAGGAGAAAACAATGACACGTGGCACATCGTACAAATTTTCTCTACTGAACTAGTCCATAATTAGGTCATTGTGAGAGATTGGGCATAACTTTTTCTTGAAGAATCCAAATTGGGTCAGACCTGTGGCATTGGAAACAAGACTCAGAGGGATACTAAAGGACCAAAAATCACATATTGGGTATCTGAAATAACATAGATACATCAGATTCAATATCGAGCTCCTATAAGGCAAGAAAAATCTAGATCATGTGCTGTCAAGGGCTACAAAGGACCAGACTTTCTAGGGCAGAAAGAAAATAAATGTGTAGCAAAATGATGCAGCAGAGGTAAGCTCTAGGTAAGTATATTCTGTATATGCATTTTCATATCTTAATTGCATTAGGTTCTTTGTATTCTAATTAGTTTTTTTTTAGCACTGACATATGCTCTGCATGATCAGGTAATTTTTGTTATTATCATGTCATGGGTATTTCCTTGAAGAGTTTTTGCAGGTATTATATATTCATCAAGATAAGGCTCAATTCATGATCTAATGTTCTTAAGAGTGAGAAAGGGTAGCATGACAAGAGCAGTAATCAAGTTGCAGAACAACAGCAAGAAGTTCACCACATGAAGTCTTCAAGTGGGCAGTACTGCATACAGTCATTGTAAAGGTATCATTGTACTGAGTCATTGTAAAATAATCATTGTTAAATTTGTACAAGTGCCTATCTTCTAAAAATTGAAGAAGTAGTGTCAGGAGCTCTAGGATCATCATTAGGTGGTTGTGTCATGGTTGGGGTTATGGTCTAGTGTGTCTTCTTCTTCTATATTATTCTATATCATTGTAAAGTGGATCATTTTCCCTAGTACAGGAGTCCAATCTTCTTTTATTATTCTATAGGGTGGTAGGATGGTGTTAGGCTGGTGCATGAAGTCACCAACAGGTTCAAGCCTATGAAAACTTCAGGGTGGTAGGGTAGTGCTAGGGTGAGTTGTAACTCATTGGGTGTTGTAGCATCCATTCAGTTGAATACTAAAGAATCTCAAGCACTGGAGCATCCATCCAGTGGGAGCTGGATAAGAATTCTTTTCTATATTCTAGGAATTTGGAGCTTTCTTTTCAATTGGAGTTGAATATTAAAGAATTATTAGAAAATCATTAAGGTGGTTTTTTTCCCAGAGGGGGTTTCCACCTTAAAAACTGTGTGCATTTTTGTTCCTTTTGTTTACTGCTATAATTGTACAAACATTGATAATAATTGAAGATTAAATAATTCTCTGAAATATTAATAATAATACTAATTGAAAGGAGTAATGATTCACCCCCTCCCTCAGTATTTCCAACAATTGGTATCAGATCCTGGTTCCTTTAATAGTAGTTTAATAGCTGGAAGGAGGTCATGGAGCATACCAAGAATGGTGTACCTCTGTTCAATGAAAATAATTATGCACTCTGGAAAGGAAGAATGGAGGTCTATCTCTTGGTGCAAGGTTACGAAGTATGGGACACTATTCAAAATGGCTTTACACCAACCACAGATGAACACGGTAAGAAGAATTTGGTAAATGATGCAAAAGAAAAGAATATTATTATGAGTGGCCTTATTGAATCTACTTATCATAAGGTGTTGGGTTGTAAAACCACAAAAAATGTATGGGACAAGCTTGATAATATATATGCAGGTGACTCAAATGTCAAAGAAGCAAAGCCTCAAATCTATATAGAAAAATTTGAGCAACTCAAAATGAAAGAAAATAACAACATTGTTGCATACTTCCAACATGTTGATGAAATAACCAACAATCTGCAAGGATTGGGAGAGCCCGTTGATGAGAATACTATTATACGAAAGATTCTTAGAGCGTTACCGGGGAGATTCAACCCAAAGGTATCGGTCTTCGAATACAGTGCAAATCTGGAAAAACTCAACAAAGAGGAATTACATGGAGTTATCATCGCATATGAAATGATACTTAATGAATAAGAGGGTACTTCGCATCTAGAAAATGCGTTCATTGCATCTGAGAAAACCAATAAGGACAAGCAACCTTCAAAGGGAAAGACCTACACCTGCAAGTGTGAAGAAAAGGAAGATGATGAAGAAGGTCTTTCAGATGGAGAATATGCTTACTTTACGAGAAAAATAAAAATTGGTAAGGGAAAATTCAAAGGTAAACTTCCATTGATATGTTTCGACTGTGGTAAGGTTGGGTATTTCGCAGCAAAATGTCTGAATAGAAGTGATGGAAACTCAAAAGGAAAGAAAGGATTTAAGAAATTCAACAATCAAGGCAAAAAGAAAGGATTCAAAAGGAACTTTCTCTCTAAGGAAGATATCTCATCATCTGATGAAGACAGTGACAGTGAAAAAGAAGCCAATGAGAGAGTATTGTTTATGACTAAGCACAATAAAAAAGAGGTATCAAACAATGAAGAAGTAGGGTTGACCATAGAAGAATTTTTTAAGGAGTCAGTCAGGATTATAAAAGAGCTCAAGGCTGAGCAGATCCATTCCGATACACTTGAAGAACAAGTTCAAGGTCTCAAAATTGAAGTTGAAGAATAAAAATGTATTGAAGAGTCACTTAAAAAGAAGTTGGAAGAAAGCAACCAAGAAAGGGAAGCATTAGAAGCTGAAGTAGTATTGTTGTGTAAGGAAGTGAAGAAGGGAAAAATTGTCCAAAACTATACCAACAACTTAAGGGAATTGGAAGAACTCATCAACAATCAACGATATTACAATGACAAAACTGGCCTTGGTTACAAAGAAGAAGAAGCAGGACCTTCTACAACAAAATACAATGAACCTGTGAAATCTGACATGCATGTAGACTTCATTGAAAAATATTCACAAGAACAGCCTTGGAAGACAATTTCCCGACGAAGATTTCCATCCAGGTACCAACGTATTTTTCATGGCTATTGTTATTCATGTGGAAAATTTGGTCATAAAGCTCGAGAATGTCACATGTACCCTAGGAACGAATACAATTCCAGTAGATCTATCAAATATGAACCTCCCAGGGCTCAACGAAACATCAATAGATTTAAAAATTTAAGAAATAATATGGAATGTTACAAATGTCGAAACTTTGGACACAACCAAAGACTGCAGACTTAAAAATCCTCCAGAAGAATATTCAATGTCACAGAACGAACGAACACGGAAGAAGAAGAATACTGATAATTGTGTTCTCGCTCTCAAGGCTCAAAACAACAAAGATGTGTGGTATGCTAATAGCGGTTGCTTAACGCATATGACTGGAGATAGAAATACTTTTATATCTCTAAAAGAGAAGAAGGATGGAACCGTCTCCTTTGGAAATGATGGATCTTCAAATGTTACAGGATTAGGTACCGTCACTCTTGGAAGCAAACATGTTCTAGCCAAGAATGTTCTATTGGTTGAAAAGATGAATCGCAATCTTCTCAGTTTCGGACAAATGTGTGATCAAGGACACACAATGCTATTCAACTCCACAAAATGTGAAATCGGGAAAGGAAGGTATGGTAAAATTGTGGCTATAGCAAGTCGAGCTCCAAACGACATATATGTTCTGGATGAAGCAATTAAATAATGTCTACGAGCTAAAGAAGATGAAGGCTATTTATGGCACAAACGAATGGGTCACATAAAATTTTACAATCTTGTCAGGATAAGCAAAAAGGAAGCAATACGAGAAATTTTGAAAATATCAAAACCTTCCAACACATTATGTGAGGCATGTTGGCATGAAAAGAAAACAAAAGTCGAATTTAAAACAAAAGAACACTTTGCATCACATCCATTGGAATTGATACATATTGATCTATGTGGTCCTGTCAAAACAAAAGGTTTAGATGGAGAATTATATTTCATGTTAATGATAGATGACTATACCAATATGACAGTCGTCAGTTTCCTAAAGAAAGAATCTGAAGCATTTGAGTGCTTTAAGATCTACAAGGAGTTGGTTGAAAATGAAACTGATTTGAAAATAAAGTGTCTAAGATCAGATAATGGCAGATAATTCACTTCCAAATTATTTCAGCAATACTGTGAGGAAAATGGAATAAAAAGACAATTTTCAACAGGATGAACACCTCAGCAAAATGGAGTTGATGAAAGAAATAATAGAAACATACAGGAAATGGGTAGAACAATGTTGAAGGACTCAAAATTGGATGAAAAATTTTGGGTTCAAGCAATTGATACGACAATCTTCATTATGAACCAAAGTATTTTTAGAAATAATTGCAACAAGACCCCATATGAATTATGGAAAGGAAAACCGGCTAATATAAAATATTTCAGAATCTTCGGAGGCAAATGTTATACCAAAATAGAAGATTAAAACTTGGCTAAGTTTGAATCATGTGTTGACGAAGGTACCTTTGTTGGTTACTCCCGCAAAAGAAAGGCCTATAAATTTTATAATCTAAGACGAAAATAGATAGTGGAGAGCATAAATGTTACATTTGGCGAAGATGGTGTTCTAACGAATAATGATGAGGACCTAGAATCTTTGAAACTTGATACAGAGGCTGAAAAAGACACAGAGAAAAATCTAGAACAAGAGGCAACTTTCAACCAAGAAGAAGTAAATAATGGTCATCAAGATATACAAGAACAACAATAAGAAGCTCCTCCAAAGATAACACAAGAATGCATTCAAAAGAACCATCCATCAAATCAAATCATTGGTGGCATAAATGAAAGTCGACAGCTTTGTTCATCACAACAAGCTCACATTGCTTTTATAGCAAACTTTGAGCCTAGTAGTTTTGACGAAGCCGGCCAGAATGAACATTGGCTAACAGCTATGAATGAAGAATTGGATAAAATCAAGAAGAATAACACCTGGGAATTAGTTCCACGACCAAAAGATAAAAATGTCATTGGGACTAAATGGGTGTTGAGCAACAAATTGAATGAAGATGGACAGATTACCATAAACAAAGCAATATTGGTTTATAAAGGCTATGCATAAGTGGAAGGAATTGATTTCGACAAAACAATTGCACTAGTTGCCAAAATGGAAGCCGTCCGAATATTTCTTGCCTATGCATGTTCAAGAAAAAGGAAATTCTACCAAATGGATCTTAAGTCATCATTCCTGAATGGAGAATTAGAAGACGAAGTTTACATCAGACAACTTGAATGTTTTCTACTATCAGAAAAACAACACTATGTTTGCAGGTTAAAGAAGGCTCTATATGGTCTCAAGCAGGCTCCCAGAGCATGGTATGCTCTTCTTGATGGATATCTACGTCAACAAGGGTTCAAGAAAGGTACCGCTTATTGCAATCTTTATGTACAAATAGAAAAAGATAATTTAACAATCATTGAGGTATATGTGGATGATATAATATTTGGTAGCAATGATGATCGACTAAGTAAGAATTTTGCTACAAATATGCAAAGTGCAGAGTTCGAGATGTCTTTACTTGGTGAGCTAACATACTTTTTAGGGCTTCAAATATCTCAGCAAGAGAAAGGAATATTTATATGTCAAGCAAGTACATCAAGGAAATGCTCAAGAAATTCAACATGGAAGATTGTGAACCCGTCCTTACTCCAATGGTAATAGGTTGCAAATTGAGCATATATGACTCATCTAAGGATGTGGATCAGAGGTTCAATAGATCTATGATTGGTATTCTTCTATATGTAACAGCCTCCCGCCCAGATGTTATGCAAAAAGTTGGACAAGTAGCAAGATTCCAATCAACATCAAAATAATCACATATTATTGCCATCAAAAGAATTCTTCAATATCTAAAGGGAACAACATAATATGGCTTGTGGTATCCCAAGGGTAAAAATCTCATTATTCAAGCCTTTACAGACGCATATTGGGTAGGAAGCGTTGATGATCGTAAGATTACTAGTGGAACAAAATTCTATCTAGGTGGTTGTCTCGTATCATGGTTGAGAAAAAAGCAAACCTCAATCTCGTTATCTACAGCGAAAATAGAATACATTGCAGTGGTAGCTTGTTTTACTCAAGTCCTTTGGATGAAACAAACTTTGCAAGATATTCAAGTAAAATTCAGTGAGCCTATTCGCATATTCTATCATAACACTAGTGCCATAAGCATCTTCAAGAATCCTGTCATGCATTCAAAAACAAAATACATTCCAATAAAATATCATTTTGTTAGAGAACAAGTCACTAAAAAAAAGATCAAAATTGAATATGTTGGTACAAAAGAAAAAATCACTGATATCTTCAATAAACCTTTACCTCATGAAGAATTTGAATATATTCGCCAGAAGCTTGGGATTCTTGTTGGAAATATGATTAGTGTTGTCCTTGATGGCAACCCATTGAATGAAGATGAAGACATGCGACTGTTGACATGTGTTGTCCTTGATGGCAATCCACCTGATGAAGTTATTCTTGACTTGATGGACTTGGTAAATGATGTAAATCTGATGTGATATGATGTTTGTTAGCAATATGATGCTAAGTGTCTGATGTGATATGATGTTAGTTAGCAATATGATGCTAAGTGTTGTCATTGAATGGCAACTCACTTGATGAAGAAGATGGCAACTTAATTGATGAAGTTGTGCTTGATAGAATATGTTCTTGATGAAGTAAATCTGATGTATCTGCAGTGTGTACAGAAGGCAGTGAAGAAAAGAAGTCAGCAAGTGCTAAATCTATGATGAAAAAGAGTATGTCTCTTGGTATACGCGGATTGGCCTAGGGGAAGTCGCGTATGCACGCGGAAAAGAACGTGCCAAGTCGCATATGGGCTAAAGCGCTCAAAAAGTGCAAAACCAAGGGTAACCACCATGGTATTGACCCATTGTATTGGGTAATGATCCGCCTAATTGACCCCGTCCAGGTAGTTTTGGGCTCATGGTATTGCTTTGGCCCATGGTATTGAAAAAGGAGCTCATGGTATTGAAAAAGGAAAACCTATATAAGGAGAAGAAATTCATTGTGCAAATCATGAGTGTGAGAGCAAGATGTCTGAGCTTGAATGAATACTTCTCTCTGAAGTATATCTGAATGGAAAGGGTTACACTTGAATGATAAATCTGAATGTATGATGCACCAATGATGAAGAAGGGGATCTAGATATGAATTGCTCTTGTATTTGCTAGATCTGATTATGGAAGGCTTAGATCTGTGATGAGGCGAGCATCTAGGCGAACATCTGTCTGAAGCAAAAGGGTAGATCTGAACTGAATATCTGATCTGATGAAGTATGTTGCTCTGTAATGATTGAAGATCTATACGCTACTCCGCCGCGGAGGAAGCGCGTATATACGCAGCTTCAGCGAAGAGAAAGCGCGTATGCGCAATAAAATATACACTGAGGTATACGCTGGTTTGTGTGGACGGAAGCGCGTATATACGCGACATCGGTGAAGTAAAAGCGCGTATGCAAACTAGGGTTTGCTGAAGCAAGGGGTATGAAATATCTGATCTGTTCTGCTGTGTTTCTGCTATCTGATCTGTGTTGATATGTATCTGTTGGTGATGTATGTTTATGCTTAAAAGTATGGAAAGGGTCCAGTATGAAAATATGATGAAATGTGGCCTGCAAATGTTGTTCTATTGAAGTGGTTGGATCCAGTGTGAAAATTGATGAAACGTGGTCCAAGGTGGTGCTGAGGGTTGTAGCCTTCAGTCAGGGGGTTGTAGCTCCCTTCCAGGTGAGGCTGGTAAACAAGATCGGGGGGTCGTAGCTCCCTTCCAGGTGAGGCTGGTAAACGAGATCGGGGGGTCGTAGCTCCCTTCCAGGAGAGGCTGGTAAACGAGTCAGGGGGTTGGAGCTCCCTTCCAGGAGAGGCTGGTAAACGAGCGCAGGTGGGTGCCTGCGTGCTGGTCAAGTCTGCGCCAGCACATATGTTGTAACATGTTTTCTCTATAATAAAATATTGAAGGCTGAGCAACTGTAGCGGTGGTTTTCTCCCGACTTGGGTTTCCACCTAAAAATCCTGGTGTTCATGTGTGATGCTTTGTGTGATGATTTATTATGTTCTTACTGCACATGTTTACTGCTTATTGAATATCTGATGAATAAATGAAGGAATGATTTAAGTGAAGAATTAATGACATAAATAGATATCTGTGTATACGCGAGTTTCGTAAAGGGTATCTGCGTATATACGCAAGTCTGGTTCAGGAAAGTAGCGTATGCGTTTTAGAAGCAGGAAAAAGTGAAAGTTTTGAATGTGCAGTAAATACTGATTCACCCCCCCCCTCTCAGTATTTTTCCAACAATTCTCTCAAGTTCTCATTAGATTTTCCTTATTCAAAAAATAAAGGGGGAGTGGAAGTGTGTATAGTTCTGTAGGATGGTTGTGTGTTAGGGGGAGTTACCCTTCACCATTGATGTCAAAGGGGGAGAGAATGTTGTAGGAATAGGTGTCATGATCGCAGGGGGAGTACTTGTGTTGCCATCTTTGCCAAAGGGGAAGTTTGTTGATCATTGATTGTTATTGATGTCAACCCAAGCAGAACCAGGGGCTACCCCGATATTGCATGGGAATTTTGACCTATCAAATTACTATATTTCGATTCAAGGATATCTTTTATGGTTTCTACCAGGGAAAATTTTAAGGATGGACGTTTATCTTAAAGTTTAAAAACTTGGCGAATCTTAGTAGTACCTAATATGTGAATTGTAAACTTTTTGATGTTATTTTTCTAAAAATATTTAGTTTTGTAATCATTTATATTATTATATATAAATTTTTGGCGATTTTTAGGGTAAAATATTTTTATACTATAAAATTTGGGCGAAACAATTTTTAAAAAAATGGGAATTGGCAAATCTTTTTTTTGGAAAAAGCATGGAAAATTAACCCACCTGTGAATATTAGCCCCTAAAATTTTCCATGGTTTCTACTAGTTGAGATTTTTCCATTGATATATGGCACGCCACGTAATTCTTCACGATTTGAGATATATTCATGTTTGAAGTTAGTAACCCCAATTAGTGGGCTAAAACCCCATGGGGTTGTGGCATGACACTAATAATTTGTTGTGGTCATTGAAAAGTCAATAATTAATAATTTTTAAGCTCCTAAAATCGCTCTCACGTCCATTTTTTGAAGACCCTCTCAACCTAATAATTTATATAAATTGTGATCCTCATATCCTCCTCATGTAGGGATTTTGCTACTTGAAATAGGTCATCGTGGAATTTTTTTCCATAATGTTTTTTATATGAAGGTTCAGAAGCTGAAATTTTTATCAGGTGACGCCGAAATCCTGAGGAAGCTCTTGTAAACATTTCAGATTATGGTTTGAAATATTTTTGGAGATATGATATGTGGAAGTTAGGGTTTTTTCAGGCTCCTGAACTTCATCTCAAAGCAGTGACCTTGGGAAACTCATCATAACTCTCTCTCTGAGAATTGGATTGGTATTCTATAAAAAGTGGCAGATAGTGCATGGACTTTAGTTTCCTTTGTATCAATTTCAAAGCTGAAGGAGGAAACAATGACACGTTTCACATCGTACAAGTTCACTCTACTAAACTAGTCCATAATTAGGTCATTGAAAGAGATTGGGCATAACTTTGTCTTGAAGAATCCAAATTGGGTCAAACCTATGGCATTGGAAACAAAACTCGGAGGGCTACTAAAGGCCCGAAAATCACATATTGGGGAACTGAAATAACAGATATACATCAGATTCAATATTGATCTCCCATAAGGGAAGAAAAAGTTAGATCATGTGCTGTCAAGGGTTGCAAAGGACTAGAATTTCTAGGGCAGCAAATCAAATCAAGGTGCAACAAAATGATACAGCAAAGGTAAGCTCCACGTAAGTATATTTTCTATATGCATTGTCATTTCTTAATTGCATTAGGTTCTTTGTATTCTAATTTTTTTTTTCTTAGCACTAACATATGCTCTGCATGGTGAGGTAAGTTTTTCTATTATCATGTCATGGGTATTTCCTTGAAGACTGTTTGCAGGTATTATATATTCATCAAGATAAGATTCAATGCATGATATAATGTTCTAAAGAGTGATAAAGGGTAGCATGACAAGAGCAGAAATCAAGGTGCAGAAAAGCAGCAAGAAGTTCACCACATGAAGTCTTCAAGTGGGCAGCACTGCATACAGTCATTGTAAAGGTATCATTGTACTGAGTCATAGTAAAATCATCATTGTAAAATTTGTACAAGTGTCTATCTGCCAAGAACTAAAGAGGCAGTGTCGGGAGGTCTAGGATCATCATTAGGTGGTTGTGTCATAGTTGGGGTTATGGTCTAGAGTGTCTTCATCTTCTACATCATTCTATATCATTGTAAAGTGGAGCATTTTCCCTGGTACATGAGTCCATTCTTATTTTATTCTTCTATAGGGTGGTAGGTTGGTGCTAGGCTGGTGCATGAAGTCACCAATATGTTCAAGAATGTGAAAACTTTAGGGTGCTAGGGTGGTGCTAGGGTGAGTTGTAGCTCATTGGGTGTTGGGGCATCCTTTTAGTTGACTACTGAAGAATCTTGGGCGTTGGAGCGTCCATCTAGTGGGAGCTAGAGAAGAATACTTTTCTAGATTATGCAAAGTTTGAGCTTTCTTTTCAATTGGAGTTGAATGTTATAGAATTATTAGAAACGCATTTAGGTGGTTTTTTTCCTGAAGGTAGTTTCCACCTTAAAAAGTATGTGCACTTGTGTTCCTTTCTTTTACTGCTATTGTTGTACAAACACCGATAATAATTGAAGATTAACTAATGCTCTGAAAGATTAATAATAATACTAATTGAATGGAATACAAATTCATCCCCCCCCCCCTCATTATTTCCAACAGAAAATTCAAGGAAGGTTGATTATCCTATTTAATAGGGATTAATTGCCTAGGGATTGCGTGATCAAGGCTAGGCTAAGTAGGGGCTGAGAATTGACTAAGTGTTGGTCAATTTTGCCTAAGAATTGCTAGTCAGTTTTGAGCAGGATCAGGGTGAGAGGATCGGTAGAATGCAAGATTTTCTCGGTGTGAGAAAGAATTGTATTGTTTTATGATTCTTTGACTATGTACAATATATGATAGAAGGTTTTTGAGCAGGTACTTTCCCCAAGAACATCTTGTGTTGTATGATTGATAATATCCTTTCTCTTACTTGCATGTGACTGAGTGATCATGTTTTATATTCTTCAAATATAGTCGAAGGATTCAGTATCTTGTTTTATTACATTATGTGATTGGATTGAATCGATTGGTATAGAGTTTATATATAATTTCTTCATGGTATCAGAGCTTTGTTAGAGATATTCTACACATGGAAGGAGAAATAGAAGATGCACAGTCATGTGATGTTCTAGAAGGCAGAGAATGGAATAGCATACTGGATGTGTATATATTACCCATCTAAAAGGGAATTCATATTAGAATCGAGGAATAATTTAGGAGAGGAAATTTCTATGTCAAGGCCCTCACCTCGACAATAGATACAACAGCAGGTTTGGCTCCTGTAGTCAACACCACCAATAAGATCAATGACATTGTCAGCACCATCAGTACCTTCGTCAACACCATCAACAACACTCCCACAGTATCGCCTGGACCAGACAACACCTATCAAGGAGAGAGAAGGCCCAATGCACATCCAAGGGAGAGAGGAGGAGCTATTAAAGCCAAATCTGAAGGGACCCGCCCCACAACTAGCAGATCCTTCAAGAAACTTCTTGAAGAAGTTAGTTATGGTAAAGTTGAGAATTTTGTAACAAATATTGGTGGTTTTTCAAATACTACTAGTGGTTTAGGGCATGGACTAAGTTCTTTTGTGCTTATATATAGGCCCGATTTTGTAAATTTTAGAGGGAGAAATCTTGGACTATAGGGAAACTCTATCAATTTTTTTGGTGAATTGTTGGGAGGTCTTCAAACTATTCTAAGGAATAATTCTGAAGTAACTCTTGGGTTGTCTCTCCCTTATTATCATGTATTTTCTCATACCCATCTCATATGTTGAAGTTTGCTACATATGAATACAATTTTATACAATTTTCATGGAATTTTGAGTTGTAAACCTGATATAATATGTCAATTGTATGGAATTGTTTAACTAAAATAAATTTTGACATCAGTATGATGGTTTATTTTGGTTTTGCAAAATACATCAAGGTTGTTTGAAGAGTATTTGAACTTCTTTGATATTTTTAACAAGGGTTTTACAAGAAATGGAAATTGTCAAAATTGTGTGTATTCTAGTGGTTGAAGTCTTAATTGCTCCGCTACCCACTAGATTTTTAGTGATTTAAATGAATTCTTAATTGCTCCTTTAAACTAGTGAACATTGTTTTTTCATCTTTCATCCACCTTCCATATTTTAAAACTTCATTTCAAGCCTGTGGATCATGAATTCTCTAACTTAGGAGCAGTGGAAATGTAACCCAACAAAATATATTTAATGTCTAATAGTTTTTCCCTTAACCTTGTTTCTGAAATAGATTTCTAATTTGACACAACTCAAAACTAAATTTGAATATTTTTTATGCATAATTTTGGTACTTCTTTGAGGAAAACATGATGAATTTTAAATGTGAATAATGAGTCAATTTCCAAGGATATTTTAATTTAATTCTATTTTGATTCAATTATTTACATTTGACATAGAAAATATACATAAAAAAATATTTTAGTATTAATTCAATGGTTGTGATGAATTCTTCATGTTATTTTACTTTCTTGTGACACTTTATAGAAGAAAATAAAGTACATGAACATTAAACTTAAATCAAAATTTGTAACAATGGGAAAGTTTATTACATAGTCATTTCACAGCAATACATTTACAAGAGAAAATCTAAATATACAGTCTTATTTGTTGCATTTTGAGTCATCTACACTTTTTGATAGGGTTTTAGGCTAGGAACTAATGAACTGGGATATTGAGGTTAAAATTCATAGAAATACATTGAGCAATATTTGATAACAAGAGATGGTCAGAGATAATAATACGTTGTGCCATCCTCACAGAACCTTAATCCTCTTTCTCATTACTACATATACAAATGTTCTTTATAGTCAAGCCAATAAAACTCGTAAACTCCGACAATACCGTGTGATTTATATTCTCCTCGATTTCTTCACCCGGCAATTTCATGAGTTGCCATTTCATTCGGAAGCTCTTTGTCACAAAATAAACAATGGTATAAACCACTGGCATTCCCACTACTGGACATTCGACCTTTAATTAAAATTCAAACATGTGAATTCAACTCTTCAATAGATCATTCCACTCGATCCTTTACAAATCTCCAATTTTTAAATAAACAAATTTCAACAAAGCTGATTCATACCTGGAGTTTCAACGCATTCATCCTTTTAGGGTTTTCAAAATGATAATAGCGTTATTTCAAGATGTTGTATAATTCCACGCTGCATTCAATGAATCATTATTCTATGTCTTTCATTATGCAAATCGCCTTCACTGTATTTCAGACTCAGACTTGTGCATTCAACAGTACATTCAAATATAAAAACCAAGTTAACATTAAACCCGATTTCATCATTCTGCAAACGTTGTGTGTCATCTATTCTATCCCAATTTGAATCCAACTTATCACATCAGATTATGTCCATCCAGCGTTGCTCAGATGGTAGCGATCCGGAAAACATAGCAATTCAAAAAACCACGACTCAATTATTTATGCGCCTTTCCCTTTAAACCTGCCGAACTATATGAAGACCCATACGTTCCATGGTGACATCGATTCACAGTAGTATCAATGGATTTAATGAAAACCCACAACTTCTGAAGCACTGGAGCTGGTTCAATAAACTTATGTGCCCTTCATTTAAAAACACTTTATCGATTGATCTAATATCACTCCATGTCTTGCTACATATCAACCGAAACACAAATCGACTTTTGAACTTCACTCTGATTATTGTTTCATCGATTCAGAATCGATAGAATCACTATAGTTCTGATCCGACTAATCGGAATCGGAGATCGCAAAGGTTCAAATGACAAACCTGCTGATTGCTCACAACTCCGATCCGATTCAATCGGAAATCGGAGATCGGCGTTTGCAATATGATTTGAATCCGTCCGATTTCACAGCTTCGATCTAACTCTCTGGACCCGATTCAACTTTAAAAAAAATATATAATATTTCTCATCCGAATCCAGCATTATACGGAACGTTTTCTCTATTCCGATCGATTCCAATATGCTTCAAAACTGATCTTCCTTTGCGTTGCACACTGTCTTCAACAAACTATTATATATGTATAATTCGCAAATCTGCTCAATGAATACGCTAAGGGGTTTAGCTTAATTCCTCTGTGTAAGTGGCATTCAGTGATTCATCATGAAAATGCATTGGGTTGATGCGATATGGGCTCTTCGAACCCGATAGCACTCAAAACTGCTGTCTAACAGATTTGAAGTTCGGATTATGAATCTGAATAAGTTCTACACCAAATACTTAGTTTAATTTGGATTATTTTACCTACGGAATCAAACGAAGGTATGTTCTCACCAATCAATCCCTTAACACCATAATCTCATGAAAATCACAGGACAACATTACATTCATCTGAATATTGAAAAAGCAAGTATTTGAAAGCCTCCACGGGCTGTTTAATGCACTAGGCACGCAACACTGTTTTTTCCTATTTCCAATAAACAATACAGAGTCATTCCTTCCTCTGTATGTACACACAGAAACACCTAAATACAATTATAAGGCTCTCTGCCCTCTCGGCCTGATTATTCTAGTTTATGGCCTTACTCTCCTATGCTACCCGTAGGCTTCCAGGTGCTTTCGAATCCTTTTTCTATCTCTCATCTACCCTCCTAAATTATACAAGAAGCCACAATTTATACAAATAAATGGTTTCATGAACCAGAAATCTCTCAACCTCTCCTAAAAAATCTCTTCGAACCCACTCTTTTCTAAACCAACGCTAAATCAAGCTTTTAAAATTCTATTCTAGCCAAATAAATCTAACTGTTTGGCCTGATCTCCACACAAGGAGGATCACTCAGCCACCTATATCCTTTCCTCAATAAACATTCTCACATATTTAAACAAATAATTTAATAAAATTATTTTCTTTCAGCCCCTTGCTAGTCACAACATGTGACCATACTATCACATTGCTGACTAGCCTAAATGCTCCTGCATCAGACTCCCAAAGTTAAAAGTTTCCATGACCTCCTGGTCATGTGTTTCTTCTGCTGTCCATCCAGTATCCCAAACTTTACTTTGTAACTGGTCATCACTTTCATTATGCTGCTGATTTAATTCTTCTGCCATTGTCACTTCTGTTCCTCCTGATTTCCAAATCTTCATTTTCTGTTGTCCCCTGTTCTTGCTGATACAAATTCCTATGGTCAATTTCTCCTTCTTGCTGTCTCTCTTCTCATCTAATTTCATCTTCCACAATTTCTCAAATTATTTCTTACCATTTGTCTTTAACTGAACCCCACTGACATCTGTCTACTGTACATTCTCCTTTTCCATATAAATTGAAAATTTTTTGTCCAAATATTTCTTGCCTCTGCCATTTACAATCTGTTGTTTGTACTCTACGGCCTCTCTTTCATTATCATCAAAGATAATTCTTCCCTCTATGTCTTCAGATTTGTCGAATAACTTTTTCAGCAAAATGTCAATTTCCTCATATTCAATAAACATGTCATTTGAATATAACTCCTCCTTCATTTGTTTATCTTCAGCTCCTTTAATCATGACAATTTCCCTGTCAATACCATCATTCTCAAAATCATTAAATACATGTTCAAAATATCTTTCTGTTTCAGCCATTTCTTCCAGTAATCTCAGTTCTTCATCAACATGCATAAGCACATTGTCCAATCGCTGTTCCTCACCTGTCAAACCTGAAAACATACACAACATGTCAGTTTCAAAAATGCAAGGCTCTTCATTCGAAGCCTCAATGATCAGCTCCTCATGCTCCTCTGAACTATTTTGATAGTTCACTAAGTTATTGAGAAATTCTTCCTCAACATCTCTGATTTCTTCCTCATCAAAGAAAACTTCTGGGACTGCAATTTCTTGACTATACTTGGCAACTTCATCATAAGTTTGTAGAATACCTTCCTGTTCTACACAACTTCTTCCAATACTCAGTTTGTCCAAATAAGACAATAATGCCTCTTCCTCTTCTCTGAGAAGACTTTGATCTTTCAAAGATTTCCTTGGCTTACCTTCTTCAGCTAAGTTCTCGGTGTCAGCTTTCCTTCTCTTCACTTCATAAATCTGCATTGCATTTGTTTCCTTTCCTGTTTCCATTTCCCATTGGTCTTCTTTCCATGCTAAAATTCCTTCAAATATAATCCAATAAGTTTCCACTAAAAGAAGACATAACCATTCAGCCATACCTTTTAATTTCCTCCACCAATTGAAGTCTTGAAAGTTCTTATGCATCTCCTTTCTTGCTTGTCTTGCCTTTGCTCCTTTCACTTTTTCATACACAGGTTCAAATTCTTTAGGCTGCATACCTGCAATTTTACATTCACAGAAATAATTAATCCCAAAAATATGAGATCCTCTTGTCTGTGCAGATGATGTCAACACATTCCTCTCATTCTGATCTGCATAGATCAGTTCTTCTCTACTGTCATCACTGTCTTCGTCCCCAAGGAGAGGTCCTTTCTCTGGTTCACAGATGTATTCTACTTCTTCATTCTCAGTTCTTCGAAGTAATAATTTCTCAGCAAACAATTCTCTGACAGGCCATTTAACTCTTCTTCCCACATAAAATCCTTGTTTCCATTTTTCTCTAATTCCTTTCAATACCAGCTTCTCCAAATGACTAAGTTCTGCCTTCATTTCAGCCAACTCTATGTCCCTTTCTTCTTTACTCATTCCTTTGATTCCAACTGCTTCAGCATTCTTTTCCCTATGTCTGTGACTTTCCCTTGTACCCCTGTCATGACCATCAATAGTCAATTCCTTTCTTTCCTCTGGTGAACTTTCCTTGTTCACTAGTGAGCTGCAACTATCCTTTTCCATTTCGCCTGTAACAAGTCTCCTTCATGCCTCACCAAACTTTCCTGAGTTTAGCCTTTTGGCACCTATTGGTTCTTTCCTCGAACCTTTCACTGACTGACAATTCTACCCAGCACTCCTCTTGCTGGAACTATTATCTCCTGTCCACAATCACAATCGTGGAGCTGCCTCATCAACTTCTAGCCAACCTCAGTTGGAAGTTGTTCTCATCTCTTCTTGAAATACTCCTTTCTTTAGGCTCTGCATCTTCAATTGCTCACATAACTCATATGCCATGATGCTGGTACAACTCATTCCATCTTTCAGGAAATCCACTGACCTGCACAATCTTATCTCAAGACACATCAAAGTATCTTTCAAATAATATCAATTCCTTCTGATAACCTGTTTGTAAGAAAATGCTGTTTTGCCTACCCAATCTCTGCTCTTTCGATCATCAATATCATTGCCTTCAACAATATTTAAACAATCTTCAATCAAATCAGTCATGCAATCAATTTAAACATTCTTACCAGACCTTCCCGAGCATTCTCTGCTTCTCCATTCTGATCCGCACTTCCTGGCAATTATACATCTGCGAAATTTAAAACTCAGTTTTCCAAAACAATCCTTTCAGAGCGTTAAGCTAGCTCTGATACCAAAAATTGATGCAGGCAGGGCCTGCAAAACCCAGAAACTTTACTTCATATAAATAGGCAACTTAACACTTTGAAATCTCTGCACATATAAGCGTTTCATCTGCCCAAATCAAAAATATCAATAACTGGCAAATTCACACTTTCCCATTACATTTCAGAAGCTTTCCAACTTATGGTTTAAAAACATATAACCAACTTCAACTTTAATCCTGCAAATTCATACCCTTTCCAAAAACTGTGACTGTTCAAATTCAATATTTCATTCTTGTTTGTTTCCAATATTAGTTTTGAGAATTCCAGTGTGAATTCTGTTGTGCCATGAATTGAAGACGGAATATTCAATCTCCTCTGATCAAAATATATAAAGCAAGATCTCTGATCACAATACACAGATCAAGATCTCAAACAAATTGTATAATTTCCTACAGAACCACAGTGCCCATAAAAATGAAATGCTATGGCGGTCCTTACCCAATGCGCCCTTCCATATATAACTTAAAGATCAATCTTGACAGAATCTTATACAAACTACCAACGCACTTACTAATTTTCATAATCAATATCAGCGTATATAAAGACCAGTAGCTGATGCTGGACCTCTGCGTCCTTCAGTTCAACCATAGCGTTATATATAAAATGATTTAAACACAAAATAACCATATACCGTTTCATTTCCTTCATGAACTGATCACCATATGCTAATTCAATACAACGCCTCTTCAATTTCTCAGATTTGAAACATTGTTTTAGCAACCAGATAGTCCGCCTCTGCAGTAATCATTATGTCTGGCAATTAGATGCTCCATACTCCACGTGCTTCTGCATCTTCCAATCTGCTTCAACCTTACCCAAATCGACTTTTGAACTTCACTCCGATTATTGTTTCATCGATTCAGAATCGATAGAATCACTATAGTTCTGATCCGACTAATCGGAATCGGAGATTGCAAAGGTTCAAATGACAAACCTGCTGATGGCTCACAACTCCGATCCGATTCAATCGGAAATCGGAGATCGGCATTTGCAATATGATTTGAATCCGTCCGATTTCACAGCTTCGATCTAACTCGCTGGACCTGATTCACCTTTAAAACAAATATATAATATTTCTCATCCGAATCCAGCATTATACGGAACGTTTTCTCTATTCCGATCGATTCCAATATGCTTCAAAACTGATCTTCCTTTGCGCTGCACATTGTCTTCAACAAACTATTATATATGTATAATTCGCAAATCTGCTCAATGAATACGCTAAGGGGTTTAGCTTAATTCCTCTGTGTAAGTGGCATTCAGTGATTCATCATGAAAATGCATTGGGTTGATGCGATTTGGGCTCTTCGAACCCGATAGCACTCAAAACTGTTGTCTAACAGATTTGAAGTTCGGATTATGAATCTGAATAAGTTCTACACCAAATACTTAGTGTAATTTGGATTATTTTACCTACGGAATCAAACGAAGGTATGTTCTCACCAATCAATCCCTTAACACCATAATCTCATGAAAATCACAGGACAACATTACATTCATCTGAATACTGAAAAAGCAAGTATTTGAAAGCCTCCACGGGCTATTTAATGCACTAGGCACGCAACACTGTTTTTTCCTATTTCCAATAAACAATACAGAGCCATTCCTTCCTCTGTATGTACACACAGAAACACCTAAATACAATTATAAGGCTCTCTGCCCTCTCAGCCTGATTATTCTAGTTTATGGCCTTACTCTCCTATGCTACCCGTAGGCTTCCAGGTGCTTTCGAATCCTTTTTCTATCTCTCATCTACCCTCCTAAATTATACAAGAAGCCACAATTTATACAAATAAATGGTTTCATGAACCAATTCTGGTTCATCAACCAGAAATCTCTCAACCTCTCCTAAAAAATCTCTTCAAACCCACTCTTTTCTAAACCAACGCTAAATCAAGCTTTTAAAATTCTATTCTAGCCAAATAAATCTAACTGTTTGGCCTGATCTCCACACAAGGAGGATCACTCAGCCACCTATATCCTTTCCTCAATAAACACTCTCACATATTTAAACAAATAACTTAATAAAATTATTTTCTTTCAGCCCCTTGCTAGTCACAACATGTGACCATACTATCACATTGCTGACTAGCACAGATATCTGCATCGGTCATT